>CM047884.1:12718883-13099894 GCA_026212405.1 Petrea volubilis
CTTGGACGGCTGGCGCGTAAGAGCGAAACCCACTCCGGTCGGTGGCCACACAACGAAGAAACACGTACATCAATTGAATGGAAAACGAACCAGGTGGCACGGAGGGAAGACGGCCAGCTGTGAATAGAACACCAGCAATGCCGTTGAAGACAGATCCAGGCAAATTAGAAATTCTGTGGTTCATTGCCAAGAAATTAAAGTGATAAATTGGTACCCAAGCCCATACCAAGAAATTGCAGTGATAAATTGAGCCAATATAATGTTAGTAATAAATAGCCAAGCCCAACTGAAAAGCCCAAAAAATAATAACACCTGATAAAACAATCAGGCCTAACCCAAAACTCAAAACAAAAAGAATAGCAATCTCTCCCCTCACCATCAGTTAAGCCCGCGGACGCGAAGCCCGTCTTGCCGACCAATCACTGTTGGACCTCTCCCAGGTGGACACGTCAGCATGATGGCCCGCCAGACCAGCCCGCTACTGTAGCACAAGGCCTAACAGCTTATATATTAATAGTAATATATAATTGTTATGATTAATTTGTTTTTATTTTTCGAGAGAATTATAAATAATATCTTGAAACGAATTCTAAAATTTTTCAGTTTAGGAAATTCAATGCATGTGGTTTTCATTTCCATGCCCAAAATTTATTATGTCTGAATCAACCTTAATTTGTTTTGTTAAAAAACTCCATGGAATTTATCAATAAATGTTTTTCATTCATTTCTTTTAATTAAATTTGGATTGTTGATTTTAGTAAATGGGATTTTCTACATGAAGTATGTCGTTAAAATTTTAGATAATAACTTGAAATTGAAGGTACTTTGTTTTTCGATTTATAATTATAATTAATTAAATAAAGAAGTTTCTATGGAGTAATTTTCTCTTCTTTTTTTTAACTTTTAAAAAAATTGCAAAACTTTAATATGTTCAACAACCCATTATTGCTGGCAATAACCGATTTACTCAATTTCCATGTTTTGTGAAGATTTCCGAGCTACTTGGTGAAGATTTCCCAACTTTTACCATATTTATAACTGTAGAAATTTGAAGTTAATTAATAATAGTCAAGTGGATATACTTAATACTTGTGCAATATGAAAAATACAATATGAGAGAGAAGAAAGAGGTGAGTGATTAAAAAAAATAAAAATTAATAAAAAAGTAGGGAAAGGAAGAGAGTGAAAATAGAAGAGATAAAAGTATTAAAAAAAGAGAAGAAAAAATAAATAAGTAAATAAATAAAAAAGTGACAATCAAGATAGTAGACAGGCCAAAATGATTATTAAAGAGGTCTATCTCTTTATATAGTAAAAACAGTTATTAAAGAAGTCTATATCTTTATTCTATTAATAGATAGTATAGATGCATAATCTTCTGAATTTCATCAAATTAGAACACTAAACAAACCAGAAAAGGCAGAGCACATTAATGATATTGAAATGCTTTCAAGAGAAAACCCAATAATATCTTGCATAACACAAATCATACAAGCAATAAAAGCCAGTAATCCCGCAACTTTCCGTCAATGAAAACAACAAATGAAGCAAAAATATTGCATTATTAGACAGCATAATAGAAAGCATTGATATTAGAACCCCCTTCTGCTGATGGTCCCTTTCAATTCTCATACTGCTCTTCAACACCTTCATCATAGTCTTCTTCGTCGTCTGCAGTAGCATCCTGGTACTGCTGGTACTCAGCCACCAAATCATTCATGTTGCTCTCAGCTTCGGTGAACTCCATTTCATCCATACCCTCCCCAGTGTACCAATGCAAGAAAGCCTTGCGCCTGAACATAGCCGTGAACTGCTCGCTCACTCTCCTAAACATTTCTTGAATAGAAGTCGAATTTCCCACGAATGTGGATGCCATCTTAAGGCCCATGGGCGGGATGTCACACACGCTGGACTTCACGTTGTTGGGGATCCACTCAACAAAGTATGAAGAGTTCTTGTTCTGCACGTTCAGCATCTGTTCGTCCACCTCTTTGGTGCTCATTTTGCCACGGAACATGGCGGAGGCTGTCAGGTAGCGCCCGTGGCGGGGATCAGCGGCGCACATCATGTTCTTTGCATCCCACATTTGCTGAGTCAGCTCTGGGACCGAGAGAGAGATGTAATGCTGGGACCCGCGAGAGGTGAGTGGGGCAAATCCCACCATGAAGAAATGGAGACGTGGGAAAGGGATCAAGTTGACCGCCAGCTTCCTTAGGTCAGAGTTGAGCTGGCCAGGGAATCTCAAACAGCAGGTTACTCCACTCATGGTTGCAGAGATCAAATGGTTCAAGTCACCAACTGAAAATAAATTATAGAAGAAAGATCATGCATTGCTTTGCAGCACGAGTTTCAATTTAGAGGGTGTATGGTGAGTTTAACTTAAGATGTTCAAGAGTTTAAGTTTCATGAAGTGTTTAAGATGTTGCTTACTTCTAAATCTTAACAAAATCATTTCATTTTAACATGCTAATTACAAAATTACCATTACTTACATCTTGTATGTCCAAGATGTTATTCTATCCAAACAATTTAAGAACTTTTTTTCAAAATAGGATCTAACATATTATAAGCTTCAAAACTATCAAATTTAGAAACCTATAGGAATTTATAAGATGTTTTGAAAAGGCTTAGACAAACAAGCTATTAGTACACAATATGTTGATGTAAACGGTTAGATACTCACAGCTTGGAGTGCTGAGCTTCAAAGTCCTGAAGCAGATGTCATAAAGTGCTTCATTGTCAAGGACCATGCATTCATCTGCATTCTCAACCAATTGGTGCACCGAAAGGGTAGCATTATAGGGCTCTACAACAGTGTCGGAGACCTTTGGTGAAGGGAAGACAGAGAATGTGAGCATCATTCTGTCTGGATATTCCTCCCTGATCTTTGAAATCAAGAGGGTACCCATACCAGAACCTGTGCCTCCTCCAAGCGAATGACACACTTGGAAACCTGGTCATGTGAAACAAATTGCAAAAGGGTGTATATCAATAAAATGACCATTACAGTAATAATCATTCATCAAGCCGTCAATTGGCTTCACATTTTCGCAGTGATAATTGGGACTTAATCATTTGCTCCTTGGGAAAAGTGATTACAGGATTCATGTGACGGAAAGAAGAAAATAAAAGGAAGAAAAAAATCTGCCTGTAAAACAAGAATATATCATGAGATGTTTCTAAAGGGTTACCAGGAATAATGCTTCTTTATGAAAGAACTCAACCTTATTAATATAGACCACATAGCACAAAGAAAACATCATCATTGACAGACAAACATGCATATTCACTATTAAGGCTCAAACTATGATGCCGTAGTTCATGGATCTCAATGCGCATGAGAGTTAAGGTATAGAGGGGAAAAAACTACGGAGGAAATGTTTTCTGATGCATAATCAAAAGGTATCCAGAACATCGCGCCCGTTACTCAACTGCATTGTGTTATATTTTAGGATATGGTTGTTGGCCTGGACGAAACACAACACAAGCTTACAGCCCCAGATTCTAGTGGTGTTAATATTGTAAATGATCCATTCTTAACAGGCACATTGATTGATTCCTCAGCAAAAAGACATGCTCATTTCGATTCAAACAATGCCAAATGGGCATCGGAGAATGGCAATACGTATATCAATCGAAATGATATAGACACATACCAACCCTCACTAAATCCAAATCTAAAGCAGTCGCTACAATGGAACATCGCATCTAAGAATCATAAAATACCATTTGCATTAAAAAAAAAAACAAGCATATAAACAAATAAGCAACCAAACCACGATAGAACTCATTCAAACCTTGCAAACAGTCACAATTCTCCGCCTCCTTCCTAACAACATCGAGCACTGCATCAATCAACTCGGCGCCCTCGGTGTAATGCCCCTTGGCCCAGTTATTCCCGGCACCCGACTGCCCGAACACGAAGTTATCGGGCCGGAAGATCTGGCCGTAGGGCCCGGATCTGATAGAATCCATGGTACCGGGCTCCAGATCCATGAGCACGGCACGTGGGACGTACCTCCCGCCGGAGGCCTCGTTGAAATACACATTGATTCGCTCCAACTGCGTATCCGAAGAGGATCCATCCCCCTTGTATTTCCCCGTGGGATCCACGCCGTGCTCGTCGCAGATCACTTCCCAAAACTTCGACCCGATTTGGTTCCCGCATTGCCCTCCCTGAACGTGAAGAATTTCTCTCATTTTCTCTCTCTAGAATTCCTTCCTCTCTCTCTCTCTCTCTCACTGCGTGTTGTGCGTGTTTTCGTGGGTGTCGGTGAGTTAGAGATGATTGAGAAATGGGGGGGTGGTGCTCTGTTGATTGAATGAAACAGATATAAAACACAAAATGACAGGGAGGGGAAGGAGGGAGAGATTTGAAGTGTCCCCGTTATTTTCTCTCCAGTGTCTGGGCCTGCATTGATCGCTTTTTATACGAGAATCGTGTTGCGAGGTGGCTTCTCAGAAGGTAACTTTTTCTAAGTCGTGTTAGTGGTTTTCATGCAATTGGAGGGAAAATGGAGGGAGAGGACAATGGACCGTGGAGATTTTCAAGGCATTGCTGACATGTGACTGGGGAACAGCTAGCGGCAGTTAGTGATCGATTTAAAATTAATATTAATATATATATATATATATATCGTGACGATCTCAAATCTGTGAGTTGAATTTCAACTAAATAATTCTCATACATATATAAAACTCTATATTATTTATAAAATAATTAATTTGAATGCATAAAAATATAACTGACATTCAAATTTTAATTCGAATTAAGCCTATCCCCAAAATACATATATATAAATATATATATAGGGGTCATTGCGATTCAGTTTCGATTTTTTTTTATATATTTAAAATTAAATTGTCATATCCGATTTTTAAAAGTATATTTTAAATTGTAATTTTTTAAATTAAAATTAAAAGTGCAGTTTAAATCGATTCGGTTTGGTACGATTTGCTTTGTTTTTAAACAAGAGAAAGAAATAGCTAGACAAAACTAAAAAAAAATATCATCTTCTAATTTTAGTAAAATATTTAAATTAACATTATAAATTCGACACATGAAAAAAATTATAAAAATATAAACACTAAATGTATAAAGTCCATAAAATTAATAAATATAATGCGACTTTACATACTTAAATTAAGCTCGAGCAATAATATTGATTTTACCATGCAACTTTTTATTGTATCAAATATATGTATATATATATGTGTGCAACTTTTTAAGATTTTAGCTAATACAACATATTCAAATTTTAGTCCATGCATAATTTAATAATGAATAGTTAGCTGTATTTAAAATGTTGAAAAATTAAAGCAATAACTAATGAATTTTGGAACAATTTAAAATATAATTAGTGAATTTATCTTATATACTGAAGAGTTTAAGTTAAAAAAAAAAGAAAAATTTAGATATATATATATATACACACACACATATATATTTCATATACATGAGCGTTGCGGTTTGAGACGAAAAATAGAATATAATTGATCTTGTAGTGTGGTTTTGAACTTGGGGCCTTTTGGATTGGCTTGAAAAAAACCAATCCAAACGGCTCTTAATTATTAAAGCACGATTTTTCAAAAAATTGACAAAAGTAGTGCAATTCAATACGGTGTAGCAATTCGGGCAGTCTTTCAAAATTTATGCTCATCCCTACATATCTATATTATTGTAAAAAAAAAGCCACTTTCGTGTTAAAACTTAAAAGTAACATTTTTTTTTGTTAACTTTACGAAATTTGCCCTTCAACTCTATGTGAAATAAATAGAATTATGTAAAATTATGGCTAAAATTAAAAATCCATACGAAGTCAATTCAATTTGGATACCAATTTTTGATATGTCAATTTTATTATTTTAATTAGTAAACACATGCAATAAATAAGCAAATAAAAAAGTCACTATTGTAATATTACATCCAATTTTAAAAACCCATGTTATCAACCCACAAATCACTTTCTTTAATTACAATTACTTGATTTTTTTTCTTTTTGTGTTTATTATTTATCATGTAATTTTATTTCTTATAATTATTTTATTTTTAAATTATTATAATTTAATAAATTATTTCAAACAATTCTTAAAAAAGTATTCTTATATATAAAAGAAATTTAATAATATATTTATATTTTCAACCTAGTGAAAAATTAGGTACTAAATTGAAATATATATTTTTTATATTTTACACACACGTAAAATGTGCGATGTTGCTAGTATAATAAAAAGGAATTGAGGTGAAATAAGGGGAGTCTAGGATTTGTAAATTCGTGGATCCTGAAATTAAATATAAAAAATAATTAAAATTGAGTCAAGTTTTTTTTTTTTGTTTTGAAAAATTCAACGAGTTTGAAATGAAGCACAGACCATAATAATTAAATTCAAATTCATGTTCATTGCATTTTGAAAT
This sequence comes from Petrea volubilis, assembly GCA_026212405.1. Lineage (NCBI taxonomy): Eukaryota > Viridiplantae > Streptophyta > Magnoliopsida > Lamiales > Verbenaceae > Petrea > Petrea volubilis. The sequence goes on from CM047884.1 coordinate 12,725,299, forward strand.
GAATACAGTCTCCGATGACCAAATCCGCTCCTACAAAGGTATCAGTTGAGGTGTGTAATTTGATTGAGCACGTTAGACAGATATATTTGAATTGTCTTTCCATTTTGATATCTAGACTATATATTATATTGGAAATTGTTGGCATCATGTAATAATTTCGTACCTCCTGTTTTAATTGGCCATAATTACTATGTCCATTAATGGGTTTTTATTTCTTTACGTGCCCAAGTGTTGTTATGGGCCATTTTATTTATTTCCTAATAAGTCGGTTGGAAGATTTAATTTTAATGCATGTCAGTTGTCACATTCCTATCAAAGAAAATTTTCATTGCAATGCTTAACAAAAATGTTTGAATCATTCTATTTGTGAAACGAAATACAATACGTCAAAGAAAAATAAATCCTTTTTTTTTCCTTGCTTGTTTGAACAAGTTTGTAAGGAAATTCGGATTTTTTTTTATTTTTAATTTTTATTTTGATTTTATCCACCCGATTTCAATTTATTGGCCTACTAATTCGAATCGAGTACTGCAAAGACCCATTACAAGAACAACCCCCAACTCAATTGCTCCATTCACAATGCCAAGATTTGAATCTTTGACCTTGCTCAAGAAATTTAACAACTCATTCCGTTAGACCAACTAGTAGTTAGTAATATATATATATATTTTTTTCGAGAAAAATGATTTGGATTTCGAAACTATACAACCCAATTAACATTCATAAATTGCATTTGGGCCTTGGAAGGGCAAAAACGTCAAACAACGTGGAACCAAAAAAACCCTAATTCCTCAACTGCTCCGCCTTTAAATTTACGTTGCCTTCACCCACGCTGTATGAGCTCGTGAAGGCAAATCGATTTTCAGACGCTCCGCAGTCTTTCTCTGTAAGTATATGCATATGTACTGGTTTATTGGTTCTTCAAAAAAAAAAAAAAAAGCAAAGAAGAAATTATGTTTGTTTATATTTCTGTTTCTCTTTTTTTTAATTTTTAAATTGAATTTATTGAACTACTGAAACCAAGTGATGAATTTGGATTACAATATCTCACGACGGTCATCTGAGGCACACTCCGTGTCATCTTTGATGCACTTAATCCGATTTTTCTGATGGATTTTCCCCTTTTTACTCTTTATATATATATATATATATTTTGTTTAATGATAGTTTTAATTTGAATTGATAATTTTCTGGGTATTAATGGAGCCGGCATAATGAAGATAGAAATATGAAATTATTCCGATCAGTTTATGATGGAACTTCATATCCTCCTACTCATTCTGAATGCTTGCTGCTATTTCTTTTCCACGAGTTTTATTTTAACTTATTTTCTATATATTTTATTTATTTATTTTAAATTTTTTATATAAAGGTATTATTGTCCCCCAAATTCAAAATTTATAAAATCTGATGGTGTTTGAATGTAAATTCATATTAGCACAATGAGGATATAGATTAGAGGAGATCAGTATCGATCGTTGATATATTGAATCAAATGCACTAAGTCCTTTTCATTCTGAGTGCTAATTGTAAATTTGCTATCATCACTAGCTGTTTTGTAACCTTCCCGTTTGGTTCTTGAATTTTGATAAAAAATTTAGATTTTTTATTTTTGCTTCATATAATAATATTTTATGCTTTCGTTTTTAATTATTTTTATTTTTTTTCATCAAAATCTTTATTCTAAACATAGCACAAAGACTGCAATGCTGGTGATATGTTTTTAGTGAATACATTCCGTGTCAAATATCTCTAGTAATTCATTCTTAATCAACTTTCAAATCGTATGAACCATCAAATAATTTAAAAAAAAAACTATTATGCAATACAATAATTGTATTATTATTATATAATAAGAAAACTCACAATGTGTTGAAGTTCGACCCTAGAACCTGTGGAGACTTCCCCTTATCGTTAGACCTAGTAATCCTTGGCATAAATATTAAGGGCTCGTTTACATTAGTGGATAACGAGAGTTTGCGCCCAGTTGACTCATTTTAACTCATGTTTACTTAGGCAGTTGGTAAACCCGGGTAATCCTTAATGACCCGGGATAACAAGTGTTTTTGCCGGTCAATTTTAACTCCTGGGGTAGGAGAGTTTAATTTAGCTGGCTTTTTAACTGTCGGGCCCACATGCTTAACCTTTGTACACCAACTTGCAGGCATAATGGCGGCTAGCCCCAACGACCCAAGTAAACGAGGCCGTTATTAACATTTATTAACATTATTGTTAACACTTGCTCTTTTTTCTTTTATATAAATTAGTTGGTTGGATACATTCAAAGTATGTACAAAATAAAATAAAAATGCAATATAATTTAATTATGTAAAATTAAAATATTTATTAAAATTTATTATATTGTTATGTAGTTTTTTTAATTATTTGTATTGTATGTGTTTTATTAAATTTCTTATAGAAAATAACTTAAAATAAAGGTGGAACATAAAAAATAAAAAATTAGAAAAAATGAAAGAGATAAAAAATAGTATATTGATAGGGGAACAAGAATGAGAAAAGAAATATATTAAAGTGAGAGAAGAGAGTACAACAAAGAGAATATAAATGAGTGAAAATATCGAAAAGGTAGAATATAAATAAGGGTGAAGATGTCAAAAAAATTATCAATGGAGGCATCAAATGAAATTAAGGTGGTTATTAAATCTTTGATTTTATTAATAGTATAGAGAAACAACCAGCATTATTTTCAAACTCACAGCATGGGATGAAAGTCAATAGATTCATAAATTATTCATGTAATATTAATTATTGGTAATTTTAAATAGCGCAATGGTAACAACAATTTTTCTCTTTTCTTTACATATAAACAACTATTCTCGTTGTTATCAAACTAACAACATGGAACAGAAGTCCTTCAGTTTATTCTTCTTTATTCTTGAAAATTGCTGACTCCAATCCCCATTATACCCCTGGCGCACACGTGTACGAATCAATAAGGCCGCAAGCGGAAAAAGCCCTATGCTAGTCACGAGTCTCCGTTGTGGTCGCAGGATTATCTACAGCGCCGCAACAGGCTATAAAGACCTCCAGTCTTAATTCTTCACAACTATTCAGCCAATTCAAATTGCAAAGAACCGCAGAGGAAAAAAACTCTTCGATGCCAAACCCCAGAGTCTTCTTCGACCTGACAATCGGCGGCCAGTCCGCGGGCCGCATCGTGATGGAGCTCTTCGCCGACACGACGCCGCGCACGGTGGAGAATTTCCGCGCCCTCTGCACCGGCGAGAAGGGCGTCGGCCGCAGCGGCAAGGCCCTCCACTACAAGGGCTCCGCCTTCCACCGCGTCATCCCCGGCTTCATGTGCCAGGGCGGCGACTTCACCGCCGGCAACGGCACCGGAGGGGAATCCATATACGGCGCCAAATTCGAGGACGAGAATTTCGTCAGGAAGCACACCGGACCGGGTGTTCTGTCGATGGCGAACGCCGGCCCGAACACGAACGGGTCTCAGTTCTTCATATGCACGGAGAAGACGCCGTGGCTCGACGCGAAGCACGTGGTGTTCGGGCAGGTGGTGGAGGGGCTCGACGTGGTGAGGGCTATTGAGAAGGTTGGGTCGTCTTCGGGCCGGACTTCGAAGGCCGTTGTGATTGCCGATTGCGGTCAGCTGTCTTAGGCTTTATTATTGGTTGTTTGATATAATACTGTATAAATAAATCTCTGGTGCTTAGTTTATCTTGAATTAAGTCTAAGCTGTTTTTCAGTTTAATAAGTGAAAGCGCATATACAATATTCCGAGAAAAAATATTTGTAAATTCATATAACGAATTAAATTACATGGAATGTGTAATGAAAATAAATAAATAATATTTAGTATGGGTTCGAATTCTAAATTAAAATTTGTATATTATCAAGATAGTTATTTCTAATTTTATTTGAGGGCTTTGGTTAAGTTTAAGTAGTACTACTTCATCACAATAAGCATTCAGGTTATTTTTATATCATTCCCTCTCCAGGCCTATTTTTGTATTTTTTTAATGTAAATAGATTGCAAAATTCAGAGGCAGAAAAAAATATTATAGTACTTCCATTTGATGCAACAATATTTTTTGCCAAACGTAGGGGAGTATTGATAATTTTTAAAATAAGAGGGTATAATTTATAATTTCGATTAATTTCAGAAGAGGTGAGGTAGCGGCTTCTAATATATAACTACGAGGGGCAATAATGTTTAAAAGTATTGAAATTTTGAGGGTGAAAAAAGAAAGATAAAAAGAACCGGAGCAAGATATTAAATATTTAGAGCCAATGTTCCACTCTCTCGACACTGATCATGAGATTCCCACTATCACCATGTGCGTCCCAGACAGGCTCCCATATGCAACCATCACCATCCGATTCCCATATGTCCGTCATCCATCACGATAATTTTGCACCATCGCCGCACGCTATAAAATCCTCCGCACTCCGCACTACTTTCAAACTGCACAAAACCGCATAGAGAATCATCAAATCAGACGATGCCGACAAACCCCAGGGTGTTCCTCGACATCACGATCGGCGGCCAGCCCGGCGGCCGAGTCGTCATCGAGCTCTTCGCCGACACGAATCCGCGGACGGCGGAGAACTTCCGATCGCTCTGCACCGGCGAGATGGGCGTCGGCAGCAGCGGCAAACCCCTCCACTACAAGGGCTCCATCTTCCACCGCGTGATCCCCGGCTTCATGTGCCAGGGCGGCGACTTCACAGCCGGGAACGGCACCGGAGGGGAGTCCATCTTCGGCGAGAGGTTCGACGACGAGAATTTCGTCAGGAAGCACACCGGGCCGGGCATCGTATCGATGGCGAACTCCGGGCCGAACACGAACGGATCTCAGTTCTTCATCTGCACGGACGAGGCGGACTGGCTCGACGGAGCTCATGTGGTGTTTGGGCAGGTGGTGGAGGGGTACGACGTCGTGCTGGCTATTGAGAAGGTCGGGTCGGAGTCGGGAAAGACTGCGAAGCCCGTTGTCATTGCTAATTGCGGCGAGCTGCCTTAGCGATTTCCACCATTGATAATGTAGCTGCAATTGCAAGCTATTGCTGTTACAAAGCGTTATGTTTGATAATAAATTAATAAAATATTAAATGATTCGAGTAAATGGGCCACTGCATAAACAACAATATACTAGTAAAAGCGAATATCCCAGCCCACTCTCAGAAAATGTGGAAAAACTGAAAAAGGATTGGGATGAATCACTCCCAAATTGTAACCTAAAAAAAAAAAATCACTCCCAAATTCGTAAAAGGATTTAATGGATATATGCTTTCAAATTTTAAGAACGTTACGTCCGTGATAAAATAGACAATCAAAGGTTCGAGTTTGCTAAATCTCATAAATATGGGTATTAGTCTATTTTAATAATAGTTTATGACGACTTCATAATAATATTAGTATTTTCTTTCATAGGTCAAAAAAATATTCCACTGAGGATTCAATATGACTTCTCTAATAAAAAAAAATTATTGATCACGAAATGTCCATTTAGTTAAAATTTATTTGAACTAATTTCAACTTGATCACTGTGATATCACCAACAAATTTGCGAAATAATGTTTAATCTTGATACTTAACGATAATTAATATAGTAATTTCTTTTTTTGACTTGACAATATTAATGAGATTGACTAATATGCAATACACATTATCGATAAAAAGAGAACAATGTGTATTCTTGAGTTAGTTATACTTTGTCATTTGAACTATGTGTGATTTTATGTTTTACAGCATTAAATTTTAGATATTACCGATTGTTGTCTAAAGTTTGCGTCTTTTAATTAATTGCTACATAATTGTATTTGCACCCAAAAATCTGACTCAGAGTAGCGATATGTGTTGCTGCTCCAGTTGGTATTTTTGGTCAAAAAATGTAATTAAGTAACAATTGATAAAAAAATACAAATTTTAGGTGAATGTCAAAATATAATTCTCTCTCTCTCTCTCCCTCTATCTATCTATCTATATATATATATATATAATTGTGGCTTTAAGATATGATCAGAAAATTCGATATGGACCATATAGCTGTGGAAATTTAACCATCATAAAATATTTTTTTAGTCAAAATTTGTCAAGACTAATCTAATTTGCCCCGCAACTCCCACCACATACTAATAAATTAACCTCTACTCCCGTCCAGCCAAACACTATAAACCAACGACCGCCGACCGATAGCCGCTACGACCACAACACAACAACCTCAAGGACACGGCATCATAAATCTCAAAATGTTAGGAAAAAGAAAGATTTAACAGAAGTTAATATTTACAATTACTCCTACGACCATTTCAATTCAAAAGGCTGAGAGTGGGCCCCGTCTGACTGGTCTTGACTGAACTACCTTTTGGTTTTTTTGTCCTTGTTGATTTATGCCACTTTATTAACGATAACACTAAATTAATTCAATGCCATTGGAAAACTATTCTACAAATTTTCAACATAATCAAAATAAATATCAACACTTAGATTTACATTTCAAATTCATAAAAATTTAAATAATGATAAAAATATATTAATTATGGGAATTCAAATCCAATATATTTTTGTAATATATTGTGAATTACAATCCAAGAATATAGTGTCTAAGTATATAAAACAACAGCTTCTAAGAGCAACTACCTTTGATCCATCTTTTTTGGTAAGTTCTAGTCCCTACTTTTAACTCTATTTTAATTGTTTTTTAACTATATAATTTCATCTTATATCAAATTATTTTACTTTTCACTGATACTGAAGTTAGAAAATTTTAAAATTTATTCATATTGAAAATATAACAATTATTTATAATTTAATTTATCAAAATCAAAGTACATAATTAAATTATATATATATATATATATATTATTTTACATATGCAACGAGCGTGCCAACAACACTAGCATATATAATAAAATTCTCCCACTAAAGTAGAAAAAGAAGATTGTAGCGACAATCGTTTGAGATTGTTAATTATAGAATTTTTTTATATTATTCAGTTGAATACTACTGAACTGATGTTTTAATAATTAAATTTAAATATAATGATATCAAAGAGTATTAAAAAATAAAATTATGATATTATTATATTTAATGTAATTATTAAAAATATCACTCTGAATATTACACAATAATATATAGCATGTAATCAGCCATTAATTGCAGTGTAAACCTGTAAAAGCAAGGACAAGAAAGAAAAGGGTAGTCAACCTGAAAATGATTATAGTATTAATTAATGATGACAACCCAAATTTAATTACGTGATTGAAACTCAAAACCGGGGCATAATAGTCAACCAAATCCTCCCATTGTCCTACAGTGACTTGACCGCCGGGGGACTCACCGAGTCACTTCATCCAATCTAATCGAAAGAAAAAACAAGAAAAACCAAAAATCCCCGCTTTCAGACAAGGATTTTATCAAGTTTTTTTTTTATTTTACTGAAATTATAGAACAAGAAAAAATATAGGAAAAAGGAGAGAGAGAGAGAGAGAGAGAGAGAGGAAATAGAAAAAGGGGTCAATAGTTCACTGTTGCCAACCCCCCTGTTTTTGTCCTTTTTTTTCTTGGACAATTTTTTCGCCGTTTACATTGATGATTGATCCCACTCTAATTTAATCAAACCTGGTGCGATCCCATTTTCGCACAGGATTTCCTAATTCCATTTGACGCGGTTTCGTTGCCATTTTTAGTTAAAAACTCGGTTTGGTTTCCGATTTTTCAAACCCTTTTCTTGGAAGGTATGCTTAATGATTTCAAGATTCGATTTTTAATGTTATTTAATACTAGTTTGTAGCTTAACCGAGCATAATTTTAGTTGTGTCTGTATACTGCTCGATTGATTGTTATTGTTTTCTTTTTTTAATTATTGTTACGGGTATCAGAAATTGATGAGCTTCTTTTGGGTTGTATGTTGTTTTGTTAAGTTTCTGTGAATAGGTGTGGATCTTGCTTGTATATATATAAACTACAATGGGAGCTGTTTGTTCTGGAGGAACAATTAGGCAAAGTAGGAACTCAGTGGAAATTGGGCATGAGAGGAGCTCAGGTTTTTCAGGGAAGTTGAAATCGATGGGGAGTTTTGGAAAACAGAGTAATCATGACGATTCTTATAGATATACTGATGAAATTGATGTTTTTGAGAAGGCGCCGCAGAATTTATACAATTCGGGTGAGCTGCACCTCTCGATTTCGCAAGAGTTGAAGCCACCAACACCTGCAAGAACACCAGCCAACAAGGTATCTTGTGTAGTTCTTTAGCAATATTGAATTTAGATAATGTGATGCTTGTGGGAAAATTAATAATTTGGGAGTTTGATAGTGAGAGAGATTATGTTTGATGGATTGTAGATATTTTCCAGTAGAGAATTTTGTTGAATGATTTGAGGAATTATTGTCATGGCTATGACTTATGAGCTGTGAAGATGAGCTGATTTAGTAATAAGTAGTAATAAGTGGTAATAATTACAGTGCCTCCCGCTGTAAGCATATATACGGATACGATTTATTCCAAAATGATGTTTTATTGCCTGTTTCCTAAAACATATGTAATGTGTATAAAATTATTTCCTTAATTTTACACTAGGCCTGAGAGCTTTATACTTGGCATATAGCCATACATGGGAATAGAAGACAATTTGGAAAAGAGGATCTCAAGTGCCATATCCAATTACGCAATTAATCTCTTGCTTTTAAAACTGAACATACCTCCCTTGAAGTACATCTTTACACTGCGGTTAACCCCTTTTCTTGATTATCATACATAGTTAATGAAATATTCAGAGTTTAGTGAGCTTTTCAAATTGATGTCGCATATATGGATGATGTTATACAAGTTTCTTAACACGATTTTGGTCAAATTTCGAAGATTGAAAGGGGGCATTTATAATTTTGAAACCAATATGGGAAGTCTGTCTAATTACACATTGTTACTAGCAATACTATTCTTTAATTCACATTTTCCCATTTGGAAAAGAATTGAAACCTAACTCAATTTGCAAAGGTTGAGAAGATGTTGGGCTCATATTGACTGGAAGTTGTTTATGATAGGCACCTCAAGTAACGTCATTTCTTGGAAAGGCAGGCATGGCGAGCCTAGAGAAGGCAGTAGAAGTTTTAGATACTCTAGGCAGCAGCATGACAAATTTGAACTCTGGAGGATTTACAACCGGTGTGGCTTCTAGAGGAAATAAAATCTCTATACTATCATTTGAAGTTGCCAATACCATAGCCAAAGGTGCCAACTTGTTTCAGTCTCTTTCCGAAGAAAAGGTACAGTTTCTGAAAAAGGAAATTTTGCACTCGGAAGGGGTGCAACTTTTGGTTTCCACGGACATGAGTGAGCTCCTCAGCATCGCAGCTGCTGACAAAAGGTATTATTAAGTTATTTGATTTTGGTATAGCATGCTCTTGCTTCCTTTCTCCCCATACCCCCGGAAAATGCCAGTGTGAATTAAGCCACATCAGCATATCCTAGGTTCCAATGCTGACTTGGCTTAATCCTCACAACTTGGTTCTTTGTGCCCGGTGTATTTAAGAACCCCCCCTTCCGGCCATCAGTTTCCTTCTTAAATCCCATGTGAACGAATCTTTTGATAAGTTTTTAGGGTCAAGTATACCAACCTCACTGGAAATGGTTAATTACACAAACTGCCTCTCTTGATTTGACAATCACAGATTCCCTCCTCGGACAGTTGAAATTTGATGAAAGCTGATAGAATTTTTCTAGAGAATGGAACGTGATCATTGGTACATGCGTGAGCAGTTGGGAAATTTCATTTGAATTTAAATGATGGCATCGGTAAAACCATATGTAATAACCAATAGGCATATGTGTGTAAGATGTAGATAAGTTACAGTGGAAAATTTTAAAACAAAGAGGGGACAGTCGTGTGATTGCACATAATTATAGTGAGGGTGCTGTAATTATTTCTAGCTTTTATTTGTTGATGAAATTGTGTTTCACATGTGTGCAGGGAGGAATTCGATGTCTTCTCTCGCGAGGTTATCAGATTTGGAAATATGTGTAAAGACCCACAGTGGCACAATCTTGATAGATTCTTTGCGAGGTAAGTAGGCCTCTATCTTGTATGTTAGTCAACTCGTTTCTATCATAGGTTGGAGATAGATATTTACTGAAACACCCCTCATTTTGTTAGGATGGATTCAGATCCTGACACAAATAAACAAGTAAGAGAAGAGGCAGAAATGACTATGCAAGAACTTAGCACTCTAGCTCAGCATACCTCTGTATGTTTGATACTGCTTGACATCTCGTTTTTATTCTCCACTGTTAATTGTGGATATCTATATTGTACTGCATTTTCTGGGAATCTGAATGCTGCTGCATCTGCAGGACTTGTATCACGAGTTGCACGCTTTGGACCGATTTGAACAAGATTATCAAAGGATGCTAGAGGAAAGAGATTCGTTGAACCTCCCTCGAAAAGGTTACTGATGTTGGTTTTATTCAAAGAAATTTTTTTCTAAACTGAGAATCCTCAAGAGGGAGAATTGTAGGGGTGGTGGCGGCATATGTGAAGATATTTTCAAGATCACTTAAAACTTTTTTCTGGATTAAATGTATCGCTTTACAATTTTATGCCATTTTTGACATAGGGTGTTGATTAGAAAAGTCAAAGAAAAATGAAAAAAGATCAGAAAACAAAGCATAGAGTACAACCATTCAAAGTGAAGAAAAAAATTTCGTTTCTATTTCCTATATTGAAACAAGTACCACAAATAGCGTTAATGTTTCCTGTTTTTCCCTTTTGTGTGGAGAGTGTCTGGGGGTGTTTACTGCTGATTTCGTCTGCCAAAAGCTAGATTTCCTGCTTGACAGATCATGTTCTTTTTTGACAATTGTAGGAGAGAGTGTCACAATGTTACAAAGTGAGCTAAAACATCAACGAAAAATCGTACGGAGCTTGAAAAAGAAATCTCTCTGGTCTAAAAGTTTGGAGCAGGTACTTGCTTCACATCATTTCACTTACAATTTTAGTGATTGATGATACAATATTCAAACAATACAAACTTTTTTTCTCAAGAGTTCCATGCTGTGTTCCCATGTATTTGCTTCGTACAGTAGTACTTAACTGTTTACATTGTCACCCTACCTTGATTTAGTATAGGTATTCGAAGAAATAGCTACTATGGAGGCAATAAGTACTTAAATTCTTGCCTATTGTATTTATTAGAATGCGAATCACAAATATCAACCATTGATTCGGTTATTTGTGTATTTAACCATGCAGGTTGTGGAGAAGCTTGTTGATATTGTTACTTTCATTCATCAAGGAATTTCTGAAGCATTTGGAGATGATGGTACGGGTACACACACACACATAAATATATGTATAATTATACAGCTTGCTCACTCATTCCATTATATGGCAGGGCTGCAGCCAGCTGACCAGGATTCTTCCAATAAACCAGAAAGACTAGGTGTTGCTGGTCTAGCTTTACATTATGCTAACATAATCAATCAGATTGATAACATTGTGAGTTGTTTTATTAACATACTTCCTTCAGTTTATCCGAATTTTATGTATACTTTGACTAAAATCATTTTATTTAATTGAATTGAAATTCAATAAAGGCATCACGGCCCGCTTGTCTTCCTCCAAATATGCGAGACACATTGTACAATGGTTTACCACCGACTGTGAAGAATGCTCTTCGTTCCCAATTACAGATAGTCGACCCCAATGAAGAGGTATGTAGCTTTGTTCATCTCCTCCTATTGCCTTACGTCTCACAATTCCTTTAATTCATCGAGACTTAGCCGCTTTGTATGTCCTTTGCAGCTCACTTATCCTCAAATCAAAGCTGAGATGGAGAAAACACTCAAATGGCTTGTTCCAATAGCTACAGACACTACCAAGTATGATGTTTCTAGCATTCAAAAAACACAATCTTTGTCAGGGACAATTACTCAACCTCCCCTGTCACTATGTGCACAAACTTTCCCTCTTAGTTTCAAAATTACAAATACCCCCTTTTGACTTTCAAAATTTAATAAAAATTGAAAAAGAAAGAAGTATTAAGAGACTCGAATGAAATGAGATATGAAGTGAGAACAATTTGAGAAGTTTACTGAAGTTTGAATAATAACATTACTCAACGACGTGATAATCAAGAACAGGTAACTGAAAGGTGGACATAAGTTACAGGGGAGGTTTATGTAATTTATAACCAAGAGGCAATGTCTGTATAATTGTATGTTGGTGCCTCTTTTATATCTCGCATACTTTCATTTTATCGAATCAACTTTGTCCCAACTTACGAGCTTTCTGTCCAATGAACTAACACCATTACTTTCTCTTTGTTGCCAACTCGAATCAGAGCACATCAAGGATTCGGATGGGTTGGAGAATGGGCCAACACAGGGTTAGTCGATGAACGCCTCCCCCCTCGTGTTCCCTTTAACTTCAGTTCTTTTAAACTTAAATCATCTTTTTCTTTCGTGACAGCACTGAATTTGGCAAGACAACAAGCACACAAAACAACGTGATTCGCTTGCAGACCCTCTATCATGCTGACAAGCGCAAAGTGGATTCTTGCATCCTCGAGCTAGTAACATGGCTTCATCGTCTCATCAACCTCGTCAGATACCGGGATAACGGAGTCAAGGCTGTGCGAATACGTTCTCCATCTGACAAGGGGTCCAACTTCAGTGCTGAGGCATTAAGCAACAACAAAGACAAAGGTCATGAAACTCAGCTTTCTTCCGAGGACAAGAATCTTTTGGAAGAAGTGACGAAAACGAGGAAGCTCGTCCCGGGGCTGAGCAAGAGCCAGGAGTTTCAGATGGTAAAGAGTAATAAGAAGAATAAGATATGGGCAGCGAGTAGGAGCATGGGGAGCTCCCCACGAAGAGGACTCAGACATCAGAAAGCCGATGTTTTGGATGTATTAGACGGTTTAGATTCAAGCTTTTTAGCTCCTAGGTAGGATCTAAGGTAAGTCATTCATTTTTCGTTTGGTGTTGATTATACTCGCAGCAAGAATCTCGGAGTAGTAATGTTGTGTATATCCTTGTCTGGGTTAATATATATATGTGATATCTATATATGAAAATTTTGTTTGACAATTAACTTTATTGTATGATATCTTTATTAATAGTCTTTTCTTTGAAGTGAAACTTGGACCGTACTGTAATTCTTTCTGGGGTAGCTCTCATTTGTTTGTTAGTAGTCAGCGGATTTTTTATGGAAATGAATATAGTCTGGTGTACGGTGCTATGCAAATGAGCCCTGGCGCAGCTATTTAACCCAAAAACGATGCTTTTGAAGCGGTCTCAACCGTGCTGATTTTACCACCAGTACTATTACTACAAAACTGAATTATCGTCGAGCGCCCTTTGTGGTTTCACCTTTTTGTTTTTTTCCCTCCCAACTTCTTAGATGATTTGGTATAAAAAAGTAGTTATTTTATTCAATCTTGAGATAAAAAGCATTACTTATTAATCATATCTAAAACATTGAGTTAAATGCATGAGCATATATATACATGTACAAGGTTTTCAAGAAATTATCTTTTAATGAAAAGAACATTGCTTCGAATCTAGTAGGCGGATTATGGGATGCCAAATGAATCGACCTGGCTTCACAAGCTTCCCAAGCAGAGCTCGTGCAAGCTCTAACTCAAGCTCAAGCCTTTTCAAGCTTGACCTTTAGTCAATGAGCTTTTGATAGCTAGATTTGGGGCTCACAAGGCAAGTCATCATTTCAGTACTTATACATATATATATATATATATATATTTGTATTACGAATATATATTATCATTATTACTATATCAATAACGTATATGATGACAACACCATACCATCGTATTTTTATTTCTGTATTATGTTTTACACGAACTAAACTTGATTAAAAAGCAAGTAAAGGTGTTGGGGCTTTTACGCATTTGGGTGGGGGGCTTTCGGTCAAGTCATAGGGATCAGATTGGTTAAGTTGGGAGCGTCCCAGTTGTCGTAACCAGGCTTTAGGCGGACACCCCTCTCGCATATTTTTATGCGAGCATTTACCACTCATCACATCCCCTTAAAACTTGCCTGAAGGATCATGCTTTAAGTTCACAATAAACCTCGTCTTTATCGTACCACATCAGCGCATATCCTCAGTATGGATTCGATGTGGGACACTCGTACTACCACATAACTCACTCTGCCTCTCACTCTTGCTCCCGTTTTCTCTCATTATCGAACATATATCATGATTCGCTCACATTCAATTAATCAAAACATATGTAAACCAATCCTTTTCCAACAAATCTCACGAGAAAATTGTAAAGGGCAAAAAAAAAATCAAATGTCAAAATGTTCACATTAATTCTAACCAAATGGGACTAAACTTTAGACTACATAAAGTATTCAAAAAACTGAAATAAGCCTCCCACATTTGATGACATTTTGAGGGATTGGAGCTTCATCCCTTGGAGAGATCATGGAAGGATCTATTTCATCACCTTTAACTCTTATATATAGCTCTTGCCCAAGATACCATTTTTCGGCATCCTGTGATCTCAGGTTCCATAATCCCATGTTGTCCAGCTCTAGCAAGATCGCGGTCCAAGCTAACGGATATACCTGATCAAATCGACATGGATAGCCGAAAGTTTTTACTAAGATTTTCATAATAATCGGCTAATGTAGTTCAAATAATATACACGATCACAAACCTGAACCGTGGAACGATAAATAGCATCAACGATGTTGTACGTCTCCATCTTCCTCTCATCCCATATTCCAGCCCCCATGCTACAAGATTTTCAGACAGTTTATGAAGACCAGAACAATAAAAGATTTTGGGTGAATTACATTCATACCCCTTAAAAATATAAGGTAATTACCAACTTTTCCCCTCTGAAAATTCATTGTGACATTTAAAAATTCATGCTAAGTGAAGTGAAGGGCGACATGTTTACCCAACAACAAAGAAGTTGTAGCCGTCAGAGTGCCACGTTTGGGTGGAAAGCAACGGGTTTTGGAAAACCACGTGCACATAATCATGGTACTTGGTGTCGATGACTGAGACACCTAGGCGAGGTGGGCTATCTGATGGTGCATCGGGAATGATCCGGGGCTCAAAGACATTGTTTACGTTATAATAGTCAGCCAACTTCAATGGCGTGTTTGGGTGCACAAAAGAAACACCGTTCACTGTGTATCTATAATCTCCATTGATCAAGGCCACGCCGTTCTCCAGAATGAGCCTCCTAGTCACGTTTATGCTTCCATAGTGGAAAGAGCCTTGTGGATTACGCCTTGCTGCTCCCACTGATAAGTCCAACCTGTTATTACTCACCAACAAAACCATCTCAAACTCATCTATCGTGTGTGCAAAACCTTAAAATAGGTGCTTTTGAACTTCTCGATTCCTTTAGTAGTTGAACAGTGTTTGTAATGCTTGCTTCTCCTCTTAAAAATCGAAAAAAAGCCAAAAGTACTTTATACCCAACTTTTAACAGTTTCTTGGTATTTCTTTAAAACTTTTAGCAACTTTTAACAGCTCCTTTTCGAGCACTTCAACTGCTACTAACATTATTATTGAAGTTGGATCAGAGACAAAGTAGCTAGAATGATCATTGCTGTGATGAAAATATACCTGATCGACCGGGCTTGGTCTAGGGAGTATCTATAATTGTACGGTCGTAGTACTAAAGGGGGTATGGGATGGAGGGGCTCCCCTTGAAAGCCCGAGTATCGAATAATGGCAACTCCTACAAGGTCCCGAGGTATGAAACGGGAAGCGGCCACCATGGCAAACGATGTCACTTCTGTCTGATTCTTCGCAGTGACTAAGACAGAGTAAGATTGACCAACATGGATGTCTAGACTTTCATAGTACTGTTTTAAGGTGTATGCTCCTTCAGTCTCCACCAACAGCATTGGATGGTCCTGGATTCTGAAGGTTAAGGTTGTCTTTAGTCCCACGTTAGATATTCTAAGCCTGTATGTAGCTCCTGAAACAAAAACAGGATCAAAAAGATTCATTCTTTTTATACATATGATTATATATGATCAAACAAGCAAAGAAACACACACACACACAAAAACAAACAAACAAACAAACAAACCAGGTTGAAAATCAAAAGTGGCTTGATTAGGTCCAAAGCCATTGATGAGAACTCCATCAGGTAAATGTAACAAGCCTCCACCATCCAGGGCAAGTCTCAAATCCTGAAATATAAACAAAAATGACCAAAGTTGTTCTAAACTAAGCGTTGTTACCTGGTACTAAAGTTATTGATCCACATTACCTGATAATCTGAATTGTACCAATCCCCGATCAGTATATCGTACTCATAATCCGGTTTAGGGAATGGAATAGGGATCAATTTGCGGTTATTAACACGAATCGGGCCGTAACCTCCAGCGGCCTTTTGGAGCCAAAGTGAAGGAAAATAAAAGTAACTCCCTATTTGATCTTTCAACTGAAAACTGTATGTCCAGTTTTGGCCTGGCATGATTGGGCAGTTGGTTCCTTGCACACCATCCTGCCATGAATTCCTCCTCATTTGCAGACCATTCCTATGTTACAAAACAAATTTGTTGACATCAAGAATACACACACACACACACACACACATACATATATTAAATCCCACAAAAACATGTAGTGTATATATACACCATGTCATTAGAAATGGTTCAGTCAAGTTGTTGTGGATGTTAATATTGAGAACATCGTTCGTTGTTGCATTCAAAAGGGGCCCTGGAAATTCATCATTGATCACAATCACCTGATATTACAACAAAAAAGAATGCATTTTTTTCAATAAAAAGAATTAAATAAAAAAACATGCATTTTAATAACAATTTTATTATTAAAAAAAAAAAAAGAAAGAAAGCAAATCAAAAAGAAAAAGTACCTTCTTGTCAACTCCAAGGGGCATTCTTTGGGAGAAAGAAACAGTCCAGTCATAGTAAAGCTGTTCTGCCCTGGAATTCACAAACATCAATAACAATATGCATAAAAAGAGAGAATTGGTGAACTTGGCCATGGAAAATTGCTTGAAAAATTACTAAAAATAAGGAAAAAAAAAACAATAATAATAATAAAAAAAGATCAATTGAAGGCTCAAAAGTTGTTTTAGCAGAAGAAATTAATTTATCTTTCTTTTGTTATTGTTATTATAACTTTTTCCTTTGGGGTTGGTATTCAGTAGGGGGAAAACAAGATATGACGAAATGTTATATTAACTCAACTACTGATGTTATGAATTTAAATTGCCTTAGGTTTACACGAGGATAGAGCCCAGTAATGGACTACTACTTGTTGATATACATCTACTACATTTTTAATTTTTTAAATGTTTTTTTTGAAGGGATAAATGCAATGTGCTATATTTTAGGGTCTTGATATTTGAATTTCAATCTGGCGGAGGCAAAAATATAAAAAGATTTGTATTTTATATTTTTATAAAATATAAAAAAAAATTATAGGAGGGCGGCCAAATTTTGAAATTTTTAAAAAATATATGTAAAATTTATCTCGATTTAAATTTGGGATCGCCATCCGACCCCTCTAGCTCCGCCACTGTTAGTGTAAGGGGCATGATAATCAATACCTGTGACACTAGAGAAATCTAAAATTATGTGCTCCAACAAATTAACATACAAATTTTTTGCATGGACAAAGATTATGCAACTATGTTAAACCACTAAAATAAGACCTTGTCGAGTGAGTGATAGAATGGGCCGTGATTTTGGGCTGAGTTGAAATGGGGAGGACAATGTTTAGCACTAAATGGGCTTTGCATTAGCTGAAAAACATCATCGTACAACAGAATTTGTCCCACAAAAGTGAGTGGTTTGAGGATGGGGGTAAACAAACAAACTATTGGGCTAAAACAAAATGGGCTAGGGACGTTGGGCCTAAGCGGGCTGAGTTTTATGTTTGCCTGTATTGCGAGAAACGCTGCGCTTCTGATTTGGGATCTTAATGATAAATAGCTATCGCAATCCTTAGTATATGAATATGATAATGAATTTCACATATAACATTGTTAATGCCTAAGTGGATGGGCCCTGCTTTTTGGCATTGTTTTAAGTTTATTTGTCTTGGTGTGACAATTTTTTTTTTAATTGAATTTCTTTAGAAATATGTCTGTTTGATTTGTATGTGTGCACATGATATATATATTTAAGGCTCAAAGGTTGATTTTGCTCCCACATGATGCCAAAATTTCACATGTCAATTTTATAGACAAAATGGACAATATACGAAGGTCAATTGAAATGCTGAAAACTTAATTTCTAGGTGAGATTGTTATACTGCACTATACGACATTTGTGATGCAAGTCAGATCACAATTGGTTGTCTCATAAGAAATTCAGTGAAAAATCAAACGCGCTTAAAGATACATTTCAAAAAATATTAATGCCCCATGAAGATGTATCAACAATGTCCTTAATTTAGTATCATATACCTTATAACATATTTTAAAAAATTTATAAACTCTTCCAAATTAAGTTTTAATTATAAAGCATTGGGTAATCATTCAAGATAATTTTTGAAAGCAACATGGACGGAGGTAAATTTTTATAAAATATTAAATGATACTTCTATATTTGTTGGGGGGTGTTTATTTATATATTTTTAAAAAAATTACATATATATTTTAATTCGATATAAATTTGAGAGTCGCCATATGCGACGATACGTAAAGTGTTTCCATGCACGTCCACTTAAAAATTGATGGACACAATTGCAAAAGCATCATCAGCTTGAAAGTAATTAGAATCATTTTTCAAAGATTGATCGAAAAAAGGCCAAGTTCATTAAATTGGGATCAATTTAATTTAACAAACGAACAACAAGGGCCATCGCACGTGCAATGCTGGCCGACCATCTTCTGTTAGCAGGCGATAACCCTAATCTCTCTTCCCAATAACCATTATGTTATCTGACATTAGTTCTGATTCTTAACCCTTAATTTTCCCTAATCAAAATTCAACGGATCGTTTGTCCAATGCAACAGACAAGCTACCGACTTTCTATCTACATTTTTAATCTCTCTCTCTCTCTCTCTCACACACACACACACAATACGACATAACAATTATTTATTAATAACAAATAAATATTGCTGATAAAAATAAAAAAAAAACAAATATATCTTATTAATCACTTCGCTACACTCCAAAAATGCATTGATAAATTAATATATTATAAATTTAATATTTATGATGAATTTCGTATATAATAATGCTCCTGCACTATAAATACCTCTTGTTCACTCCGTCCAAGTTTCCAACGTTGTATTTACAAAATCCAAATCCGAATATCGAAAAATGGCATCCGCATCATTTTCACTCCCAAATCAATTACTCGGCCACAAATTCGCTGCCCCACACTCGCCGCAGGGGCACCTGACTCTCCGCCGTCAGCTCCGCCTCGCCGCTAGCTGCGCCACCTCTTGGAGGACTCGTGGCATGGCCGTGCAGACGGCGTCGTTCTACGATGTTCTGGGCGTTCAGACAGGCGCCACGCGTCAGGAGATCAAGTCAGCGTATAGGAGGCTCGCCAGGGTTTTGCATCCCGACGTCGCATCGGACGGCCGGCAAGATGGCACGTCGTCGGCTGCGGACGAGTTTATCCGAGTCCACGCGGCGTATGCGACTCTCTCCGACCCGGAGAAGCGCGCAGTGTACGACAGTTCTCTTTTCCGGAGGGGGAGGACGGCGGCGGCTCCGTCGGTGAGTGGTGGTTATTCGGAGTTGAACCGGTGGAGGCGGACCTGGGAGACAGACCAGTGTTGGTAGTAAATGACTGTTTTGGACTATAATTTGCCGGTGGGCTCAATTTCTTGTACATAACAATCGATGGCATTTCAAACTCAATATTTGGACACATGAGATTTCCAAACATGAGTTTGTTTACTAATACACTTAGTAAGTGTAGCATTTCAAATATCAAATGAAATGTCGTATTTAATTGGTTGAATATTAGTTAGTCAAAGTGGCAAGTTGTCGTCCCAGGATGTCCAAATTAATGAGATTGAGCACATGCACACAAGTAACACAAACAAAAGACCTCTGAGTCGTTTGAGAAAATTGAGAAGGTATTTTGGAATTTATAGCATCTCCTACTTAAGATGTTTTTGGCAGTAACTTTTTACGGATCGTCCGAATGAAGTGATTATGCATGCTAGCTCGGGGTTGCATTTACGAGTTACCGATAGTATAAAAAAAAGTTAAAAAATTAATCAGAAGGTACATTAAAGGACAATCAAAAAATGAACTAAAAAAAATTAGTATTGTAACTCAAATTTAACAATATATATATATATATATATATATATATATATATATGAAATAGTTTTAAATTTAGAGACTGAGAACGTACACCCCTCAAATTATACATAGTTCTACCACTGTATGCATGACTTATTATTTTTGTTTTTGTAATGCACATAAAGAGCACGCACACGCAACATGAGTTTATTCAGTGGTGCTTAATTAAACAATGATATTAAATTTTCAGTCTTGTAAATTGTTCATGTAGAATTATAAGATGTTGTAAATGATAGTTTTGTACTTTACACGCTCAAAATTAATGAAAGTTATCATTTTACTGAAATATATATTGATTTTTTTGACATCATTTCAAACAATTTATGTATCTATACTATTATATAAGAGAAGATGTCCTGTTAATAACCTCTTTGGTCTCTCAAATTTTTGATATGTCAATTTTTCTTTTTTACTTTCTCTCTCCTATTCTCTCTCTCTCTTCCCCCCCCCCCCCCCCCGATTCCCTTCTTTTTCTTTTTTCTTTTTTACTCTTCTAATCTCAATCCTCTCGTCTATTATTAATACTTTTTAACTCTCCATATAATTATTTTCAATTATTTTTCAATCATATATTTTTTTCTTCTAATTTTCATTTATATTAAATTTAATAAACATTAAAAAAATTATTCATAAAAGAAATTAATCAATATTTACAATATAACTTATCAAAATTTAATATATAATTAAAAATTATATATCTTTTATTTTGCATATAAATTGAGTGTGCCCACTTCACTAGTTCATATACCGCATTACTCCATGACTTTAACTGAAATACATGAAAATTTTCCAGAAAATTCAATTCATTCAATAGTGCTATTTTTGTAAGATTGTCAAGAGGGCATCTATAGAAACCTAAAATACCAAAAACTCGTTCATAAATTCCTACAGCCTTGGGCTTTTTATGGGCCTCTAGATTTGGATTTAAATGAACAAACGTTTGCATTACATGCAAGCTCATCTGTCCCAACCTGGTTGTGTGTGTTCAAATTTGAACTTAAAGCTCGTGTATATAATAAATACTTCCTCCGTTCCATAATAGTTGTCGCTTTAGGAAATTTTTTTTGGCCCATAATATATATCATTCTCATGGGAAATTCTAACCCAAACCTGGGTTGACCGAACCCAACAAATCATATAGCAAGTGTATTGCACTTGTCAAGTGATTGGTCACTCTTCCTAAATTATCGACCATTCATAGGGCAAGTGTACAACACTCGCTACATGATTAGCATTGGTTCGGCCGAGCCGGGTCTGGGCTAGAATTTTCCCTCACCTCACATATCATAGAAGGAATTCATTAATTTTTTCCTAATATACCCTTAGGAGGGAGAGATTAATAGTTGATGAGAGAAATTAATAGCTTAATTTATTAAAAGGGTATTTTAGTCAAAATAATTTATATTTAATGTTTTTAATCTATTTCCTTAATTCTTGTGTCTTGAACTTGAAGAAGAGTTCTACATATTTGTTTCATCCGTTTAAAGTAAATTTTCCTATTATTTTCCAAGAAAAAGAAGCTAAATTTCCTATTAAGCATGCTTAATTGTGACTTTTAATTGACTTATAATTATCATTTTCAGCAGGAATCATGTCACTAATTATATAACTCATTTATATCCCGTATTCCAAAATAAACTAGCTATGATACAATTAATATTGATGATGTAATCAAGAGAGTATTCACATCCAAAATTGGATATTTCCGTACAAGTCCTACATTAACTATATTAAGTCATCTTCAAAAGCATATTTTATAATTTGTATGAATATTTTCTGATTCAGCTATGATGATGATATATATTATCAATTTTTATTTTAAGCTTACTTTTCTTCTACCAGTTTAATTACCAGCAATCATCTAGTAAATCTGAATGCTGCTAATTAATTAATTAATTAATTTCACTCAAACACGCAAGCAATTAATTAATTAAGCTGACTAACTATTTTACCCCGAAAGTTAATCGATGTTGTTACAAAAAAGACAAGATAACTTAGCTAAGAAGATTCTGTTCAACTATTTCAATATGTCCAAGCCTGTATATCATCGCTATCACTTTATCCAGGCAACACCACATGCACATATCATATGTGCGTATATATATATATATATATATATATATATATCTGAATAAAAGCATCTATGATCAAGTACCATAAAATGTTACCATAACCCCAGGGGCATAGATGAGATGGCAGGGGTCTCTTCTGGCTTAACCAAGGTCTCGGGTTCGAGACCTTGGGCATGCAACTGCTTTAAAAACCTGGGAGGGAGAGTTTTGTCGCCCTTGTGGTCCTACCTGGCTCGAACCCGGATTAGTCGGAGTCCAATGTGGCTCCGGAAACCGGGTGGTTTAAACCAAAAATAAAATAAAATGTTACCATACATAGATCTTGAAATATTTTTAATTTCAAGTCACTGCCCATAAGTTTACTTTGACCTTTTATAGTGTCACAAAAATACATTCTTCTTATAAGTTTAGAGTATGTGGTTTACTGAAATACGTTTATAAAGTCCTATAAAAGACACTTTTTTTTTTACTGAAATCATGTTTAATGGTGGAATCATATATAATTCGTGGTGCACGTGCATTTTCTCACTAGGTCTTATTTAATTTTGGCAGTTATATTTCGTGGAATGTAAGTAAATTTCACGACACAATCACTATAAACGTTACATGTGTGTGTTAGCCTCCACATGGAGATTTATCATTTTATAGGTATGTGGTTTAATGTCTCCCTTGCAAAAATAGCACCTGGTTTGGTCTAATTTTATATATCCGTATCATATGGTTTTACTGTCTACGATCAATTCATGTTACTGTAAGGGAAAATTACGCTCCACCACTCGAATTATACGGGTTTTTATACTTTACAATCTCGATTTTTTTATGTTATCAATTGTCATCTAAACTGTGCATGTACTATTTTAATTACAGTTTGCAACTTAATCGAATTTTTCATATGGAAAATTTTAGCCAAGTAGCAACATGTGATTTGCACGTGGGCTTAATTAAAGTCGAGGTTTTAGAACGTTAAAACCCATATAGTTCGAGTGACAAAATTAATATTATCAATTAATATAATTGTAAGCATTAAAATAATAGAGAAAAAAATTATCACTTGATATAATGATACCTCATGGATCATCAACACTTATTATAATTATTTTTTCCCTTATATTATCATTATTATTTTCTATGATAATGTAGAGAGAACCATATATACATCCTAAAAGTTCTCCAATAAATACCGATAATATATATGCATTCGTACATGATACATGCATATATATATATATATATTTTTTTGCACGAGTAAAATAATTATTTTATTACCATCAAAATTAAGTGGTGTAGTTTAATAGTTCGATACTGTGCTGAATTCGGATATCGAATGTTTAATGATGACCAATGACAAAAAAAGAAAGAGTAAATAATTATTGTACCTGGAGAAAAATGGAAAATTTGACAAAGGAGACTAAGAAAAAAAAATATATTACTTGTGCGTGTCGACGTTCCAAAAAATGTAGCAAAGTTTGCTGGTTTTGCTTTGGATATATTTTGGTCATCATATCTATCGATGGACCCATTTGAAGATATTATCCAGCTTACCAAACATTATCTTGCTAAACAGTGATGCCCCATATACGGTTTGTTGTTTATCATATTATCTCTTATCTGCTTATTACAAAAAAGTGTGACACAAAAAAGAAGAAAACAAAGAAACTAAGCAATCTTTTTTTTTATATATATACTGTAGTCCTTTTCAAGATATACATTGCCACAAGATTGGTATAAGCTGCGTCATGTCTGATTTTTATTAAATCCCGAATACTTTTCTTTTTTCTCTTTAATTATTATTGTGTCTCTCGCTTTTAATTGTATTAATTAATTATCTAAGGCTCCGTACAATGGCTTTTGCCCTTTTCTTTCCCTTTTTGCAAAACACACGCACGCACACACACACACACACATATATATATATATATATTTTTCACACACACACACACACATATATATATATATATATTATCTATATTTTAGTCCTCTCGGAAAATTTAATAATTTTTAAATTTAGATCACTGGCTTATATCAACAAATGAAATCCTTAATATAAGTTATAAATTGAGTGCATTTATAGGAGTAAATATGTGAACTCTATATTCATATGACTAAAGTTGGTCGGCATAAATACAATCTGGCAATTAATTTGGTTGGAAACTAAGAAGAGGACCAAATTTGTCAAAATCCTATTATTTTTATTTGTTTTTTTTTTGTCTCAATTATTCGTATTCAATCTACTGACAAACTAATTCAAATTCGGGTACTGAAGAGGCCCTTACAAGGAACGATTCTCCCAATCCAATTGCTTCATCCACAATTCTATAATTCGAATTATGAACGTTGCTTAAGGGATATAAAGTTTCATGATCCACTTAAACTAATTGATTGTTAGTGTCAAAACCCCATTACTAAAATTGCAAATAGAAAACTAAATCTGTCAAATTGAATTCACTTACAGTCGCATGACTAAAATTGTCAAAAACGTATAAATTATAGTACGAAAAGTGTTGTTTCACCGAAATCTTGATATTTTTGTAAGAAAAATCTAAACATTTAATCTCGTATGTGTACAGCTGTATGGCATGAATTTTTTTTTCCCACAATTGACAAGACAGAAGACCAATTTCCAAATCTGCATGTAGTTACAAGCTTTGCAACAATATCCAAAAAAGAAAAGACAAAACATTCTAAAAACTTAAATGGGGGATCACCAAAAAATGCATTCACATATGTATGTATCTGTATCTATATATCAACATGCATTCCTTTTGCTGCGTAAGCAAACCTGCTTTTCATGTCATCTTGACTTATTGCCATTCTTTTTAACTAATAGATTAATACGTATATCATCTTTTGTGGAAAATTTTTTGTCCCCCTTTATTGAAATCTTATCCTAATTAAATAGTCACAAACCAACTCTATATATGTATGTGCTTTTGACTTGTATATATGCTGAATCAGAAGCGGCTGATTCAAATTTCAGTCTAAAGAAGCTGCACTACTGCGGCATCGTATTGGCCAACCAGAATGAATACACACACACACACACACTTGTATTTATGTGTGTGTATATGTGTAAAATGCATGTATACTTTTTCTGTGAAGGTGGAGTTGAAGATTCGTCTTTACACGACAGCAGCATGTGTTTTCATATTCACATCACATGCAAATTCAATAAACATCCATGCATACCCACTTCTATTTGCTTTTCAACTATATACACACACAAGCCTTTTGAGCTCTTTCTAGGATTTTCGATAACCTTTCTCCATGCAATATTTCTTTTTATTTATATATTACTTTTTTGGTTTCATTTTCTTTGTTAGGTTTCCTGTTGGGTATGTCAAAATTTAAAAAAAAAAAGCAACATTGTGAATATCTGTTGCTAAAAAAAAAGTGGAAAAATGTTTCATTTTGTCAGAAGTGGGATTTGAACCCACGCCCTCGTTAGAGGACCAGAACTTGAGTCTGGCGCCTTAGACCACTCGGCCATCCTGACCTTAATGTTGGGACCTCTCACTGAATTATATAATTAATATTTAAATAACTATGAATTATGACGTTTTTCATTAGTGAGACGGGCCCATCTTTCATCCTATTGCAGTTCACGGGAGGGAAAAGGCTAGCTAAATGGACATTTTAATTTAGGCATATCTTTATATTTTTGGGTAGGCCTATCAGTAAACTCTACTCACTCCCTCATTGGCCCAAATGAGAGAAAGCCACCTCCCAAATTGCTTATCTTTACATAGTCAGAATAAGCACTAACTAAATTCGCAAAATCGAGGTTTCAAAATTATGAGATTTTAGATTCGATTTTTCACTAAAACATGTGGCTTTATATTCTACTTTAGACGAAGACTCTTCGTGTCTTTATGATATAATTGTTTGATTTATAATACACGAGCTATGCTTGAAATTTCAATATCATGAGTTGTAAGTTGAATGTCCTTGTATAAATATTTCAATATCATTATCCTTTTGAGTGAGATTGATGATATTCATAATTTGGGGGAGTTAATCTTGCATAGCTTTTTGACCAACCAACTAATGAAGGTCTATAAAATTGAACCTCTCCTTTGTGAAATGATTTGACTATATTTTTGATTCTACTTATTGTCGGGGTTCATAGATAACCTCAATCAATTGACAGCCATAGAGTAAAATTAACAATTGGAGAATCCAATTCCGTTATTGAGCAGCTGCAACAACACACGCACATTCTCTCTCTCTCTCTCTCTCTCTCTCTCACACACACACACACACACACACACACACATATATATACATATAGCTTCTATCTTGTATATAGGGCTTTTTCCTTGGTATATATAGATGAATGTATTGCAGGAGAAAAGCCTTTATTCTAGCTTAGACCTTTCCTTCTTTTTTTTTCTTTTTTTTTTTCAAATTTTATATTTAGAACATGTTTGGTCTCTAGTCAAGCCACCCTTTGAGACAGCCAAAGGTTTGGCCGTTTGAGGATTCGAAAAGCATGTTTTAACTTTTTTACAAAAGTCTATAAGCCGTAGCTTGGGACCGGTATTTTTTTTTCTCACCCATATATTGAATGGTTAAAATTTAAAAAATATTTAATTGTTTAGATTGAAAATATCTATAAATAAATACAAAATGAATTTTTAGTCATTTGATGCAGAAAGAAACGGGTGTTTGCAAACACGTTTACTTTTGAAAAAATTGAAGTTTTTGAAATTTTTTGTTTTTAAAGTTAAGAGTAATAAAAGTGGGTAGTGTGTCGATAAAAAAAGTTGTTAAATTTTATAAAAAGTAATTAAAAATTGAAAAAAGTTGGCTGAAAAATGCTTTCAATTTTTTGGCTTATTCTAACTTTTTTGAATAGAAGAAGAAAACATTACTTTTTTTTCACTAAAAGCCAAAAAAAAAAAGTGTGCATGTTTTCGCTTGATTCACGCAAAAGAGCTTTAGGAAGGACATAAATGTAATTTTCAATTGTATTGTTGTATCAAATATCCAAGTGGAGTAGAAATTGTGCTCGTTGTGGCGGCAAATCCTAGTAGTAACGTGCATGCATGAATTACTTTTTCAACTAAGTGGTTCTCTTTGCCCAATTTAAGTCAAGTGAAGTGAAGTTCAAATTAACCATATTCATCACTGAATAAATTTGTTTCAATACTTAATTGATTATATACACTATTGTAAAAAGAAACTATTTTTGTCTCACAAATGTTATTTATGTGATTTTATAAAATTTGCCCTTCAATTTATGTGGAATAAATATAGAGATATGTAAAATTGTGGCTAAAATTAAAAATTCACATGAAATCGATTCAATTCGGATACCAAATTTTGATGTGTCAATTTTACTTTTTTAATTAGTAAACACATGCATTAAATAAGAAAATAAAAAGGTCAATGTTGTAATATTACATCTAATTAAAAAAATCTATGTTCTCAACCCACAAACCACTTTCTCTAATTACAATTACTTGATTTTTTTTTCTTTTGGTGTTTATTTTTCATCACGTAAGTTTATTTCATATAATTATTTTATTTTTAAATTATTATAATAAATAAATTATTTCAAATAATTCTTTGAAAAAGTATTCTTATAAAAGAAATTTAATAGTATATTTATATTTTCATCCTAAAAAAAATTTAAATACTAAATTTAAATATATATTTTTTATATTTTGCACACACGTAGAGTGTGCGGTGTTGCTAGTCTCGTTTTTTAATTGGTAGTCTTGATTGAATAAAAAAACTTGGCATGTACGTGCCCTCTAATTCCCTTGATTTCGCACTAATCATTCAAACATACTTCTTATTATAAAAATAAATTTTCATGCTTCTAATTAATTAAATTGCCCTACGTTTGTTTGACTAACAAACGGCCTTAAAGAGAAATCAATATATATATATATATATATATATATATATAGGGCGAATTACACTGACTACCCCTGAGGTTTGGCTAATTTACGAAAAACCCCCTACTTTTTCAAAAATTATCAAAAACCCCCTAAGGTTTCAAAAATATTACAAACTTATTCAAATTTTCGAAAATACCCTTTCCCTTTTTTGGGTGATTTACACTGACCACCCTGAGATTTGGTTAATTTACGAGAAACCCCCTATGGTTTCAAAAATTACCAAAACCCCCCCAAAGTTATACCAATATTACAACCAGCACCTATTTAGGTTGACTTATTAATAATATTAAATCGTTTTTTTCCTCTCTGTAATATTGTTATCGTAAAATTTTCATGTAATAGATTTGAAAAAAAAAATGTGATTATTTATTCAAATAAATATTCTAAATTTAATGCATTAAAGGTATCTACCAACACATCAAGTATGTTATATTATCGCTAATACAGATTAAATTTTAAGAGAAATGAGTTAGAGATCTCAAGCTAAATAAAATTTTCAAGTGTATTATTTAATTTCAATCTTTTATTTCAATCAATGTTTATATTTCTCATTTCACATAATCATAATTTTTTTTTCCAAATCTATTAAATTAAAATTTTATGATAACAATATTACAGAGGGGAAAAAAAGAATTAATATTGTTGATAAGTCAACCTAAGTAGGTGCTAGTTGTAATATTAGTATAACCTCAGGGGGTTTTTGGTAATTTTTGAAACCACAGGGGGTTTCTCGTAAATTAGCCTAATCTCAGGGTGGTCAATGTAAATCACCCAAAAAAGGGGAAGGGGTATTTTCGGAAATTCGAATAAGTTTGTAATATTTTTGAAACCTTAGGGGGTTTTTGGTAATTTTTGAAAACGTAGGGGATTTTTCGTAAATTAGCCAAACCTCAGGGGTGGTCAGTATAATTTTTCCATATATATATATATAGAGAGAGAGAGAGAGGGTACAAGTAAGTGTATATATAGTCCTCTTTCGAGGCGAACACTGATTTATTCCTCAATCCACTCTCTCCCACTGTATCCCCACCCCAACATTTTCAACATAATTTTATGGGCTACACAATTATCTATCCACATTCTTGCTGTTTTCATCTCTATAAATCCCATAACTATAACTGCATTTATCTCTCTAATCCTCCATCAACACTTCACTTCTTGTCCCATTTTTCCAGATAATTAACAAGCTCTAATCTTAATCAACTCTCCAAATGTCAGCTCTTTACATTACCTTCATTCTACTTGTCATGACCAAAGGTAAAAAATTTATAACTTGCTCATTTCATTCTCTATTTTTACACTAATTCTTAATCAAAACCCTTTTTTTTTTATGTTTCTACTTTTTCAGGCAGTTTAGGTACTACATGTACATTAGTAAACAGATGTGAATACACAGTATGGCCCGGTATACTATCCAATGCCGGCAGCTCCGGTTTAGGATCGACCGGTTTCCAACTCCCTCCCGGTGCCACCCGGTCCTTCCAAGCTCAACCCGGCTGGTCCGGCCGACTCTGGGGCCGAACCGGCTGCTCATTCGACGCCGCCACCGGCCAAGGCAGCTGCGCCACCGGCGACTGCGGCTCCAACCAAATGGAGTGCAATGGCGCCGGGGCCGCCCCGCCGGCCACCTTAGCTGAGTTCACGATCGGCTCGGTCACGGCCCAAGATTTCTACGACGTCAGCCTCGTCGACGGCTACAACTTGCCCATGATCGTGGAAACCGTCGGCGGCTCGGGGGCCTGCGGCTCGACCGGGTGCGTGGCCGACCTGAACCGGATGTGCCCTAGCGAGTTGCGGGCGGCTGACGGGAACGCGTGCAAGAGCGCTTGCGAGGCGTTTGGGAGCCCGGAGTATTGCTGTAGCGGCGCGTACGGGTCGCCGGACACGTGTCGGTCGTCGGTGTACTCGGGGATTTTCAAGAATGCTTGTCCGAGAGCGTATAGCTACGCCTACGATGATGCTACGAGTACTTTTACGTGTATGGGGGCCGATTATACGATCACATTCTGCCCTTCACTCACAAGGTACGGACGATTCATTTTTTTTTTTTTTGGTGAATTATATATATATATGTGTGTGTGTGGAATTTTTCATAAATTAGATTCTTATTCTAATTGTTATTCTATGTTCATGAATGTTAATGTCCCTTTTTATCTTTGGGATTATTAAATTTGAGATTAAAGTAAGTGATTGCCACCCATCAATATATTTTATATTATCGATATTGAAATTCCAATTTCAGATTTACAACGTGAAATAAGGGGAGTCACAGCAGGGAGGTAACATTCACTAATGAAAAAATTCTAAC
This sequence comes from Petrea volubilis, assembly GCA_026212405.1. Classification (NCBI taxonomy): domain Eukaryota; kingdom Viridiplantae; phylum Streptophyta; class Magnoliopsida; order Lamiales; family Verbenaceae; genus Petrea; species Petrea volubilis. Next base: position 12,755,870 of record CM047884.1, read on the forward strand.
ACAAATTTAATTAAATACATCACATAAAATATAATTATATGATGAATTTCGTTCATTAAAAAACTATAAGTAAATATTTTATAACAGATTATCGCTTTAGTTCTATTTTGATGGATTTTCATTTACAAATTCATTGTAAATATTTTAATTCTATTTGTGACAAAAATCTCTCGATCATGAAATTTTCTTTAATAAATAGAATGATTTCTTAACGGAGGGTATTTGTTGCTATTCAAGTATTTGTGATGTGACATAATCTTATACTTAAAAAATCGAATATTACTATAGAAATGTTGGCTAATCATATCTATTCCAACAGATAATATTGTTAGGAGTGTACGGAAATCAAGAATTTTATACAGTTGTTGAGTGGTGATCGATGAATGGAAAAGAGTGGATCGGATTCCCTACCTTATAATAGTGCCTCGTTCCCTGCCTCATATTTTAGATGTATGATATGTATAAATTTTGAAGATTTATTTAACGATAAAAAATATATTTTCTTACCAAATTAGATAACAAGAAAAATACAATTAACGGAACTAACCATTCTGCCGTTAAGTAAATCTTCAAAATTTATACGTATTGTATATCTAAACTGTGGGACAATGGATGAAGCACTATTATGGAATTAGGGAATCTCATCTAGGAAAAGAGTGGTAGTAGAGCTAGTGAACTGGGAGAATCTTTTAGTGACTTTGCTTTCTAATGTATCTTAAGATCAACAACTTTTCTATATATATATATATATATATATTCTTCACTAAATGTGTGTCTATTAACTTTCATTTTGCAAATCTTTAATTTCGTTTTTCTTCTCCTTTTCCCCTTTTTGTTGGTGGGGTGGAGTGGAATGTGTCAAATTTAAATCAAGAAAAATTTTACAATTCCCTAGAAATATATAAAATATACAATCTCATGTACATAGATTTGAGGGGACTACTGCCCTATCAGCTAGCCTCATTTGTTTTCGTCCCTAAATACATAGGACATGTTTGTTTCAATCTTACACATGATTAACAATTTTTAAAATCATTTTATAAGCATGTCTGATAAGATGGTGGATTTCTTATGAACAACATGACTTGAAATTGTGCTTGAATTTCAAGTACCATAACATAATTTATAACAATTTCACATGTGATGTCAATTTTGCGAATTTCAATCAAGAGAACCTTTATTCAAAAATAAATATGTTTATCAAATGCTTAAAATTAATTTGGGGCTGGCTAATTTAAGGAATTTAGAATTTTAAATTTGTAACGCAATATCAAACATGTCCATAGACATTTCATATAACAATGCACTATATTAACCTTTTTTTTTTTTTTTTTTTGCAGTCAAAAATCATCTAGAGACTCGTCACCACCTGTGGCGGCCGGAACCACCGATGAGCTAACACCACCAGCCGGGGCAGCCGCTGATGCGGCGGCGGATGGTTCAATTAGTTCTCAGCCACAAGATAATAACCAGCTGCCTGCGTGGCTGCCAAATTTTGTGACCAGCGGCTCATCAGATAATTTTGGCATGCAATGCTCGAGTACTAGTCTCATTTTTTGTGCAGCAACAATCTTGTTTTCATTGATTTCATTACTTCAGTTATTATAGGCTCACATTTCAGATATGAAAAAGATTGCAAACAAACAATTTTGCTAGCATGTAATGTGTATAGAAATGATAATAAGTAACTAATTTTGACAATCATGTATGTATATTATTCTTTGCTTTTATTTTTTGTTGCCCTTTGATTAATTAATGATAAACAGAAGAACTATCTTAAGTAATTTTAGTTTAATGAACATAATATTCTTGAATATTGAATGCAGGATAGAGCGAGAGGGGATGGCGATTGTCCCCTCAAGTTTATATCAAGTTAAAAATTTATATATATATATTTGTTGAAAATTTTAAATTCCTCCCCCCTCAAATCATAAAAAAAACCTTTAATATTTTATAAAAATTCAATCTCCACCCCCCCCCCCCAAAAAAAAAAAAAAAAATTGGTTCCTGTCTCTAAATGAATGATAACAAACCATTCCTTTTTTTGGGTTTATTTTAGTTTTTTTTTTTCCTTCTTTTTCTTTATATATATATATATATATGTGTGTGTGTGTGTGTGTGTATATATATATATATATATATATTGCAGCATTAATGAGAGAAAAAGCATCAATTGCTTGATGATGAAAATTGTTGAGTGTGGTTGGTGGATGCTCTTTTAAGCAAAGGTTGGCTACTTTCCTGGAACAACAAGCTTGGTAGTTGTGTGATTCTTTTGTCCTTCAATTACTAAAATTTTTTTTAGGGAATCATATTGTCTGCCAGAAAGGCCTGCTACAATTTCCAAAATCCTGGCTGATTTAGTGGTGATTGATTCATATAATCTTGATTTCATCATAATCTATATCATATCTATCTTTTTACTTCTTATACATCATCATCTTGTCATTGAATAGAGAATGTTAGATGTACCAAAATAATTTTTTATTAAATATAAAATCAAGTCTAGACTTCTTATACTCAACATACATTTAAAAAAAATTATATACAAAATAAATTTTCGAAAGGGAAAAATAGAGAATGAAGATAGATCATAGCAAAGTTCTCTTCAAGATTACGAGGCATTGGGATTTATAGATTGAAGCTCCAACTTATTCAGTGGCAAAGTTAGAGGGTTGGAGGGTACAATTAGCCCCCTCAAATGCACATGGAGCCAAATTTTAATTTTATTTTTATTTTTTTGAAAAATTAAGATTATGCCTCTCAAAATGATAGAAATTACTTTAATATTTTATAAAAATTTGATCTCGCCTCCTACATAAAAATTTCTATTCATATTGTCACTTCATCTATTTTTCTTTATGCGCTAAGAATCCCACCCTTCTTTTGGTAGTCGTCTCAGCCATTGGTAATGGTGTATCAGTGTATTGTTTAATGTTGGACGGTTGCAATTAAAAGCCTAAACATATAATATTGATTACGCAAGAATCTTCCGTCTTCTTCTTCTTCTTTTTTTTTGTTGGTAAAGCTCTCTTGCGCTTTGCTACAATAAGTAAAAGCTGATTCTTTCTTGAATTCAAAGCACGATTTTCAACCGTGGAGTTACGCTTGAAGAATGTTGGCACAGCTTGGGCGATCATGAATGCACGTAAGTTGATTCAATAGAAGAAAGTTCACATAAGCGAGAATCGAATCCGTAAGGTCTCGGGTCCTTATCCTTGTCATCTGATCAATCAATCCTTAAAGATTAGTTGACGAATTTAAGAAAATTGCGTATTTGGGCATTTCATAGGATTTCCTGAAAGTTTGAAGAGGGCCTAAAATTGCTAGAAAAATTATTCAACGGATTATTCTGGATGACTGCAAATGCTCAATTAGCTTAGCATAGCATTTCTTGTGTATATATCAAGAATCCAGTTGGCAACTTAACGAAATGTACTCTTTCTTCTACATTTCCTTTAATGATAACATGTGCTGATGCAATCTTTTGGAGCGACGACCCATGTGATTTCATATTTGAGATATTTGTTTCGGTAGAAAATGATAAATTTAGGCAATTAGCTTGCTAAATTTCATAATCCTATCGTGCAGATATATGTCCTCTAAAGTGATATAAACTAAGGTGTTTCTTGCAAAATTTGAGAATTTATGGACAATTTGAGAATGCACGTTTTGTGAAATACCATGCAATCAAGGTTCTTTTATCAATCCCCCAAGACTTCTCCGTACTTTCTTAGACATTATGTTCTACAAAAATTGAACAAGTATTGGGGGCACCTAGTCCTTAGATAAGGCCTCAGGTATGGTAAAATTACAAAAAAATACTTTCACGTATGAAAAATTATCATTATCTCAAAACATTATGTTCCGTTTAACATTTTACACTTGCCGTTAGATTGACTGACGGCAACCATTAATCAACCAATGTGAATTTTCGAAAGTAGTTTTTGATAACTACCTTGTTACTCAGATTAACACCTCTCAGTTCAAGGTGGATAGAGAAATTTTCCTTAAATTTAAAACAAAAAATGAAACAGAAAAGGATATGACAGCGCGGGGCCAAGCTATCGTAGGAGAAAGCAATGCAGCGGGACAAAATTCTTGGAGCTTATGTTTTACGGTGACCTATGAATTAACACTTGACAATACTAAATCCTAAAGATTGTGAATAAAAAAGTGTGCAAATATCTCAAGGATTTTCAAGATCATCGAGTCTCTTCAGACAAGAGTCAGCCTACAACTCATCTTTCACCTCCTCTTCAGGAGTTTTTTCATTCTTGGGGGATGATTCTGTTTCTTTTTCGCTGGATTCGTTCTGTGTTTCTTCAACATCATCTTCCTCCTCAACTGTTGCGTCAGGGCTGATTTTGAGGCTGTTTTTCACCGAGCTGTAGATTCGGGAAGCAAAATCTTTGGGATCAGGGAGTAAAAAGCCACTCTCCATAAGGGCAGTTTGATACATAAGTTGAGCTGTTTGCTTCACGCCTTCGTCCTGCGCAAGTTAACAAATTAATCATGACGAGAACATAACCGAAGGAGGGCTCGAGCTCATATCATACTACCCCATTGTGTAATACCCATTTCAGTTATATATCACTAGACCATACATGATGTCAGCTTGTCACTTTATTACGCTATCATATTCAACCGTAATGGTTTAAAAATCAACTGGGCATGTGCCCACTTAGGTAGCATTAAATAAACCAAGAAACGCCATGACACGGATATTGGCGTCAAATAGACATACCTCAGGGTCCTTGACGACTCTCTCTCTCAGCTCCTTGATAATTGGGTGCCTTGGGTTAATTTCAAGGACCCTCTTGCCACGCATGTAAGCCTGTTTACTAGCATCTGATAGAGTTTGAGCCTGCATGATCCTTTCCATGTTTGAACTCCATCCAAATTTTGATGTCACTACCACACACGGGGACTCTGCCAAACGGTTGCTTATCTTCACATCATCAACATTTTCGCTGGCAATAACACCTTTCCACCATTTGGTCAACTCCTTGAACGACTCCTTGAGTTCTTTGTCTACCTTGTCCTTCCCTAATTTCAGTCCCTCTTTGGAAACATTCTGGAACTTCTTGTCTTCATAATCCATCAGGTATTGCATCAAATATTCATCCACTGCATCAGTGAAATAGATAACCTACGAGCACAAATTGATTTTTTAGGTGTCTGAGAAGGCAAGATGAACACTTATAGGTATTTAAAATGATAGATGAAACCTTACCTCGTAATTCTTCTTGTTCAGTCTCTCAAGGAATGGAGATTTCTCCAATTGCTCCTTGCTTGTTCCAGTAATATAAAATATATCTTTTTGTCCCGACTTCATTCTCGAGATGTATTGATCTAGTGAAGTTAGCTTGCCATTTGATTTAGAGCTGCATTGAGCAAAATAACAATTAGCCTTTTAAAACATCTTGCTGTTTAAATAGCAAAAATTGTACTTCATCCTGATATGCTTACGTCTCAAATCGAAGAAGTTTTGCCAGGCGGTTTCTGTTAGTTGCATCCTCAATAATACCAAGCTTAATTGACTTGCCAAATTCATTCCAGAATTTCACATATTGGCCTTTCTTCTCATTGTTGTCGCTGGATTCTTCAATATCTGCAGCAGCATTAAATTTCAGAGTCAAATAAAAAACAAGAAAGGCACTTGGTTGGAATGTTAGATTTGAAGTACAACACATACAAACAAAGTTAATATTTTCTGTTCCACTCATGCATAATGATAGAAAAAGAATACATTTCTGAAATAAGAAATCATTCTGTTGATTTGCTGAATCTAGCAAAAGTTATACTTCAACGGATGCAACACTCTTTTTCTGAGTGCCACCATACCTTTCTTGTCCTTATCAGTAGACTCATCGGGGTCCTCATCAGCAAGTTTGCGAATCATATCAAGGGCCTTGCGAATGAGTTTCTTCTTTATCGTTTTCAAGCTGCTGTGTTGTTGCAGCATTTCTCTTGATACATTAAGTGGCAAGGTATCAGAATCAACAAGACCCTGGTCACATAGGCCAAACAGTAAGAACCACATGACAGAGTTCAATATTGCCATAATATTAACATTAATACAAGTCACAAACCAACAATTACCTTCAAGAAGCTCAGGTACTTGGGCAGAAGTTCATCAAATTCATCAGAGATAAAGACCCGTCTGACATATAATTTCAAATTGGATTTGTTTGAATTGTAGTAACTCTCATACAAATCATGAGGAGCCTTGGGAGGCACGAACAACACAGCCTTGAACTCAACATCACCTTCAGCATTAAAGTGACTCCATGCCATAGGCTTCTCATCTCCAAAGTCCTGTCAGTAGAGGTAAATATGTTAATCAAAATATAAAATAGCTCCACAAGGAGACGGCAACAGTGACATGGATCTAATTAGGCTTGGAAATGCACCCACCTTGGCCAGAGAGTGATAGAATTTTGTATATTCTTCTTCTGTAACCTCCTTTGGACTCCGTAGCCATATAGCTTTCACATCATTCAAAAGTTCCCACTCATAGGTAGTTTTCTTCACTGTTTTTGTCTTGGGTTTTTCCTCTTCCTCCTCTTTATCTGCATCTTCTTGCTCCTCAGAAGGTTTTTCAGCTGTTTATAGCATAAGGGACAAACGTGAGAAACAAGAACTATGTCTATGGCAAAGTGAACTGACATGAGAAATAAGAACTAGATTGCATGACATCCAAGTAAATTCAGCAATAGAATATGCACAATTCCTGGGGAGGGTTTACAGAAAAACCATGCATACTTGACTCCTCATCATCACTGGACTCATCTTCATCAGCAGGAACCTCCTCATCCACTTCTTTGCTAGCCCAGAGGTGTATGGGAAAGTTGATGAACTCAGAATACTTCTTCACCAACTCCTGCATTCAAAAATTATCGAGAAACTAGATCATTATGCTGAAATAGTACCATAGAACACTGAGAAAGAAACTAAGAGAGAAGACATGATCGGAACACTGAATCGAAAAATGGCATATCAAGATAAATATAGGACATCACCATAAGATAAAAACAACATGACAATATCAGGCATCGAAATGACAATCCAGTGGGTATAAATTAAGTTGTTGATGAAGCAACAGAACAGGATGCCAAAGATTGTAGTTGATCTTACCGTCCGTGTTCCCTCACACAATAATTCATATTTGACGGATTGCAGATAAAACACACAAACACACACACACACACACACCATAACATGCTTACAAATTAATGTCATGTTAACCATGCCAACAAAGGTGGGTACCATTACTTTTGCTCCATCCATAAAAGTATAATACTTAAAATAAGATTTCAGATGTGATAAGCTAGATAATAATCAGAGGCTTAGATAAATACAATGAACCAACAAAAGAATGTACTGAATCCACACTTGTCAGAGGTGAAAATGATAGACACTCTGGTGAACCAGTTTCATGTTAATACCTTACTGGCCCCACCCTCGCAATATCTATTTGATTACTGTACTTGTCACTTCATAATTACATTATAAGTTCTAAAAATGTGAATATGATGCCCCTCCAAAAAAAGAAGGAACCACAATCATCATAGAAGGATAGCAGAGATAGAACTGTAATAAAGCTAAATCTATCTAACTCTCTGTCAACTGTGCAAGACAAGGTTTCTGACGAGACAGATTCTAATCCATGGACTTCAACCCTTCCCATTTCTCCTGATTAGGATTTGTTCAACTACCTCCCAGGTGGTGTCTCTTGTGTTATGCTTCAACCCGAAGGTCCAAAACACCGATCAACCATGGTCAGTTTATAAACTAGGTATGCATACTTATAGCTTGCCTCATGCTAGATCAAGTGATAAAGAACTAGATATGATTGCTCCCAGATGTTAAAAGCAATAGTGTGCTAAAGTAAAAGAATACAAACTATTTATGAACCTGAAAAATGAAAAAAACATTTAAAGACTACCAACCTTCAGTTTGTACTCATCCAAGTACTCCTGTGCTTCATCTCTAAGGTGCAATCTGATTTCAGTTCCACGACCAAGTGGCTCGTTCCATGTATCTTCTGAAATTGCAAACGCTCCATCAGCCTTTGACTCCCAGACATGCCTGTGAAGGTGTTCACAATTTCAAACATAATAAGATTATCATCTGCAATGCATAACCTATTAGAAACAGAATGATAGTCCAATATACATACTGTTTGTCATCATTATGCTTGCTAATAACTTCAACATAGTCAGCAACAAGATATACTGAGTAGAACCCAACACCAAATTGCCCAATAAGGTTAAGATCTCCACTGGTCTGCATTTTTTCCACAAATGCTGTATAGAAACATATGATGGACAGTTAGTAAATATAATTACTTAAACAAAAACATCAAATTAGAGAAAAAAAAGCTTCAAAAAAATCTTTATACTTCCTCAGAGTCAACATATACCTGAAGTTCCAGATTTAGCAATGGTACCCAAGTTCTTGATCAAATCCTCCTTTGTCATTCCTATACCTCGGTCACGGATTGAAAGTATTTTCTTTTCTTTGTCCAACTTAATCTGCATAGATTATATCCATGACTTCAGAGATCAGATTGAGTCGATTAATTTTCTGAAATATGACTCACTTTCTATACAAATTTCAACGTTGATATAAGAACTGTTTAAGAATTTTCTACAGAAACAACTAAATCGATCAGCTCAAAACAAAAATAACAAAATCTTCACATATAAGCCATCTGATATTTGTTTATCTTTGTAAAAGTTTTTCCAATTTCAATTGCTGTATACTGATAGAAGCTAATAAAGTGATACGATGATGCAAAGAGATGATAAATACTCCTGAAAGCTGAAAGCATTATACAGATACATATGATTTACATACCAATAGGCTTCTCAGAATTACACAAATAAATAAACCGAAATATTATGCTGTAAATTCTAACCTGAATCTCGAGCTTGGCATTGTCACCTTCACCCAAAACTTCCTTGTCAGTAAGCGCTAAGAATCTGATCTTGTCAAGAGCCTGAAAAAATGCAACAAAAGCCGCACGTCAAAATCGAATATGTTACCAAAGATACTTTGACGGAGTAACCATACAACACAACAAACAACTCACGTCTGAAGCATTGGAGATCAACTCTCTCAGGAAAATATCCTTATTGCTGTAAAGAGAGTTGATAATAATATCCATAAGCCTCGACACCTCCGCCTGGAACTCAAATTTCTGCGCATTCGAGCGGAGTGTTCTTCTCGACATCGACTCAGCTTCTCTAAATCACAGCAACAATATCCATAATCAACATTTTTTTTCTCTCTTATACTCTAAATGTGATACGAATTCGATAAACATTTTACCTCTTAGAGACATCGGAATCTGTAGATAATCCACTCGGAACGCCGCCGATCTTCTCTTCAACCTTCGGCGGATCAACCGGCGCATCTGAATCTACCTCCGCATTTGCCTGTATTTTCCTACCTGAAAAAAGTTCACAAAATTCACCCACCAAAACGATCAATCACACTCGATCAAAACATAAACACAATATTCTTTCATCCAAATGCTCAGCCAATTGCCAAAATAAACACTTCATCAAATAATAAACAAAAAAATTAATGTAAAAAACATACCTTGATCTGGTAGAAGAAACAAGAGGCATAACAGAAAGAGCACGGAAGGGATCGTCCACTTCCTCATTGCGATTTTGCTGCGAAAATTTTCACTCGTATCGTTTCAGTCAGTCGAGCGAGCTTGAGATTTATACGAAGGTTTTTATAGCTGAGTTAACGAGTGCCAGAGTTCTAGCGTTCCGATTGGTTTGAAATTGCTGACGTGGAAAATCAAACGGTGATTTGAGTTGGGTTGCCACGTGGGGGATTTTGATTGGGAGGTGATCGCTTAGTAGACGTGGAGAATTTCAGAGTGGATTTCTGGAAGGATCCACAGAGAAGACTCGGAAGACTCGGTTTTGTTTGAGGTGTGGTGAGGGTGTTTGGCTGAATTGCCAAGTTCTCAAGAATTTCCACGCGGCGAGTAATTATTGGAGAAGACGAAGCTCTTTTGCACGCACCTGAAGTAGAGGAGTATTATGATGGAGTAAGCCTCACGCTCTGGTTATATAATTGTTGGACCTCAACCTTCTTGTGGATTGACATTGGTACCCTATTGAAATCCCCATCTCAATCACTAATATTTATTTTCTTCATTTAATTTCAATGGTCTGAGTAGATGGGGATCATGTGAAATCTGTTAAATCATTTGCTTAGATGGATAGTGGTTTTTTTTTTTTTTTTAATACAATGCTATGTATTAGAAACAGTTAAATACATTCAATATTTTAATCCATCGGCCATATTAATGTCCTCACTCAAAAATAAATTATTTTAATCAATCATTACAGGATATTGAACATATACAAAAAAAAAACTAATAATAAACTATAACAATATGTGCATTTATGGAAACTCGAACCCACAATTTCTAAATGGATAAAATTACAAGTGATGAAAATTAAATAATTTAGGACAAATTACGTTTACATTCCTTAAAATATGATGTAATTATAAATTAGTCCCTTTTATTTTAAAAATTACAGATATCCCCTGAGGTATATGTTAGCTTAATAAATTTCATCATTCATTAAGACATGATATAATTGTGAATTATATTTCTTGTGTTTTATGCGAAATTTTGAGATGAGATTCACATAGTTTTGACAAGTTCAGGATGTAAAAGTTATACATAAAAACAATTTCAACAAAAAAAAATAGTGGCGGTATCACATTATAGATGGTGATGTTCGGTGGTGGTCATGGTCGTATACATGAAACTATTTTGCAAATGCTGGTGGAATAATCAAATTGATTAAGGAATTTTGTCGGGCTTGACAAGACACATTTCTTGATGGTTGAGTTGACTATTATAGTTGTAGGAATATTATTTTTTGGATATTCCTATTAATATATACAAGAAGGCCTTAAACCTTGAGAAAGAATTTATAATTTTAAAATAAAATAACTAATTTATAATTATACTATACCTCAAGAGAGGTGTAGGCGTAATTTGTCCAATAATTTAATTTTATAAGTTTCTACACCTGATCGGTTGCAGAATTGAGTGTCAGATAAGATATTTGAGAAATCAACAAATATTTAAATAATAATAATAAAATAATTTATTATTTGTATTATATATTGTATTGATTGTATCTTATGCTTGTTCTATGGGTAGAAAATCAAAATATCAAAAACATAATCGCTTTACTTTTGATTGTTTATTGTTTTAAGTTCATCAATTTGTCAAATTTATTCATAGTCTTCGTTCAAAACATCACCCCAATCAACCTTAAAATTATGTGTAATTTATCTTTTTTCTAAGAATTGTTTTCAATATTTTTTTTACCCCTAACCACAAAGAGGTTTGAGATTTGACCCACGATTCACAATCAACAATTGTTGAGTTTATTATTCATCTAACCTTTATGAGTCATGTTATTTATAAATGTTAATCAAATAATTAATAACTTAATTTATAAATATACTACATACATTTATTTAAAAAAAATGAGTTTATATTATATCATATTTGATGCTTGCAATTTTTTCGAACACCTAAAATTTGTAATGTGGGAAAACGAACTTGAGCACTTCGAGTAATGATCCTTGATTCTGAGTAGAAAACCTGCAAAAAAGATGTTAGCACTCCACTAAATTGTGTGAGTATCGCTAAAATATACGAAAAAATAATGAAATAAGACATAAATGATTCTAAAAATCATAGAGAATATGAGTAAAAGTGACTAAGAGTTATTTAAAGTGCTTTAGAGAAAATAAAATTGTTTTAGAATGTTGAAAATTTCGTAACCTTCACTATGTACGACCCTGGACTATATATAGAGGTAAGGGTGTAACATACTCTTCTTGAAAATCATGATCCCTTCCTAAAAATCAAGGTAGTTAGGGGTGTTGGTTGAAATTTTCATGGGTTTGGTGGTTAAATGCTAATTAAATGAACTCCCACATTTATCACATGCCCTTCTAATTCGATTTTGAGGTTAATTATTCTCATCAACAGTGATTAGATGGGATTGGGCCCCAAATTCCTTTTTGGGCTTGGGCTTCGGGTGGTTATTTTCCGGGGCTTGGACCTCAGGACCGTATTGGATTTTAAGAAGTACTTCCCTTCCTGGGCTTGGTCTTAGGACCCTGTTGGGTTTTAAGAAAGACTCCTTTTTCTGGGTTTAACTTTAGGACCGTATTGAGCTTTTATGGTTCAAAATGCTCCATAAAATCCAAAAATAAAGTCAAAAAATGTGTAATATCAATATTAATATTAAAAATAATAGGTTCAAATTTGTAGCGATATTGAGTCTGTCTAGATGCACATTTTGTTTTATCATATAGACACTTATTTTTTTTATAAAAAAAAGCCACATTAATGAAAAATATAGATATTTGGTTGAGTCTTTTCAAAAAAAAAAATAGAAATTAGGAAAAACTATTTTTCTTTATTTTTTTAAATTATCTTTAGTCACTTTCAAAGAAAAGACCTAAATATTTACAAATTATTGCATACAACCGCAAAATAGTTTTATTTTATTTTTTTTAAGAAAAAGAGCAGAAAAAGAAGAGCTTCAATATGGAACATAGATTTCGACAAGCACGTTATTTTAAGCTCTATTCAAACGCACCCATTATTACTATATGCAAGAAAGTACTAAAAAAAAAAAATCTCATTTGGAATAATTAGTATTTAGTACACAAAACAAGCCCATTCAGTAATAAGTTGTCAGCCCACTGTGGATTGGGCTTGCTATTTTAGGTGTGTTGTGATTATCATCAAGACAAACATCCAAAAATTGGCCTATATAGATAGTAATTCATCTCTCTGTGTGTGTAGGGTTGTCATATGTCGGATTTGGAGCAAATCAATGCGATCCGAATTGAAATCCGATTACAAGTACCTACGACCAAATTCGAACTGAAATTCTATAGGATTTCCATTCATTTTTCCGAATTTGAATCCGAAATAGATCTGAAATCCGATAAAAAGATCCGATCCAATCCAATTTCAATAAATAATATTGAAGAATTTATAGTTAAAAATAAAATTAAAGAAAGTAGAAAAACATTTTAGAATATGTATGAAAATTATAAAATATTTTGATAAAAAAAATACCTTGAAAAATAATAAATAATATATTATTAATTATAATGATACATATATTACATTCTATTGAAGTATCCTTACTACTATTATATTATATATAATGTATTGATTTAATAAAATATATTTTAAAAATTCGGAATTGGATTTTTAACGAATCAGACTACTTGATTCCACATCCAATTTATTTCGGATTAAGGATATTTCTAATCGGATTTGATCCACCGGATATTTTAATCGATTGAATATGCTAAAATTCGGCTTCGGATTAAAATCCGCTCCATTGACAAACCTATGTGCGTGTGTGTGTGTGTACGTGAGAGAGAGAGAGAGAGAGAGAGAGAGAGAGAGAGAGAGGGAGAGAGAGGGCCTATAACGCAGATTGAATGTAAACTTTTATTCAAAACAATGGTAACATCCTTAACAGGGTTAAATGACATGAATTTGGAAACTGTTAACGTAAAATGAACACGTTTAAACTTTAATAATAAAGAGTGACTTTATCACGATGAATCCGTTACTTACAGCAGAATTTCTTTCATGTGATTTGCTGTTAATACTTTTCTTTACTCTTTTGAAAATGTTCGAAATGAAAATGGGCTTAAAGTTATATATGGGCAACATCAAAGGTTAAAGCTAAACCACTTCAAGAAAAAAATAAAAATGAAAAGAAAAAAGCAATAGTATATAACCTGAAACCATTGAGCTCCTCTCCCTTTCCCCTTCGAGTGAGTGTGTGTGGTGTTTCGGTAAATATTTATAAGTTGTCCTGAGTAGACCATTTTTTAGTCACAAATTACATCTCAACCTTTAAGATATAATGTAATTATAAATTAATTTTTGTAGTTTTAAGAATTACAAATATCACTTAAATTATGTTTAGTGTAACAAAATTTATTATTCATCAAGATGAGACATAATTACAAGTTGTGTTTCTGGTGTTTTTGACAGGCTTTTGAGCAGGATTCACATGATCTTGATAAGTCTAAAATGCAGAAATTATATATGAAGTCAATTTTTTTTTAAAAAAAATAGCGGTGGCATCAAATTATAAATGGTAATACCTGATATTGGTTGTTGGTATAAAATGAAATTGCATAACGAGATTGGTGAAATAACAAAATTAATTTAAAATTTTGATTAGTCTCGACAAGGCACATCTTTTAATGTCCGAATTGACTACTATAGTTATAAAAAAAATTATTTTTGAACATCTATATTAATATTTATAAAAAGATCCTCGAGAGATCTCTTAATCTTTAAAATAAAATGTACTAATTTATAATTATATTGTGTATCTTTTATTTGATTTAAATAAATAAAATAAATTGAACAAAAGCCGAGATCTATTAATGCGTCCCAAGCTGTAAAAAGAATTATATATATTATATATAAAAATATTAAACGATGTGATTAACCCTTTTTTCGGGGGGTGGGGGGGGGGGGGGGCTGGGGGATAAAGAAACGATGTGAATCACATTCCTATATTACAACGTTAATTTGATAAATGATGTTATTTTCCTTGTTTCATATTCAGTATAAATAATTTTTTTAGCCCAAATTGGTTTCGAACCATTGAAGCAGTGCTTGTCTAAAAAAAATGAAAAACAGAATAAGATAGAGAGAGTGAAAATTTTTATCCGTATCGGATTCGATCATATAAAAATTAATTATGTGGTAAGTATTTTACATTTGTTATATAATTAATGTATAATTTAGAAAGAATAATTAATTAAATAATAAGTATTTTAATACTTATTATATAATTAATTGAGTGTGATCAAATCGGATCAGAATAAGAATTTTTCGAGAGATAGAGAGAGAGAGCTGTGGATGTGTAGTCGTGGTAGGGTGTGTAGGCACTTTTCTAGCTTAGGTAAAGTGGATATTTCTGTCTCAACGAAATACCAAAAAAGGTTAAACACCCTTTGCCAGATAGAAGTGGGCTTATCATGCTCTTGTTCTTTCTAGTTTTTTAAGGAAAAGTAAGGGTAAAAAGTACCTACTTGGTGTGACTCATGAACCAGTGTTGCCGGTATTAATAATGGTTAGAATGGTTATAAATGTTACGGTTAATTAATAATTAGTTGCTGGAGGGTGACACGTCTATTGTGAGAATTGAAGGGGATAGGGAGTGGTGTTCACCCTAAACTTAAATAATTCATGAGTATAATATATATATATATATATATATATTACATTTTAATTACATAAATAGTTTCAAACAAAATACAAACTATTACACCAATCACAATTAATTATCATACAAAGAAATTACTATACAATAAATATAAGTTGCCATTTAGTAAGTTAATATCCACATTCGTATGATTCAAAGATGAAGAAATTGGGACGGAGAATACCCTATTTTTGTGTGTATTGTTCAAAGGATCATTAGGTCTATATATACAATTACAATAGAGTACAAATAAGGTAAATAAATAAATAAATAAATAATTCTAATTTAACATACCGATGTGTTGCATATAATCAAGTTATCAATACAACGAAATACAAATCTTACAGTTAATATACATTGTGCAAGACCCACCCTCAAGTTGAAACATAAATGTTAGTCATGTCCAACTTGTTACAAATGAATTCAACTCGAATCTCATTTTTTGTGAATATATCCCCCTAATTGTTCTCATGTCTTCACATAGCCCATGAAATCAAGTTTTCTTGAATTTTTTCACGAATAAAGTGAAAGTCAACCTCGATATGTTTGTTTACAATGCACTAGATTTAAAGTAATGTAAAGAGCAACTTGATTATCACACCAACAGTTTGCTAGTGACACCGGCTTCAAGCCCACCTTAACTAGAAGGTGATGTATCTACAAAACTTCACAAGTGCATTGTGCCGTAGTCGTGTACTTAGATTTTGCACTAGATCTAGAGACAACGATATGCTTTTTATTCTTTCATGACACAAAATTTCCACTGACAAAGACACAAAAATATGTAGTGGATCTTTAATCGACTTTTGAACCAACCCAATCAGCATATGAAAAAAACACTCCGTCGAGCATGCCCATGATTACTATATAGTATGCCAAGTCTAGGAGCCTTTTCAAGTACATCAAATCTATTCCAAAGTTGCCCGATGTTTGACTGTATGAGCAAATATAAATTGGCTTCATAGGAACCATTAGAGTGCTACATGACTTAGCACCTATTTTTCTCATTTCTCAAGCGAATCAAGTTCGTACCTTTTTTGAGATAAGAAAATTCTTTTTTTTACTTCTTATTACTTCAACTCCTAAGATGTATTTTAGCTGACCTAAGTCTTTTTTATGAAACCAGCTAACTCAGCATGCAAAAATATTTCAAGTACGAAATCCTTGTGTATCATTATATCCTATAATGACAACATCAACACAAACCTTACTATTACTATACACGATGCTAACAAAAGAATTTCAACTCTTGACATCTTCATAAAGGATCTCTATCTCATCGTGAAATTCTGATACGTGCATAAGTAATTAATTAGAACAATTAGAAGATGCTTTTTTTTTTCAACTTAGTTTTACTCTCCTTTTTAATTTATTATTGATTTTATTTTTTCCACATCATAAATTTAATAAAACACATAAAATAATTAAAAGACATATATTTCTATGAAAAATTTATGATATTCTTAACTCTACATTATTATGATTTAAATGAATTCATTTATATTTGCCTTCAATGTTATAACATGTCAAAACCCGAGATATATCCAATATTAAATGAGGTGAAAATTTTGGAGTGTCCTAATTAATTTTGATTGAGACAATAGCTTATCATCAATTCATGCATCCAAAAAAAAAAGCAAAAAAGCAAAAAGGAGAAAATCTCTCGGGCAGTCCATTGCCACGTGGTCTAAAAGCTTTGGGTAATGTAAAAATCAGCCCAAGCATATTTATTTTCTCAAAAATCCCAAAGAAAAGTAGTAGATAAGCTCAAGCCCATTGAAATTATCAAAAAAAAAAAAAAAAAAAAAACTCAAAGGACATTGAACCTGACCCCCACGGTCCCACCCCCCAATCGTCACTCTGTCCGCCCATCCCAAGCATTAAATTGCCCCTCACCCCCACTCTCCCCCAAAACCCAACGCCCACGCCAGTTCATCTATATCATATCCTTGTTGATTCCCAATTTTCGCACACACACACACACACACACACAGAGCGGCCTCATGCTCTAGAAATTCCGGCAACATGGCGATTTCCGACGCGGTGGTGCGGAATTTGACGACTCTGTACCTGTTGATCATTGCGGCCATGAAGGCTTACGGCCTGGCGACGGGGCGGAGCTTGAGCGGCAGCTGCGTAATCGTCCTCTCGACGGCGGTGGTAGCGCTGATCCTGATCGGGAGCCTCACGTGGGACGTCTCTCGCAAGGCCACGCAGGCGCTGATACTGACGACGACGACGGCGGCGGCGGCGCGCGATCGCGGCCACGAAATGTGCCGCGGCGGAATCTGCTGGCACGGCGTCGCCGTCAAATCTCCGGCGTCTCAGGTCCGGTTCCGCCTCCCTCAACAGCCATAATGTTTGAAATAGGTAAACTGAGCTTGTAAGGGCTTGTTTGGTTAGCCCTGAATCTGGACCGTCAATGTCGCAATCTTATGGCTTTAATTAGATTACAAAAATGTCCACCGCAGCCCCAAAAATGTAGAAAAAAATTATACCAATTTTCTTTCCCCTTTTTAACCTTTGAAAATATCTTGTGCATTTCCTCTGTAATTATGTATAAATGCAATTTTGGAGGCGATTTTGTGTGTGTGTGTGTGTGTTTTGGAATTTTCTGGAAGCCCGTTTCTGTACATATGAAATGTAAAGTCTGTTGTTCATAATTAATATAGTTTAATACTCCATTTGTGTACACTCGAATTGAAATCATTTTGTTTTCGCTTTGAGGCACCTTAATTATTTTGAATGGGATTTTTAAAATTTAAAAGATAAAAGTTGGCAACATGTAAGTAATCTATTGGTTTGTGGCATAATCCATGATCCCAAACGTGAATTTAATCGCCCCTGGTTTTTTACCCGCTCCACTAACCCAAACTTTGGCTTTTAAAGTCTGATATATGTCACACTTTCCTGCTCATCGGAAAAATAAAAAAGAAATTTATATAATAACATGTTATATATATATATATATAATATTCTCATAATCTGAAAATTTTGTCCCCAAAAAAATTGTAAAATTGGGTTTTATTCTTCAAAAAATTTGAACCTATCCTCGATTGAAATTTGGAACTGCACAGGGACAGGGCCCTCGCTATTTCTTTGTTTTTATTGGTAAGCACCAAGTAGGGCCCTTGCTATTTCGTTAAATAATAGATTAGAAATGAACGTGTTCCGAAATATCTAGGCTTCAATAATTTTAAATTCAACATGTTCACGTACGGTAGGTTGGAATAGTAAATGACATGTCACATTCCTAAAATTTATTTCTGAAATTGAATTATGGGGTGAGAATTAATTTCAGTTCATGCGTATCGAAAAGTCTTGAAAGCACTCAAATACGCTATACCATTGTGTTTTACAGTTCTATTGCAGCCAAGGATTTCTTTATTATTATTATTATTATTATTTTGTTTATTATTATTATTATTATTATTATGTACGTCAAAGATTTCTAAATATAGATACAGGGAATGTTGCACTTAGCAATCGGGTTTTAGATTGTATTCTATATTGCATTTTTTATTTTTATTGGGTAAATGTACGCTAAGAGTATATTGTATTTAAAGGATTTTTTGTTTTACGTGACATACATGTATAATGCGTATTACAAACATGCTTGCAATATGAAAAGGAAAATGAAAAATAGATTGCAATAATGGATCCAAATTGATTTTGGCACGGTGAAAAAAACAAGAAAGAAAATGTTTTGAATTTTTCCAAGTAAAATCTAATAACGAACTTGGACTGAAGATCAAAATTATGAGTACCAATTTCTTGACCACTCGGCTTTGTCTTGACATTTTCTTTTGATAATTATAATTTTCATTTGATCATTTTTTTTATATATATATATAATATACACGCGCACTATGTACACACGTAATTGTTAGAATTCAATCTATCAACGATCTTTCCTACAATTCTAAATGCGAGACACATATTCCTCAGGCGGAAGGACCACAGACAATTAATTAAACCTTACTAAACAAGTTGATTTAAGGTATCCAAAACCTAATACAATTATTATTTTATAGGTTTGTTACGGCTTTGAAATCTATTGAAAACGAAAAAAGAACAGTACTAAAGAATTAATATTTTCTCCAATGCAGATGATGTAATTTTATGTATTATTGTTATCTGAATCTTTATTATATTAATTAGTTTTTTTTTTTTTTTGATAAATTAATTCAAAACTCCTCAGCTGATATAATATCTAAAAAAAGACCAAAAACAAACATCCTATCAACTGTTATCTCTAACTATCACGACAAATAACAGAACGAGTTTCTTTTGCCTGTGATTTGTTGTCTGTTGTTAAGGAATCGGTCCTGTTTCTCTCTTTTTCTTAAGGCGTCCGATGCTAATGGTCCACTTACAACTTTATTCAGTCATTTATATTGTATTTATTTGGCCTATAATAATAATAGAACAATAATTATCAGCTTACGAATGTTGAATAAGTCGCGTTATGGCAAAGCTTTGACCAAAAAATTGTCATGGTCTTGATTTCTTTTCACATTAAACAAAAAGAGGACATTTTTAAAAAAAAACAAGACTAGGAAAAGTTTACCTTGATTATACTTTTCATTTTTTCCAAATAAATTTAATGATGTTCTTTATTCGTTTGGCCCACGTCCTCGAATAAAAAGTGAGTTAGATTAGTTGAATTGTTAGACAGACCCTTAACCTGTCAAGACAGAGCACAAGTGAGCTCATCGAAAGTATTTCCAAGCAAGACTTTGTGATGTTAAATCAGTAATGGTTATTGAGTAGAAGATCAGAAGTGATGTGAATATATTAAGTTAGCAAAATTGCATAACGTACATATGAACAATAAATGTACTACTATTTATAAGTTCGGGTGAGAGGTACACTTGATTATATATGAGCTTACACTCCCTGATGATCACAATCTGGTCCCCTTATGAAAAAGGTTAGCAATATCACATTGAGGGATCACAATCGAGCAGAGAACTCTAGAGGATTGTTTCCGAGGAGAGACATGGGACAAATGTGGTACCGTCCTCGATAATGACCCTCATCAGGGAGAAAACTTAGGAGGTGGCAGAGGTGAGGGTGAGCGAGGCCGTGGGGTTCTCCTTGGGGCAGTCAAGGAGATGCGTAGGCACTATAGTTGTCAAGTCTAACCGATCGTCACGTGGCATCGACCATATTTTTCCATATCAAAATTCTTTTCTATCCAATAGCACATGATTAAGGTTAAGCTAAAAAAATCTAGTGAAACATTATATATATATATATAGGGAAAAATGAAATCAAAACACTGACAGTTACCCTCCGTTTGGTTTTAGAATTTTGGTAAGGAAAATAGGAATAAAAATTTTTTATTTGCTTTAAATAATAGTACTCTATGCTTTCATTTTTGATCATTTTCATTTTCCTCCCACTTTTCCTCACCAAAATCCTTACACCAAACATAGCCTTAAGGATATAAAGTTGTTGGTTTGTGCAATTTTATTAAAAGGAATGGATTATAAATACCAAAGTCTAATCCCAACTAAACTTGTCTTTCATTAGCAGATGCACTTGTCTTAATGAGCGTGTCTTGAGATTAATAACAAGGAGCATACTTAACTAATTTATCCGTCACTAACAAAGGCCAGGGTTAGTCGTTAAGGTTGTCTAGAAAATTTTAGACTATAATTCCAAATAGTTGTTATTTCTTGCGTTTAATGAGAATTTAATAATTATGATTTTTATATTTGACCTTATTAATTTATTAATATTAAATTTTATTATCATTAATTACGGCGTCGTGTAAATGGTATTTACCATTTTGATGGTAAATTTAGAATATAATTAAAACAAAGATTGAAATATGAGCAAGGAAAATTCATTAATACATTAATTTTATTCTCAATAAGAGAACAAAAAAAAAAAGAAGAAGAAGATTTTGAAGCTTTTTTCGTTTACAAAGGAATAATTGTATTCAGAAAAGTTTCTATATTTACGTAAATGAATTGTATATATTGATTTCCCTCAAAAAAAAAAAAAAAAGTTGTATATATTGAAATATAGGTGTGGACATACATAATCGTCAGAACTCACAAGATTAATAAGAGATTGTTTGGCTAAACTTATTTTAAAGATCTTATAAGGTCGCATAGCTTATAAGGTATTTTTGGAGTTTATAAGTTCCTACATCTGATTTTAAAAATAAATTTTTAAAGTATTTGGATAAAATAAAACAATGTAGCTTATAAGATGTCTTTGGAGCTTATAAGCTGTAATTTTATTTGGTAAAAATTAGAGCTTATATGTTTTTAAAGTGTAATAATGATCGAAAAAAAATAAAGTAAAATTAATTTCATATAAATAAATATTTTTTGAGATAGTAGAAATGTAATCTTGAGAAAATAAATATTTATATTATTTTATTTTTTAGCATTGGACATCTTATAAGCTGTTTGAAAAAAAAAATTGGGAGAGCTTACTTTTTTTTTTTTTTTTTTGAGCTTATAAGCTTTTGAAAACTTATTGTTGGAACTTATAAGCTTTTTTACTAAAGAAATTACCAAACATTTTTAGAGAGCTTATAAGCTCCCAAATAGCTTATAAGATGCTTTTAGGAGTTCATAAGCTAAGCCAAATACTCTCTAAATCTAGCTAGTCACTTTGAGCATGGCAATTTTTATTTTTATTTTTTTGATAAAGAGAAATCAATTATATTTCCTTTAATTGTATTAATACAAGATCGATCCTGACGTGGGAGAATGTGTCTCTGCCTCGTCGACGCCAGCTTAGGATGAAGGCTAATCATAGAAACGCCACATGGAATAAAGATTCGCATATGGCATCGCCTACTAGCGCCACATGTCATTGTCTCCTTGAACACCGAGGAGACCCCGACCTCCATGGCCCCTATTTACAAGTGTCTCCTCGCATGTTTCACATGAGAATTCTCCGACGATGGAACTCACCCTTATCAGGGTGGTTCCCCTTGCCTCCTCAGGATGATCCCAAAATGACCGTTTCTGACACAACAGGTACGCCCTCCTTTACCACTACTATGTGTCAGGGAATATTCTCTATACGGACAACGGGGCTGGGCTGAGCTAACCTTAGCTTAGCCCATCCATCCCCGACTATTATAAATAGTAAGTCGTTACTGTTGACAGGGGTATGCTTTCCTAAATTCACTCTCCGTACATTATATTACATTCCAATTACCTACTCAATTATTGACTTGAGCATCGGAGAATTTTTGCCGGAGACACTTCTAGCTATGCTTATATGTGTTCCATCCTTACAGAATAGGGACCGACCAACATCTTTATACCTTTACTCGGGGTGAGAGCACCCTTGCTCGAAGATAGAATACGACCGCATCAGACCCAATTATATCAAATCCAATTTATTTGAATGAAAACAGTCTATTACAATCAATTAAATACGTCAATATTCTCAAATGAAGAATAAAGAAGAAACTATCACAATTTGTGATCATCAAATATCAAACATAACAAACTATGATAATTAAATATCGAACATATCAAACTACTATACATTAGAAATCATCTAATATATAGATAGAACAATATTCACATTCACAAAAATTCAAACCTACGATCTAAACATTATACGGTCTCTACCTTACCATCAAGGCAAAGCCTCATCGGCATATCAAATCCAACTTCTTATCAAGTACAAATACGTTACTATTTAATAAAATACAAGCTATCATTCAATAGACAAATAATTCATATTCATGGAATTTCAACTGTTAATTTTAAGAAATCAAAGCCTTCTTCATCCTATTAAGACAAAAATTCAATAGCGTATACTGCGGCTTTTAATATTATAACTCTACCATTTTAGGCAAAATTCCAAATTAACGCATTTCCTTTTTTTTCTTTTTTTAAATAAATCCATTAAATCAATGAATTATATCAATAGTATATTACAATAAGTACACTAATATTCCAAATGAAATGCAAATTATTGCAATTGAATATTTTCAAATAATAACTAGATACAAACTACTATGTAGTAGAAAAAAATTAGTATTAAACTAAAAAAAATACATGCATTCACGAAAAATTGAAGCTATAGCCTTAAAATTATAGTGTCTCCACCTTAGTACAAAAATAAGGCCGGATTGGTACAAAGTAGCACATTTCAAATGATTTGATTCAATATAAACGAATGAATTGAAGTGGACTGTTGTTAGCCCTTTGTGTCGGGGCGCATTCTAGCGATGCGTGGGTCGCTCGCTAGCGTGCAACGGATGCGTGCTGTGTGACGCATTCGGTTGGTTAGCTTTCCCGAGTCGTGACCTTGAGACGGATTGTACGAGACAACGGATGCAAGTGTGCAAGAGGAAAGCATGCGGGGGCATTGTTGCGGATACATGGACCGTTGGGCAGCGGGTTGCTAATGTGATGCATGCTTGGTGGCGTATCACAAGTCCCTATGTGTATTGGGACGCATTCTAGCATTAGCGTGGCTCGTGTGCTAGTGTGCAACGGGTGTGTGCTTGGTGGCGCATCCGGTTCGCTTACTTGGACGAGGGCTCGGAACGGATGACACTCGAGAACGGATGCAAGCGGGCTGTGGGAGCGTGCGGGGGCATCGTGAAAGTGTTCAAGTCCGTCGAGCAACAAGAGGCTGAAGTGGTGCATGCAGGTTGGTGCATCACGCGACACGACGAGTTAGGCGTGGCGCGAAAGGAGTGTGCACAAGCAGGTTGTTGTGCACACTGGACAGCGAGACGCAGGCAGGAGATGCGGAGCGCTGTGCAGCGAAGCGGGCGTGTGCGTACGGGACGTGCACGTTGTGCGGGACAGCGTGCGCGCGAGCAGGCAGGCGCGCGCACCGTGACTGGCAGCAGTGCGTGCGAGCAGGCAGGCGTGCGCACGGAGCTGTACAATCAGGTTTTGGACAGCACGAGGAGCTCGGAAGCTTGGGAGCTGAGGCGGGCATGTGCTGATCACGAGCGCGGGCAGGAAGACGCGCACCTGTGCGAGAGAGCGCATGGAACAGGCAGCGCGCGCTGGTGTGCGCGTGCTGGACAGAATGCGCTGGCAGCGTGCATTCGCTGGCGGGACAAGCTGGAGGCAACGTGGGATGCTGATTGCTGACTCAAGAGGGAAGTTACGCAAGTGGCAGCGGTTGTCCTTGTTCCTTGGGGCTGATCCTGGACAAGTGGGGCGGTTAGCAACACAATTGAGAGTGGGCTGACTTGGGTAGTTTTGAGGGAAAACTATCGGGACACTTGGCGGCGCAGGAATGCTCCTAAACTCCTTGCAGTTGGGGGATGTCCACTGCAATATATTGGCCTTATGATGGCATAGTTTTGAGAGAGGGGAATTCTCTAGTGTGAGAATTCTGAGAGATTGTGCATAGTGAGGCTTTTCCTTGTATTTTATTGTGGTAATAAAATAAAGGTTGGGTTCGCCCGTAATTCTTGTGTGTTGGCTTTAATTTCTTGTATGTGGTATGCTTGTGAATTATTGTTAACATACAGTTATGCATTTGGGTAATCTCCCCCTCCCCCCATAAAACATACACGAGTGTAAGAGGGAAACACGAGTGTTGGTGAGGTTTTGTGGGATAAGGCTGACGGGTTTCGTGGGGAAACTCGGCCGCACGGGGCTGTTCTAGGCTGTTCTCGGTGAACACGGAAGCTGAAAATTTGCCCTGTGACAACTGTTCATTTCAAAGTTATGAATCTCCACCTTGCCATTGAAGTAAGGCTTGAACCCACAATTTATGTTTGAAAATTTACTCTATATATATAGTTCAATTTTTATGTGAATGAGAATTAAATATTTTAAATCAATTGAATAAACAGGTGTGCTCGTTCAAACATATGTCCAAATTTAACGAATTAGACAAATGAACTTATTGTATGAGTACATTTAGGTTTAATGAATCTACGATCGAGATTTCATAATGGTTATAACCCAAAAGTTCATCTTATTTGTGAAAAACTACGATCTTTGAACTATCGTAAATAACCTCTAATTTCTACCTTAATTATACATCAAAAAATCATTTTATGATCTCCTCTCATTTAGCTTAGACAACTATAAACATTTAAGTTCAACAAATTTGGACAATAGACAATGAATATTGATTGTAGCATTGCTATCTTAAAACAATCGGTCGTTCATTGTATGTTGGGAGAAAATTGTCTGAAATTCTTAAGTAGGGGTGGGCGTTCGGGTCGGGTACCCGAACTTGTAAAAAATTTCGGGTTGGGTACTCGACGCCCAATTCGGGTACCCGACCCGATTAATGTAATTTAATTAAATTAGTGGAATACATATATATATATATATGTATATGCATTGTATAGAATGATAAAAATATTTTATTTTGATTTTGTCTAAATAATTGAGATATTCAATAACACCATATTGTTTTATCTAGTCATTAATATTATATCCACTTATGTGGAGCTAAAGTATTTAATCGTCTAATTAAGATAAAATGCTAGCAATTAAATATAGATGTATTATTTGGTTGTTGCTATTTAATTTTTTTTCTAAATACGACATACAATTAATATTTCTAAAATTATTCTTACAATATGCCATGCGTTTGTTATTTCATTTAAATTAATAGTAGCAAATTGGTACTATTTACTTTTCTTTCATAGTTTTTAAATTAAAAAATATATTAATATTTCAAATAATTATATAAAAATTATCACTCTCTTTTTGCATATTTGAGGGTTCACAAGAACTATAAACCTATATTTAATTTATTTTATATATTAATTGTGAAAAAAATTATTTTATCAAAAAAAAAATCACTGAAAAAAAAAACGGATTTCGGGTACCCGAAAAAAGTTCGGGTTAAATTTGGGTAATAATGTCGGGTACCCGAAATTTCGGATACCCGACCTGATTAACCCGAACCCGACAAAAACCCAACCCGCGCCCACCCTATTCTAAAGTACTTATATGAATAAATTCATCTTAAAAACAAAGACAAAAAGTACAATTATTTTCTCAACCCACCCATTACTATTTTGAAATCATATGTTTTCTAATTTCTTTTTTTTTATAGGTACATCTTTTCTAATTTATAGCAATTTATAACTACGGTACAACCACCTCTTTTGATGAGAGTTTGTTTGCTAATTTGAGCCAAGTAGTGGTCTTTTCCCATCTTAGTGACTTTTTGGATAAGAACCTGCAAAATTATAAGAAGGAAACCCATGAGTAATTCTATTTTTATTGCTCCAAATTTGTTCCAAAAGGACAACAAAGAAAACAAGGAATTCTTCATAAATGGAGGAGTTAGGAAAGAACACATTATTTTTGTCAAGAACACATGTTGTCCATTTGCATAGTGGTTCATCACTAAATGGACGAATACGAAGATTCCATTTAGACTTGAACCATAATGCTTGTGTGAAATTGCAACATAAAAACAGGTGTTCAAGGTTTTCAACTTCCCCATCACAAATTGGACAATTTAAATTAGAGGAAGAAAAGAGAGCATTGATCCTGGCTTTTGTAGGAAAAGCATCATTGATGACCCGCCACAGAAACATTTTGTGACGATCATGAATTTTTGCATTCCAAAGCCTTTTAAACAGCAGTGTGGTTTCATCATCAGGCTTATAGAACGATGATCTTGATCCATCAAATAAGAGATTTTTTTTTTTATCATATAATTGTTTGGCATGTACTTTGTATAATGATATAATAGTTTGATTTTTAATAATCAACTATTGGATCTCTATAGTATTTCGATCTATATTTGTCGGTCAGTGAAATCAGAATCGAGTTGTTTAAGATAAAAAATAAAAAAAGAAAACAATTTATAATTCCAATGACAACACATTATACGCACAGAAAAGGAGAAGGAGTACAAATTTGAACTGTACTTTCTCTTTCGCACCAACAATTTAAAAGGCAAAAGATGAACAGATCAGATAGCATGCACATTCCACTTTATTGGGTTGAACCTTTCTGTCAATCATCGAAACCGACACATTAATTCAAAAGCTGGTTGGAGCTGGCTCCCAATCACCAAGGTTTGTTTGGGTCCATTCTCATTCTGGTTTTTACAATTTTGAAACTTTTTAAATTTAAAAATAAAACTTTACTTATAATTTTTTTCATATAGAGATAAAAGCCCCATCTGAATTAATTCGATAAAAATGTATTAAATATAAACACATATAAATAAGGGATACGTTTTGTTTATTTATAATAATTTTCCTATAATTTTCCTACATACTAGAAAAATATATATATTTTTTGTAATGTATACACACACACATACATATATATAAATATATATAAGTGGCTTTTGAGTTGATTTGTGGGTTCCATTTATGTCAACTTTAATTAAATTATATAATTATGATATATGGTGTTAGAATACATGGTAAAAAAAATTCAAAATAAAAATGAGCTGAAAAAAATCCTACACGTCTTCACCTAACTATATATATATATTCTTTTGTATGACATTTTGTCATATGCAATTATTCGATTAACATTTTATCCATTACAATTTATTCACGACACAAAAACTCATCAAAAAATGGATTTGTTATTCTTTTTTTGATGTTAATATTGATTTTGAAGTTGAATTAGAAGGGATTGTAGATCTGATATTGTATATTTCTTCATAAGCTTTTGGGTTGAAAATAAATTTCAATAGATAATGTATAAAAATCGAATAATTTATATATATATATATATATATATATATATATATATATATATGAAAGTGCAAAAATGAGTATAATTCAAAGGCAAAGGTTTAGGTTTTTTCCTCTTAAAAACAAATTGAAAACGTTGTCTTTGAAAATCAAAACGAAATGCACATATTACATATATGCCTTCAACGACTGTGCCACACACATGATTAAGGCCGACAAACTAATGCGAGTTGAAGTCGCATTGGCAAAAAATGGGACTTCACAAAACCGTAGAGAAGCCGCCTTAACCAAACCAAGATCAAGGGTCCAAAAATTTTCCAATATTTAAAATAATACCAAAAAAGAAAAAACCGAAATATCACGCCCCACTTGGGATCTTTAAAATCATTTCTAAAGCTCTTTCGCTTCTCTTTCTGGTCCAAACATATATTTTTACTATTATTTCATTTGTCTCTTAACACAAACTGAAATAATCTCCGTTTACCAATGGCTGAAACTCCAGCAGACCAGTCCCCGGCCCGAACCCACACCGAAATCCAATCCGGGCCCGACCACGAATCCACACAGTACTGGTGCTACCACTGCGACAAGCGCGTGGCTATCGAAACCCTCGCAGATCTCCCCGACGTCGTCTGCTTCGAGTGCAAGAACGGTTTCGTCGAATCCATCTCCGCCGCCGCCGCCTCCGACCCCGTCGACGACCCCGCCCTCGGCAATCAGTTCATCCAGGTGCTCCGCCTCATCGCCCAGGCGGCGCGTGAGGACGACGCCCCTCCGCCTCTCCCCTCCGATCCGTCCGACGAGGATTACCTCCGCATCGAGCTCGACGGATGGGACAACGACAACGACGACGACGATGAGGACGAGGACGACGACGACGAGCACTCAGTGGAAGTCGTCCACGAGGAGGACGCCGATAATAATCGCGAGCGGTACACTGCGAACAACAGATCTGATGGCGAGGATGAAGAGGAAATCGAAGTGATTGAGCATCGGGGCGAGGACGACGAGGACGAGATGAGGAGGAGGCGGCGGGACGTGCTGCGGCTCCGTCTTAGGGATTTCGCCTCGCGGGCGGCGAGCAGGCGCAACAGGATTCTCGATTGGGCGGAGATTTTGATGGGGCTCGAGGACCATTCGATCGAGCTGAGATTACAGGTTCCCGATTCCGATACTTACGTTGGGAATCCAGGGGATTATGTTGATGCCGCTGGATATGAAGCTTTGCTGCAAAATTTAGCTGAGAGTGATAGCGGGGCGAGGCGTGGGGCGCCCCCTGCTGCCAAAGCAGCAGTCGAGGGGTTGGAGAGTGTGGTGATTGGTAAGGAAGACGACTCGATGATGGTGTGTGCTATCTGTAAAGATATGGTGAATGTGAGCGAAGTTGCAAAGAATTTGCCTTGTGGCCATGGCTATCATGGTGATTGTATTGTCCCCTGGTTGGGGTCACGAAATTCGTGTCCGGTTTGTAGGTTTGAGTTGCCTACTGATGATCCAGAGTATGAGGAGGAGAGGAAGAAGCGAGTGGTTGTGGCAGGTTTAAGGGCGGCTTCGTCCAGCTCCTCTGCTTCTTCTGGTGGTGCTGGTGGCGGCGGCGGCGGCGGTGATAATCGTGAAGCCGGCCTTGAGTGAACTACAATGGTACGCAACAACAACTTGTGCACTTTGTTTACATTTTTATGCTGTTTAGATTGTAGCTCTGTTGCGCTATGCTTTTTAGTGTTTCAATTGGGAACATTGTTTGTGTTCTTAGCTTGTTGTGGAATAGGTGGGAGAGTTATTATGTGGTTTGTCATTTTGTAAATAACAAAACTTTCGTGTCGCAAAATTCCCAATAAGTTTCATATGATAAAGCGTTTCATGTTACTTGTTTTTGCTTAGCGTTTCTTGTTCAATGAGGAATCAATTACGCGGGTTAGAAATGTTGCGTTTTAGTTCTATGATCAGACCAAGAGAGCCGCCGGTGGTAACTATCTTCCATGTGAGAGAGATTTTATAATTGATGGTAGGGGAGCATATTCATATCATATATTGTAATGCTTGAATTATAAGGGTGTATGTGATAGCATCTATTTAGCAGCTCTTCCAAATGAGGGTAATAAATGTAAGACCAATTATACATCTGTAGAATTTGAGATTTTGAGTCGAATCATCGGATTTAGGATCTAAGGCCTTGATGGGAGATTTTAATCGTATTGCCAGCATATCAATCAAGTGCTGTTGAAGTGCAAAAGCTGTAATGTTACTTGAAAATGCCAAAGATCTCTATCTTGGTTTTCTTGTTGGTTCAGTGTTGTTTTGCAATTGATTTGAGTTAACGCTGATGAATGTCGAGTACATATATGTAAAATTGCTGTTGAATTTTGCTTTTGAAGATTCAGAAAGATTTTCTTGAAGATCCTCGGGAGACTTGATGTTTAATAAATCATGGTTGAGCTGATAGTGACTGTTATTAACCTTGCAATGATCATAACAAGGTATAAATTCTTGTGGTGGACATGTCGGAGTCATTGATCCTTAATATTTAATTATAAGGCTAATTTCTTGCTTAATATAAAAGCAATGTCATTGTTCCAGAGGATAATGCTGTGTGATAGTGATGCAGAAAAGGATTATGTGGCCCTCTGCTCATGAAATGTGGATGGTCTTTTCATTTTCTGTTCTTTTACCAGACAATCTTGCAGTGAAATTTGAGTGGCGTGGAACATAAAACACGAAAAGGCCTTTAATTTTCTGTTCTTTACCAGATGATCTTGCTGTGAAATTTGAGTGGTGTGTAACCTAAAACACAAAAACCGAAGGTGTTTGTTGTGTTACTTTGAAAACATTCGACCTTCAATTGTGTGCACAATACATTTTTCTTCACCTTATTTGTTGAATTAGCAAGATACTGAGCACTCAAGAGTGTACAATTGATCTATTGTGGTGTGTGGGAGTAAGTCAAAACACGCCTTTTCCTTAGATAGCTGCACAGGAACTTGTTGTATGGTTGGTCGAGATTGCGGATTTTGATGGACGCATTCCAAGGCTAGCTTTGCTAGAGCGACCACTTCTCTTGCCATCTTACTGCTCGTGGGCAATGGAAGTCGTGGATCGAGTATTTCTGTCAACAACATTTCAGCGACACTGCCCATGGATGGTGATGGTGATGTTGATGCTGCTGATGTTGAGGGTAAAAATGGCGACGATGTCTAGGAAGATGATAGTGTGAACAAAGACGATATGAAATCACCCGGATGTTTTTTCATGATCACTTCCAGTGCTGGCGCCCCGAAACTGTATACATCACACCTCTCTTTCACTTGCATGGTCAGAGCGAGTTCTACAATAAGCACGCAAATAGAAAGTAATGGTTTCTTGAAGTTTTTATAGAGCTATATTAATGATCAAACTGGCAAACAAACTTCAAGAAATAACCATACCTGGAGCTGCATACCCGAATGTACCTGCAAACGAAGTCCAATTCGAAGAACCAGGCTTCAACAACCTTGCGGTCCCAAAGTCAGAAACACGAGCTCCAGGATCGTGATCCAAAACAACATTCTTGCTCGATATATCACGATGAACTATTGGAGGCAAAACATCGTGGTGCATATAAGCCAACGCATTCGCAACTCCTTTCACAACATTCACCCTTTTAATCCATTAGAAATCTGCAGCTTTCTCGTCATTTGCAGGCACACTCGCGAGACTTCCCCCTTCCAAGAACTTGTACACCGGAAAAGAATATCGTGCGTGCGAACAGAATCTGTAAAGCTTCACAATATCGCACAGAATCTGTAAAGCTTCACAATATTACGGTGTCGTATCTCTGTCAGTGCTTTGATTTCATTACCGAAGCTTTTCAAATTCGCCTTGTTTTCATCATCAGAAGCATGTAGTTTTTTTACTGCAAAAATCTGACCGTCTGATAACTCGGCCTCGTAAGCACTTCCAGATGCTCCTGCCCCGATCAAATGCTTGGAATCAAATTCCTCTGTTGCTTCGATAATGTTTTCTTACACCATTTTCCCATCAAAGCTCCAGATAGCAAACAAATATTTTCTTTCATCACCACCTTCATTTTGTTTGACATCTCGTTTTCTCGAGCGCGTAAACAAGAAAATCACAACGGCCATGATCGAAACAAGCAGAGCTCCTACGACAGGTGATATTATCAAGATGACGAGTCTTTCGCCCTTTCTTTAGTTGAAATTCTTGGTGACTATTCGAGGGCAATGTTGTAAGCCAGCATTATCACCACACAGGCCTTTTGTTGTTCCTCAAGCCATCAAACGAAGCCTCGCGAAATGCCGAGAATTGGTTAGAGGGCCTTCCAATTGCTTAAACGACACATCAATAGATTGTAAACTAGAAGCCATTTCAAAGCTTGATGGGATCAAACCTTAGGTAATTATGGGAAAGATTTATGTTTTCAATGCTTTTGAGCCCCCCCTAATTGTTGTGGGATCTCTCCAGATATCATGTTTCTGCTTAAATCAAGATTTTCTAGAGAGCTCAGCTCTCCTACCTCGACTAGAATATCTCCGACTAATGCATTAGTGCTTAAGTTCAAAGCTTGAAGCTTCCTGCAAGCTCCTATTTCCTTCGGGATTGAGCCATTCAAACAATTTGCAGAAATGATACAGTGACTCAGTTCCGACAAGTTGCCGATTCCTGTCGGTATTTCGCCCTGGAGATCAGTGTCTTTCAATCTAAGCTCATACAAGAAAGGCAGATTAGTCAGGCTTTTGGGAAATGTTCCAGTTATCCGATTTGAACTCAGATGAAGAACGCGTAACTGAGATGCGTTTCCAAGTTCGGATAGAATGGTTCCTGAAAGGTTGTTATTAGACAGCAACAAGCCTCATAGATTTCTCGAAATCCCCCAGTTTGAAGTCACCTCACCATATATCTTGTTGTGGCTTGTATCTATGTACAGAATATCAGGAATCAGGATAAGTCCCGAAATCTTCAGATAAGCACCCTGTTATTTGGTTCCCATACATGAGAAATGTGTATAAACTTGTGCAGTTTTTCAAACTTCTTGGAACATTGCCCACAAAATTGTTGGTATGGAGAGACGTCTCGGAGAAGTCCCCCAAGGCACATATTTTGCGGCGGCGGACCCGTGAGATTGTTCACACTCAATGATAAGACTTGTAGATTTGTTAGATTATCAAATTCTACAGGAGCAGGACCACTGAGATTGTTCATGAACAACCTTAAATCGACGAGGGACTTCAATTTCCCAATTCAGGAGGGATTTGACCAGATAATTGACTATGAACAAGAGTCAATGAGACAACATTAGACAACTTACCAAGCGAAGCTGGAATAGACCCTGTCAAATTGTTGCTGAAAAGATACAAAAATTTTAGAGAGCCCATGAGTCCAATCTCCGGTGGGATTGGACCAGATAACTTGTTACTGAACAAATACAGTCCCTCAGCAGCTGTCAAATTGACAAGGGATGATGGGATTTTCCCAGTTAGTTGATTATTAGCGAAACCAAGAGCGATATTTATGCCTGTCAAGTTGCCAACAGATTCCAGGATCGAACCTGTCCGCATATTGTCTCCTAAGTTGAAAACATTCAGAAGATTCAGATTAGTGATTCCCCGTGGGATGCTATCGGTAAGAGGATTGTGGTCCAAATAAAGTATCAAAAGATTGGTCAAAAGACCTATGTCAGGTGGAATAGTTCCTTTAAAATTGTTTCTGGACAGGTCGAGGTAACTCAGTTCTGACAGGTTACAAATGATGGATGGAATGCTTCCGTTACTTCCGTAGAACGAGTTTCTGTAAACGCCGAATGTTTTGACTTTTGAGGTGTGGTAGCGATAGGAAATCAAGATCGTTGAGCTTACCGATGAGCTCATTGTGGGAGAGGTTCAGATGGGAGACTTCTCCAGGGCTGTCACAAGCAATGCCGATCCAGGTGTTGCATGGATCGGTCGAGGCTCTCCAGGAACTCAGGATCAATTGGCTTCGATTATCCAGGCTGTTTTTCCATTTTAACAGAACTGTTGCTGCAATGGAATCAGTAGAGTTTGCAGTTGCAACAAGGTGAAGTGATGGCAGAGAAAGGGTTAGTATGAGCTGAAACAAAAGCTGGAGAGACGTCATTCTGTGTGTGTGTGTGTGTGAGAAAGAGAGAGAGAGAGAGAGAGAGAGAGAGAGAGAGAGAGGGATGTATTTATGGATGCTAAGTGTATCGATGAAATTTGAAAGCCGACATTGAATGTTCTTAATTTGTTTCTTGCTCTTACATTGATCTTTAAACCAAAAACTTCCCCCGTTTTAAGGTTGGAAAATCAATTATCTGAAATTCTGAATTGATCGTGAGCAAAGGAGTATAGTCTGTAGTTGAAATTCTATATTTTTAATTGTTGTTTTGTTTTCCATTTAAAAGTTTGTATTATGGTCAAGATTCCATTTGATTTTATTTTCAGTTTGACAAAAAACAAGCTCGAATTTTCTTGATTAAAAAAAAGGGACAAAAATGTCATCCAAAAAACAAGACTAAATTGCCTCCAAGTGGTGATGAAAAATTCCTTTTATATGAATTGTCATCCAAAATAAATGGACAAAAATGTCATTAGCTGTATAGAAAACGTAAAATGTATCGCACAAAACAATAAAAAGAATGAATAACAATCTCTTGATTTTGTTTAGCAAGTGATGGAAATAGTCCATACATTGAAATTCGTCTGTGTTTCTTTTTTTTTTTTTTGTGATTAGATTTTTTAGGTTTTTTGTCCCCCTTTTTAGGGTCTTACACATTCTCTCTCTCTCTCTCTCTCTCTCTCTCTATATATATATATATATATATATATTGGTTTTTTCTAAATCAAGAATTCAGATACTGCTATAATGGCAGTCTGGCAGGAGGAGAATTATTGATCAATAATAGTCAAAGTACATTGATTAAGCAATAGCTCAAGTAATCGAGTTATATTAAAATTGTAAAATGAAGTTAATCATAGAGCAGAGAACAATTTAGCATTTTAAACTTTGCACAATATGGTCCTTTGTCCCTACATAAACTTTACAATAGAACAGTTTAATCCACTTGAATTAAGGAAATATAATACCAACCTATTTAATTAGATTTATAAAATAGTGTCACTTAAACATTATTTTTTGATACGATCAACTCGCGACACCCTATAAATATTATTTTTTGATACAATCAACTTGTAACACCCTATAGATGTTAACTGAAACGCCACGCAGGCACACACACACACACACACACCCAAAGGGAAAGGGGAAAAGACAAGAGAGTTGGAACCCAAGATCTCAATGGTATCAATTCGAATTCCCATCATTGGGTTACAGTCCCAGTGGCATCACTTAAACATTATTAATCGGTGCAATGATAGCACCCCATATTTGTCAACCACCTGCATATGATCATTGACAATTTCTTTGATTTGTTACAATTTCTTCGATTTGTTAAAGTGTCTTCTAATTTGAAAATGAACTAATTGAAATATAATTCATTTTCAGAGAAAAACATAAAATGTCACTTTTAATTTCTAATTAATTCTATGGAAAAGCTTAATACTGAAAGATTTTGTTTAATTATGAAAATTTCAAAATTAAAAAGTTTTGCACCCAGTATATATATCTTGTGCACAATATAAATAATCAGCTAGTTGATTACATAATTTCACTATAAAATTGAAAATTAAGTTGCTATGAAGAGTTAATAATAGTCGTTTACTCCAATAAGCATTTTATTAATAAATTATAATGAAATACAAGATTAAAAAGTGTAAAAAGAAATCATTCCCGTGGAAGGACAAATACATATATTTTTTCATTGTAATTGTGAAATAAGGGGCCGAATCCACTTATGATCTAATAAACTTCTCAATTCTCATGATAAGTGTAATTATACATGCTCTCCACATCCTCAAAAGTTATCATTTAGAATTAACTATGTTATGATTTTCACCTTTGTCAAATAAAACACTCTTGTCTCTCTTGACTATAATTTGTTGGCATTGAGTTTCTCTATTTATATACTAGCAGTGTCGCACATTCCATATATGTACAAGATATAAAAAATATATACCTTAATTTAGTACTTCAATTATTTTAGGATCAAACTATAAATATATTATTAAATTTCTTTTATAAGAATACTTTTTTAAGAACTATTTGACATAGTTTATTAAATAATAATAAGCTAAAACTAAAATAATTATATAAAATAAAATTACGTGATAAAGAAATAAACATAAAAAGAAGAAAAAAATGTCGTATAATTGTAATTAGAGGAATTATTTTGTGTGTGCGCGCATGTGTGTGTGTGTGTGTGAGAGAGAGAGAGAGAGAGAGAGAGAGAGAACTAAAAACATTAATTATTGATTTAAATGAACTTTTTATTAAAAATGGATTTCAACTTCCAAAATCTAAAATGATTGAGAAAGTGATTTTGTGGATTAAGAAAATGGATTTTCAAATTGGATTATGATATTACTATTACAATATTGTACTCTCTATTTGCTTCTTTGTTGCATGTGTTTACTAATTAAAAGGGTAAAATTGACACATCAAAATTTAGTATCCGAATTGAATTGATT
Source organism: Petrea volubilis (assembly GCA_026212405.1). NCBI lineage: Eukaryota > Viridiplantae > Streptophyta > Magnoliopsida > Lamiales > Verbenaceae > Petrea > Petrea volubilis. Next base: position 12,792,421 of record CM047884.1, read on the forward strand.
TCATGGGAATTTCCAAAATTAGTCACAATCTTACATAGCTCTATTTATTTCACATAGAATTGAAAGGGCAAATTTTGTAAAATTACAAAAAAATTGCTATTTGTGAGACAAAAATGACTTTCTTTTTATGATAATATATATAAAAATAAGAATCAAGTAAAAAAACTGAGCATTACATGTAACCACATAGTTTTCAGTACTGTACATAAATATAGGATAAGGCAAATGTTTTTGTACCTATATATTTGTGAATATTAACATATACATATACAAAATTAATTTGCTCGTGAAATTAATGTTTGATGCACCTATGTAGACATGTTACATGCATAGAATCACACGCTATCAAATACCTCTAACTTCACAACCTGCAATTTTTTTTTCAATCTAAACCTCTCGATTTTCGATCCACTAGCTGGGTAATCCTGATTCGAATACTGCAGTGGCTTAATATGGGCCAACTCTCAACACAATTGTTCTATTCACAATTTTAAAATTCAAATTTTGAACATTTTCTTAAAGTAATCTAACACTTCATCCCACTGAACTAACTGACAATTGATACAACCTACATTACTAAAATAGTGTCAATGCAATTACAATCATCACAACTTTCATCTCATGCCTGATCTTGTGAGCACCGTGTGATTGACTTGCAGGTAGCGGTTGACAAGAATCGCTTTGATCGGTACAAAGATTCGGATTTCCGGCAAAAACCCAATCATCTAAACCCGCTAACAATCCGGTCATCGGCCTCGTGCCCGAAAAATTATTGTAAGAAAGGTCTAACCTTGTCAAGCTCTTCATCTGCCCGATTTCCCCTGGTATTGCGCCATCGAGCTCATTTCTCGATAGGTTAAGCGTATTCACATTTTCCAGCCTGGAAATGCTTCTCGGTATTGTTCCATCTAGCTTGTTGCGACTCAAATCAACGTACGTTAAATGCAAATTATTATGAACAATCCCTGGAATTTCACCTGTCAGTCTGTTTGCGCTCAAATCAATCTTCCCGAGTTTCGTTAGGTTGAAAATCTCAGCTGGAATTCCCCCGAAGAAGTTGTTTGCATCAAGTGATAAAACTTCCAAATTCTTCAGATTCCCAATCGCCAGTGGGATTTTACCGGAAATCGAATTGTTAGAAAGCAAAAGGCTCCCAAGATTATTAGTAGGAAACCCGTCAGGCAGCTCCCCTGTCAAGAAATTATCGCTCAGCTCGAGAAAGTCCAACAATGGTAGGTCAAAAAATCCGGATGGAATCGGGCCGTTCAGTGCATTCTTCCGGATCCTGATACGGGTCAGGGTCTTGCAATCTCCAAGGTCTTCGGGTATCGGGCCAGCGAAAAAGTTATCCATCAAAATCAATGCCCTCAATCTCCTTCCTCTACATAAATCATTGGGGATTTTTCCGGTGAGGTGGTTTCCGGTGACGTCGAGCAGCATTAGTCTCCCATTCCGGCCAAGATTTTCCGGCAAATCGAGACGGAAATTGTTGTTCCATATCTGAAAAACTTCGAGATTTGGAAGGTCGCCGATGAAACCCGGAACAGGGCCCTGGAATTTATTCTGAAACAAATTGATCAGCGTCAAGTTCTTCAAGCCAGCGAGGCTTTCGGGTATTGATCCGCTAAGGCTGTTAAGAGAGAGGTCTAATGTCGTCAAGCTTACTAAACCGGACAGCTCCGCCGGGATCTGCCCCGCTAAGTTGTTTTTCTGGAGAAATTACTACAAAGTTGTTAAACTAGATATATATATATATATATCCAATTATTATATGAAACTAATTTCGAATTCCAAACATGTGAAAATATAAAGAACACTAGAAAAATAATGTTTAACTTTGGTGGGCCAAGACGGACAACTAAAAAGAGTGGAAAATTTATTTAAAAGAAAAGAGAATGCCCCTCGAAAAATATAAAAAATTATATTATTCAATATAAATCTCTAAAGCCTATAATAATTATATAACAAATTGTGCTCAAAGTATGGAATTAAAATACATATAGAAGCAATGAACAAAGTCTAAAAACTATGAATCAAAACTAGAAAATGCATATACTCTAAGATGTACATGTACTCTAGGGAATGCATATACTTTAAGAAATAGGATAAAATTCCAAAAATCAACTTTATTTTCACGTAATTCACAAACTTTTCATTTCAAAAATATCGATTCGACCTAGTTTATTCTCAAACCTTTCGAATTGGATGATCTTTGATTTCTCATAATAATAATAATAATAATAATAATAATAATGAATTGAGTTTTTTGCGGACATTATTTTTAAGTTCTTAATAAATTAACTGATCAATTTGCACCGGTAATAATTTTGATAAATTATTTATTTAAAAATATTTTCCTCAATTTTAAAATATAAATTATAATAGATATATTTAAAATCAAATTAATAAATATAAATTATATAGTTTACTTTATAAAAAGTGAGTGACCTGTTCAAATTAAAAAGAATCTTTCATATATTAATTTTGATTTAAACAAAAAACAGTTCCTATACGTTATAAATTAATATTATTATATGAAATTACATATTTATAACTAAGTATATTTAAATAAAAGAATCAAAATAAGAAGGTCAAACGTAGTTTTGTCTAGAAATTTACTGAAGGTTAATGATTTGGCTTTTCAGAACAAAAATTGGGGAATTATGTATAAACTCTGTTAATTTATGTTACGGAACTATTAATTTCGCTATTAGTACAGTAAATATCACCTGAAGGAACAACCTCTGCAAATGCTTCAAATTCCCGAGACTCGCCGGAATTTCGCCGGAGAGATTGCACTGAGCGAGATCAAGAAGTCGTAGTCTGGTTATGGACCCAAACTCCGGCGGGATACCCCCTTCGTAGAGATTATAATACCCGAGATAAAGCTCCTCAAGATTCGGAATCTTCGCCAGGCTCGCCGGAATATTCCCCCTCAAGCTATTTCCTTGCAGAGCCAGGAGCGTTAAGCTTTCAAACTCCGAGTAAACGTCCGGTATTTCGCCGTAGAAATAATTCCCGGCGAGTTTGAGAAACTTCAATTTCCTCAACTTGGCGAACTCCGGCGGCAGATTCCCCGTGAAATTGTTGTCGTAAACGTCGAACACTTCAAGCTCAGCCATCTTCAGCACCATATCTCCAGGGATTGAGCCATTTAAAGAGTTACGGCTCATATTTAAGAATTTTAAAGATGTTAAGTTGGAGATTTGTACAGGCAGAGTGCCGGTGAGATTATCGGCGGCGAGCGTGAGGCTGACGAGTTCGTCGAGCAGCCCGATTTCCGGCAGAAGGGTCCCGAAGAGCTGGACGCCGGAGATGTCGATCGCCGTCACGCGGGCGCCCCCGCCGCCGCATGTGACGCCGGAGAAGTTGCAGTGGGCGAACGGAGAAGGCCGCGGCGGGGGAACCCAGTCGCGGAGGGCGGACGACGATGGCCCGACTAGAGATGATTTGAGCTTAAGTAGAGTGTCGAGATCTGAGTGTGATTGGATTGATACTGTTTGTAGAAGGATGAAAATTAGGAAAATAACTGAAAATTTTGTCATGATTTTGTATGAGTGCAAGGTTGGATGCCAAATCAGGCCAACAATGGAGCTCTACAGGGTGCCAAAATGAAGGACAATGGAGACCAGAAACAAATCCAGGGTGGTCTAGCGCCAGTTCGGATGGATTTAAAAAAATGAATATCTAGAGCGATGTTTTTATAATAAAATTTTTTTTTCTCTTTTAAGTCAAATAATTTTGTATTTAAATATAGTAATTGAAAATATTTTAACATGTATTATTATTTGAAACTAAATTATGTAGTTTCTAAAAAAAAATCTTATATTTGGTTTTTTTCCCCTTAACTTCTGTTTTTTTTTTTTTCAAAAAGTCCTATACAAATATAATATTTTTTTTTACTTAAATTTTTTTAAAAAAAAATAAATGTTTATAAAATCCATCCAAATGAAACTCTAAATTCAGTTGCAACGTGAGCGAATTATGCTTATCCCGTAATTGGTCAGTGAATCTTTATTATTTTAGAGCCGCATAATTTTAATTTTAATAAAAATGTATATTATAAAATATGCAATTATACAAAATTGAGGATCAACAACTACACTTTGTAGCCTTTTGTCTTCGTCTCTATTTTTAAAATTCTCTTTTATTTGGTGATTTAATTATTACTGTTATCAATTTTTTTAACGAGTACCGCATCAAAAGGGTTAGCCATAGAATTTTAATTTTAATAAAAATAAATACTATAAAATTCGCATTTATATAGAATTGAGCATGGACAAACGCACCTTGTAGCCTCTTAACTCCATCACTATTTCTATAACCCGCTTTTACTTGGTAATTTATTTAATTATGCTTGTTATTATTATTATTATTATTTTTTAATGAGTATCACATCAAAAGTGTTGCAACAAGATTCGGCATGCCAAATTCAAACCAGCAACCTAAGGATTACCATGTAACCACTACAATCCTTCCCTCCACCAACTGAGCTAAGATGGATTGTGTTTTAATTGAGCGAATGTCATATATGTGCAAATAAAAGTGAATTTTCTTTTACTTACTCATCACATTATTTTCTAATTACTACTAAATGTGATTTTTCATTTTTTTTACTTTTGATACAATCATTCAAAATAGTTTATAAATGTACATAGAAACGAGACACAGAGTCAGTTTGAATTGAATTTTTTTTATAAGAGAATCACTTTTTTTTTTTTGAAAAAAAAGCACATTAGAGGAAAAACACTTGTTTTTAGGGGAAAAAAATAGAAGTCAGAAAAAAAAGTTAAAAAATATTTTTTTAGAAGCTACTTAAAATAATTTTAAATAAATGCATTTTTCCAATCATTTTTAATGATAGCATTCAAACACAAAATTGTTCGACTTTAAAAAAAGAAAAAAATCTACTAGAAAAAAAACCGTTTCAAAAGTTTTTTGTTTAAATTCATTCAAACGAACCTATATATACTCACACAAAAGGAAACAAAAGAGGAAAAAAACGTTCGAATCTAAAATTTTAATAATATCAAATTTAAATTTTCACCACTATAAGAGAAGCCCGGTGGGTAAATGCAAATTTTCTCAGTCAAGAAACAAGAGCTCCCCCTCCATAAAAGCGAGAGAAAAGTGGAGATTGTAAGAAAAAGGGCGGGCGGCACATGTTCCCTAATCCCCAAAACTCTCACATTTCCAATTAAAGAATAAAGAGAATTATTTTCCACTAACAGCAGCCCCACCCAGTTGGAGAGTTCCGATTGGTGGGCCTTTTTATTGGTTCTCAAGAATAGATGCCCCCATTATTATTTTATTTTTTGGATTAAAAGAACAGATGCCCTATTGTTTTATCAATTAATTTCTTTTTCTTATTCTTTTCTTTTTGTAAAAATCAACACCTTTTTTTTTATTTTTAAAATAAATAATTGACCAGTAACATAAATAGAATTTTTTATGTAACTATCAATGTGAACTTTTCTTTTTGTAGTTCTACTGACATATAGGTATGAATCTTATACTAAACACATATAAAAGATATATATATATATATGTGTGTGTGTGTGTGTGTATGTATGTATGTATATTATACCATATTAACACTACAGTAATATAAAAGTATACGCATGAACAGTGCCTTTTCGAACAAGTGTCACATTCTAAAATTTTTAAAATTTTTGTATTGACGTGTTCATATCATATTATGCCAATATCGATATGTTCGTCCCAATGCAATATAGCTTAACATGTATTATAGGACATCACTTGCCATAACTAATTCTTGGCCATCGGCATTGCTAATCCAGTTCGGGTAAAAAATTTGTTTCTTTTTGTTAATAAATGGATAAGAATTCGCATTCGAAAGTTGAAAACTATGCCTCTTTCTTTTTTCTCTCTGCCTAGCACCAGCAGAACCACGTGGGCTCTAGTGGGTGCAATTGACTCCCTGAACAAGTAATGTTTTCCTACAGATACATACCATGAAAATAAAAACTGGACAACTATGCAATTTTATAATAAAAAAAAAAAAAACAAAATCATATGTTGTTGTATGTGTGTGTCTTATAATTGTTAGGAATTTTCCTTTTTGTTGTTCGATAGAAGAATTTTCATTTTTGAGTTGTTGGATTCTAGACAATTTCTAACCAATTGGCCAAAATATTAAGAGATTCTGGCATATCGTTGAAAGATCCAAATCAATCAAATATTGAAAGAAAATTTAAAAAAATCAAAATAATGATGATGCCAATCATCACTTCTATAAGGAGTCGATTTGAATAATGAAATAACTTTTTGATTATATATATTGAGGACAATATGTTTGGCACTGTTTTTTGATGACTCAATCACATCCCACTTTAAAAATACGAAAGCCGATATTGATCTTTTGAAAATAAACTCGTGAGTCTAAATTAATTCTTAGTTCTTAGTTGAGAAAAAAACAGGAGAGAGAAACAAATTTAATCCATCAAATTATATATATACTATTTTTTAGTATTTATACGTTGAATGATCTTGCTGCATAAATTTTCTAGCTACGCCACTTCTACCTGGTAACATTTATTCATCTACTATTGTAGCATACATTGTATCTTTTTGCAGCCATGGCCTTTTCTTCTTTCTTTTTTTTTTTTTTTTAGTACTTAAATGTCACCCAAGCTAAACAGTTAATTCAAGTAGAATCTGTTAGTAAAACTTCTCTTCATTAAAAAGTCTAATATTTCTCTGCAAAAATACAAAATGAGAACAAGATTCTTCAAATTTCCAGCCTTTGTTGGCTTTAGCTCAAAGCTCTATCTAATGATGTTAGTCACTAATTTACACATTTTATTTTAAAAAAGATTATAAGGCACAGGGGGCAGAGCAAACTGAAAACTCTGATGAGCTTAAGGGTAGTTTGTGGAATGTGGAGGATTAGTGAGCACGTGAACGACTTCAGTCGAATTGGGTTGGGCTGGGTCTCACTAATTTTCATTTTTATTCCCAAAAATATTATGACACGTAGGAACAGAGCGAGCAGAGAACTGTCAACAATCACGTCAAACTCCGATGAAGTTAGGAGTAGATTGTGGAGGATTCGTGAGCATGTGGACAACTTCACGCATCGTGGGCCGGGCCGAGCTCTCGTCCTCCACACATAGCATCGCAATCTTGAACAAGTTGACCACCCCGGTCAGCGGGTATCCGGTGAGCCTGGGGTCCACCACTGCCAGCACGGTGGCGGCATCTGTCGGGTGCAACAGCTCCGACGCTGTTTTCCTCACCCACCGAACTATATCCACCCCGTCTCCAAATTCCCCAACAGGCTTTCGGCCCGTGATTAGCTCCAATAGCACCACGCCAAAACTGTATACATCGCTCTTCTGGTCGACTTTCAGAGTATAGGCGTATTCTATCAACAAAGAAACATTGTTTTATTAAACAAAGAATTAGTTTTCTTCGACAGAGGAACTTAGATTATGAGGGTTGAAATCATATCCTATGGCTAGTAAAAATGTTAAATTTAAATAAAAATGGTAACTTCATTTGAAATAAAAGATCTGATCAACAGATGAAGCAGAGGACAGTAAACTAGATATCGATAAATGGAGCTCACCCGGAGCAATGTAGCCATAGGATCCAGCGATTGCAGACATGTACTCGGATGTGCCAGCATCGTGCCAAAACTTAGCAAGCCCAAAATCAGCAACATGAGCCTCATAATCGACATCAAGCAAGATATTATTAGATTTCACATCCCTATGAATAATCGAAGGCGAGCAATCATGGTGCAAATAACACAACCCCTTAGCCGCATCAACTGCAATCTTATACCTCGACTCCCACTGCAAATGAGCCCCCTTAGTCCCACACAGTGTCTCGCCTAAGCTCCCGCGGGACATATATTCATACAACAACAAATTGGTATCCTTATTCGACACATATCCTAGGAGTCTCACGATGTTCCTGTGTTTGATTCTCCCTAGAGTTTGAATCTCAGCCATGAAACCATGATCGCTCCGGCCTGTTAGCTGTTTGATGGCGATGTCTGTCCTGTTCGGCATGGACCCTCTGTAGACGACCCCGGCTCCTCCTTTCCCGATTATGTTCTCCTCTTTCAAGCATTCTAGAACATCTTTGGCCCTGAAATCGAGCTTCTGGAAGGCGGTTAATTTCCAGGTTCTTGATTTCTCAAGCCTCCTCTTTCTGAGGATAATCAAAGTACCAGGTAGTAATAATAAAACAGTGATAAGTGAAATTACTATTATGATCACTAAAATTGATGCATGCCTCTTGTTGGACCCGCCTGATAAACCCGAGTCAAATGGACAAAAACTGACACGAGGTGAACAGAGCTTAGGATTTCCGGCAAAAAACATGTCGTCTAAGTCTTTCAACAGGCCTGTTGTTGGCCTTCGTCCTGAAAAATCGTTGTAAGAAAGGTCTAATTTTGTTAAGCTTTTCATCAGCCCGATTTCGCCTGGAATCGGGCCATGAAATTGATTTCTTGACAGGTTGAGCACATTCAAATTCTGCAGGCCCGAAATACCTCTCGGAATCACCCCGTTTAGATTGTTTTTGCTGAGATCAATGAATGTCAGGAGAGACCGGCGAGAAATAAACTCTGGGATTTCACCTGTCAGGTTGTTGCCGCTGAAGTTCAGCATCGACAATTTCTTGAGATTAAAAATCTCTTTCGGGATCTCCCCGGAGAATCTATTCATATCAAGTGATAAAATTTCAAGATTGGTTAGATTCCTGATGGCTGCCGGAATATTCCCAGTGATCCAATTGTTTGACAACATAACACTCCCGAGATTATTTGCTGAAATTTGTTCCGGCAGCTCACCGGTGAAGTAGTTATCATTAAGCTCAAGCATGTCCAGCAATGGCAGCCGGAAAAAACCAGCCGGAATCGAGCCCTCCAAGAAATTCTTCTTGATTCGAATACGGGTCAGGGACTTGCAATCTCCAAGCTCCTCAGGAATCGGGCCAATGAAATAGTTATCCATTAAAATCAAAGTTCTCAATCTCCCGCCTTTACATAAATCCTTCGGGATCTTTCCGGTGAGATGGTTCTTGGTTACATCCAGGAGCATCAGTCTCCCGCTCCGGCCGAGATTTTCCGGCAACCCGAGAGTGAAATTGTTGTTCCATACTTGTAAAACTTCGAGATTCGGGAGGTCCCCGATGAAACCCGGAAGCGGGCCCTGGAATTTGTTTTGAAATAAATTCATCAGCGTCAAGTTCTTCAATTCAGCAAAGCTTTCGGGGATCAATCCACTGAGGTTGTTTATAGAAAGGTCTAACGACATCAGGCTCACCAAGCCCGACAGCTCCGGCGGGATTTGGCCGGTGAGATTGTTAACCTGGAGAAACAAACTGTGCAAACGTTTCAGATTCGCGAGACTCGCCGGGATTTCGCCGGTGAGATTGCACATTCCAAGATCAAGCAATCGGAGGGTGGATATCGACCCGAACTCCGGCGGTATGCCGCCTTCATACATGTTGTAATACCCGAGATAGAGCTCCTGAAGATTCGGAATCTTTGCCAGGCTCGCCGGAATTTTCCCTATTAAGCTGTTCCCCTGCAGAGCCAAGTGCTTCAAGCTCTGAAACTCCGAGTAAATCTCTGGGATTTCGCCGGAGAAATAATTCCCGGCTAGTTTGAGGAACTTGAGCTTCTTCAACTTCACGAACTCCACCGGCAGATTGCCGGAGAAATTGTTGTTGTAGATGTCGAAAACTTCGAGGTCAGCCAATTTCATCACCATTTCACCCTGGAAAACACCGTTGAACACATTGCCGCTGAGATTAACGTATCTCAACGAGGTTAATCTCGATATTTCCTTGGGTAGAGGGCCCGTCAGGTTATCGGCGGCGAGCGTGAGGTTCACGAGCTTGTCGAGAAGGCCAATCTCCGGCGGGAGAGTGCCAAAGAGAGGGACGCCGGTGACATTGAGCGACGTGACGCGGCCGTCGGCGTCGCAGTTGATGCCGGAAAATGAGCAGTGGGCGGAAGGAGAGGACGAAGGCGGCGGCGCAGCCCAATCGTGGAGGCCCGAACCCGAAGCCCCGATGAGGGATGATTTGAGCTTCAGGAGAGTGTCGAGATCCGAGTACTGTGCGTGAAGAAATACAATTGGGTAGAAGGTGAAGATAAGGAAAATAAGATGAGATTTTGTTATCATGTTTTTGTTGTTCTGTATCAATGGAGATTTTGAACTACTGTTTTGATAGCCGACGACGAAGGAGAGGGAGGTTTATAGGTTGTGAGCCCCTAAATCTCTGTTCCATATTCTGAAATCTTCAGCCTTTTCATTGGCTGTTGTGTCCGTTAAGTTTCTGACACCGTTCGGATTTATAAGGAAAGCATTGCAGTTAATAGGAAAATTTTGGCAATATCTCATTAAATTTGTTGCAAAGCCTATAAGGCCCCCTAGTTTAGGTCGCCAAAATGAGTATCTAAAATTATAAAGTTTTGCGTACGATTTTCCACCTAAATGTTTGAGTCTTTATTCTATTTTTATAGTTGTTGATTGATATTTGATAATAGAATTGACGACGATGATTGATAGTCGATGATATAAATTATTGATGTATTAGAATTATGAATTGACCTGAAAAGCTCTACGAAGAGACCCGAAATAAACTTTTAATAAAAGTCTATGTTGGTAGTGGAGGGCCCAATTGAAAGATTTAAGATTTAAGATTTTTGGCCCATGTTGTCGATTCACTTTCATATTTATATATAGGAGAGGTTTGGAATTTTGAATGTAGACAAATATTGGATTGTACAAATATATTTTTATTATAGTAAAAATTTTCTGTTTGTCTTACTTGTGGATGTAGGTTATTCTGACTGAATATAAATTTTTATGTCAATTTTCTTTTCTTTCTAATTTATAATATTTCCCAACACAAAACAATGTACTTAAAGAAATAAATAAATTTGTGAGAAATGTCAGGGTACTTAAGATATGATTGATCATTTTTTTTTCTAAAGAATATACACTAATTATGTAAAAGTTGCAATACAATTGTCAGAAAATTGATTTGATCAAATTCAATTTAAATTAGATTTTTTCCGTACTAACTCTAATTACTGTGGCAGCACGCTTACAATATCAATAAAATATATAATATAATTGTTATAGATAATAAAATAAAATATTATAAATTTCCTGATAGCCTTAAACTCGATTCATTGATAAGTTAAATTTTGTAAAATGTCGAGCCATTTTAGCTACTTATTTTTCTACTTATAAGTAAAAAACAAAAAAAACACAACTTAAGTTTGTGTGTGTGTGTGTGTGTGTACTATAGCTTAATCAACTAGTATTTACTAAAACCTATTCTACTATCAATTTATCAAAAACAAAACTATTCTTTTTTCAAAAAGTTATTGTTTTTTATTTTGCCGGTGAATTAAAAAAAATCGCAAAATTTTTATCATATTTCTGTTCTTTTATTATAAAATTTAGTTTGTAATTTTTCCTTTCATTTAAAAAATAATAATAAAACAGGTATATCCTAGAATTGGTGTAAATCTTGTTTTCTCAGCTTTTATGTTTTCTATTATAATATCTAGTTTCGCATCTAATTTTTTATTTATTTTCTATTTGGAATAATAAAATTAGTATAACAGGAATTGAGGTAAATTTTATTTTTCTCGTCTTCATAATTTTTTTATCATAATATTTAGATTGTCTTTTTTATTATTGTAATTTTTTATTTTATTTTATTTTATTTTATTTTTTTAAAAGATAAAATTATTATAACTCAAGAATTTGTGTAGTTATGAATAAACACAAAACACAAGAATTTTTTTTTAAAAAAAATTGTAATATGGATTGATATAAAAAGAAAACAAGACAAAACAATTGAAGAAGAAAAGAGAGAGCGAGTGGACACATGTCGCATTGACATGCAGTTGGCCACCTACCCAGTGGGAAGGATCGACCTAGACCTGGGCACATGGGGCCGGGGCAAAGGCTGGATCAGGCTGGACCCAAAAAGACATGTATGGTTATTGTACTGTTTCGGCAGAAACTCAAAAGTCAACTGAAATTTTTGTCTGCGTGTTCCGGTGCAGTGGGCTTCAACCAATCACCATCCGTTTTACGGTGGACCCACCCACCAATGGGCAATGCTCTAACCCTTGTAACCTCATAATTATTCTTTGTCTCTTCTTACGAAGTGGGAACAAATCCAGTGCCCTTGACTCCAGAATCTTGACCTTTCTACCATTTTGCAAGAAAAAGCCAAAGCTAATTAATTTTTGCTTTCGTTGAAGGTCTAGGAAACAAATTAATGTGGAATATATAAAAACAAAATTAATATTCATAACAAAAAGATTATTCTTTCTCCAAAGTTTATGGCTATAATTTTTCTTTTTTTCATGGACCTTCGGTACTTAGCATTCTTTTTGGGGACCAATCAAATTCGAGGTGAACATTATGGGGATTCGTATAGCTACTCTCCCAATTTTTATTTTTACATACGCAAAATTCGAATACGATATCTTGTTTAAGTGATCCGAACCCCTGACCACTTAAACTAACCATTATCAGTACTATAAATTGATTTAAAAAAAGCTGGACCAACTTTTATGATTCTCCTTATAATAGCAGCTTTATAGAAGGAGCTCCAAACGTAGACTTCCTCAATTAAAATATAACAAGGATACCGCCATTCCAAAATGCTTTTCAATTGTTCGATAAAGGAGCTTTTTTTGTTCTCTCTCTCTTTTTTTTTTAATCCCAAAATTTCAAGTGCCTAATTGGATGCAAAATTGTCTTTAAGAGTTAGATTATTGAAAGGAGATTGTGGTGAGAAAGAGCACCATATGTTCCCTAGCCTGCACACGTATCCACCACTTGTACAAGAGAATAGAATCAATGTTTCTTTATAAAAAAAAGGGTTTAGTTAGTGGACTGAATTTCACGAATAAAACTTATAGAATCTAATAAGGGAGTGATAGTGAAACATCATATTGACGATTGACATTGGTGCTTGCCTTTATACATAGTGATTGAGCATATAACTTAGTCATGTTTAAATAATAAAATTGATGTGACCAAGTTTTCACTATCTTTTTAGGAGAATTTTAGATGTTAGCCAATTTGAATTCACATTGATTGTGAAGAATAATTATATGGTGTTGCGTTTTGGATGGATATTATCATTGAGCCAATTGCTATCAGGCAAATAAATGGTCTCGTTCAGGAATAAACTGATAATTTGGTGATAAATTTTTTACTTTGTGCTTTAAATTTGCATATTGAAAAAATTAGTTGAAAGTCAGGGCAGCAAAAATCAATGAATATATATATATATATATATATATATATATATATAAAGACCACAAAAAGAATACTTTTTGGCATTCTTGTATAAATGAAAATTGCATCACCAACACACGTACAACTATTTTTCTAAGGGAGGTAAACGGATAACATATTTCTTCGTGAGTGTTGGTCAAGTCCTTTACACCAGTACGAATCCTCTGCTACAAAACAGTGCTACATTTCCTCTTACACTCATCAAAACACACAACGTGTATTGGTGAGCGGTTGAGATAAATAAAAAAAATTTGAAGATTCTTTTTCCTTATCTCAACCGCTCACCAATACACGTGGCGTGTATTGATGAATGTAGGAGGAGATGTAGCACCGTTTTGTAGTAAAGGATCCGAACTGCCTTTACACAAGTTTTTGCCAATTTTCTTTAAATGATATAGATATAATTATGTTTTTCATTAGCTACTTTATCATTGCTATTATATTTTTGGGTACAATTCATGAGTTACTATTCAAGTCCTTATATTTCGGGTAAATTATTAAATCTATCGGTTATGTGTAGTAAAATATTAAACATGATTGTATATAATTTAATATCTATAAAAAAAATAAAGGGAGAAATGCACTCGGCCCCCCTGTAATATCTCTAATAAACATGAATGACCCTGTGAAAAAAAAAATTCTCAAAAATAACCCTGTATAATTTCTAATTAACAAAAATAACCTCGGTGAGTTCTACGCGCTTTTACTGCGAATTTGATAATGTTCTGTGAGTGAGAAATGTCTATTATGCCCCTTTTCATCTGATATATTTATTCTTCCTCCCAAACCAAAATGTGAGCTTGAAACCCTAGCTTTCTCACCCCTTTTTCACGGTAATGGGATCTCCTTCATCTCACCCCCTTCTCACTGCCTCCTCCCTTTTGCACTTGTGAACTAAAAGCGGCCATAAAAGTTGTGGAGTCTCAAGTGGGTCAAAAATTGTTGCTAGGAAAATAAATTTTGAAGATGGTGGGAACTCTTGAGTTTGGCCTAAGTTGTTTGTAAGCGTTTATTTTTTCTTCTTGTTCTACTTTTGTTGAAAAATTAAATGTACTAAGTAGTTGGTGAGAAGGGTTGTTGTTGTAACTTTGATTTGTAGTATTATTAATGAATTTTTCTTTTGGATATTTGTTATGATCCTCTGTTTTTTCTGTTGTTGCTTTGTTTTTTTTGCTGCTACTCTGCTTTTTTTTTTTTTTCTTGAGTTTGATTTGCAGAGATCTGGGTTAGATCTTTTATTTTGTTATTGGCACAACGGACCCTGTGTTTTGATAATTTTTTAGAAAAAACCCTATGTTTTGATAAACTTGCAAAAAAAACCCTGCTGACAGAATAATACATGCAGTAACCTGTGTTTTTTTTGGCATTACTCACCAATGTTATATTGACAAACAATTATACGAAACATTGTGACAAAAAAATTGTCAATGGGGTGAAAGACCAACAAATCTTGTTGATAATCAATCGATTAATCGATGGAGACTTAGTGCCCAAATCATCTTGTTAGGGTTTTCAAATTTTAGAGAGAAAAAGGGGGGATTCGTGATTTCATTTTTTACTTTTGAGGGAATATAGGAGGTGTTAAAAAAATTGGGTAATATGACTAGAGTCAAAAAAGGATAATTCTGTCTTTTTATATTTTTTAAAACATGAGTCAATGATAAGGGACGGTTAACAAATTTATGAAAACTTAAGGATTTTTTAAGTGATATTTTTTTTCAAAAGATTTATTTTATACTTTTTAAATAACACAAGATAATAAAATGTTATTGACTCAAAAAATAAATAATGTAATAATTGTCAACTCTAATATTGGGGATTTCAAATATTATCAAAAGACGTGATTATACTGAAGAGTAAGACCGACTGGTTATGATGACCTCCTTTACAAAATAAGGTAAAAAAGGCCTATCTGCATTTTTGTCAGTCCAATCAGAACTGATAGATTGTCGGATAAGATTTGAGGCTGAGATGATTTCAGTGCCAATCCATTGGATAATAATGAACGAACAAAAGAATCTTTCTTCTGCTCAATTTTATAAACAGATTGAGAGACAATTAGACCATGTTTGGTTTCTTTTTTCATTTTCAATTTTCATATTTGTATTCTTAGTGATGAAAATGTTTTCATATTGGGTTTTGTGTGATAGTTATATGTTTTTGGGTTCATTGATTTAATTGCGACAACGCTAAGCACCAATGTGGCTTCTAAGAATTGTCAATAATGGTTTATAAGAAGAAAATATGAAACAAGAATTTTGTGGGACTATGATATTACTATCCAAGAGTTATACTGTTAATGTGGTTTGAATTTTGGTGGATCCAAATTATGAATCGATCTGAAGAGTCCGGCAGTGTGACATGAAGTGAACTTTTAATGAAGGTCTGTATTGGTAGCGGAGGACCCGGGCTGAGAGATTTAGGATTTAGGATTTTCAGCCCATGTTGTCGATCCACTTTCAGAGTTATATATAAACAAACTTTAGGGTTTTGGAGGCAGACGAAAATTGGAGTGTATAAATAAGTTTTCGGTCCACTTTCGGAGCTATATATAAATGAGGTTTAGGGTTATAAAGATAGATTGAAAATCGGGTTGTACACATACATTTTTATCATAGTTAAATTTTCTGGTTGTCTTGTTAGTGAATGTAGACTACTCTGACGGAACAATGTTAAATTCTTGTGTCGATTTTTCTTTTCTTTTTCGTTTATGTTAGATTGTATGTGTGATTGTTGCGCTTAATTCTCAATATATACAATGTCACATCATATTCCAAAATGGATTCTTTTGATGTACAAAATTCGTAGATACAAGAAATTGAAAAATTAAATTACTACGGTACACTCATTCTATCGAATACATAAAAAGACAACAAAAAAAAAGTCTAATCATCATTGAGAAAGTCGCAATTCTACAAAAACCCACTTTAAGTTGCAGTTCTCCATTGCAACTCAATATTAATCCTACCAGCCTTGGAGTCAATAAGGTGGTACCTCTCATTGATCCGCTTGTTGTTGACAACATCTGCTAATTGTATCTCCACATAACCCAGACATTCCTAACAAAAACAAGTTATGAATGGGTCAATTGAACTTGTGTAAAATACACACACACACACTTACTTCTATCATCAAGAACAATTGCAGGATAAAAATCAACAGGTTTAACTTTAGGAGATAAGATTGAATTTCTACAAATAAAACAAGCAATTTTGTCATTTTTAGAAGGACGTAAAATTTTAAACATCAACAAAAATATGTATATAATATGAATTTTATATAAAATTGAAGGTGGGCCCTACCCCAACCTGTACTCATCCGTGCTCCCAAGGGCACAGTCAAAATGTTATATTTGTGGGGGCGATATTGAAACTTTACAGAATAAAAAAAAAAAAAGAAAAAGCTTTGTATTATATTAAGGGTAAGTTTTTTGAATTTTAATGAAAATATCTATAAATTTTAACTTTATACATATTTGAGAAAGACAATTGTCCCTGTCAGCACCTCATAACTAACCTTTGTCTATGAACCGATAGGATCCTATATTGCAAAATAGTGTTTCATCTTCTATTGCACAATTCACATTCATTCCATGCGTATTAAATTATTTTCTTAAATATACATTTGACCTAGAATAGTTATACTTAACGTATACCCATGTATTGGAACAAGAGATAAAATACAATTCACAATAGAGAATCTCGTGTGGTCTGCGAGGTTCATTGAGTGGCATTAGAGCTGCATGTTTTCATACCTTGGGGTGCCGCAGACCCAATTTCTTCGAAGAACTGACTACTTCCACATGAATTTTATCATTGACAGGCGGCTCATCCAGCACGAACTCAAACTCCTCCTCCCATCTCGGATCTCTATTTTTCTTTATAGTCTGCCGTATATACAATCCCAACACAATAATCAACAAAATAATAATAATAGTAATAATTCCAAAAAAAAAAAAGAAAAGAAACTAATTCTTTCACCTGGAGTGAGTGAAAATTTTGCGAATGGACAACATTTTTCGCATGAAATCAACCACTCTCGAAACATATGTCCATTTCTCATATTTACGGCTATTTCCTATAACCATGTGTAATTATACATACTTCCTCTCTTAGTTCTAGGATTAAAAGTGCCTCCACTTGATCAACAAAACTTAATCAATTAAGAAACTTGGGTAACATCATCCAGCCATGTGAGAACAATTCAAAAGAGTTACGAAATTTAGATTATAACACCATTTAATATCTAACACGATGAATAGAACGGACAAGTGTAAGGTGAAAATAAGTCTCGAGAGAGGTATGTGAAATTTTGAAATCAACAGAGAATGTTCGCGTTACTATGTATATTTTTATTGCAGAGGGCTCTCTAATTATTGCTAAGGTTGATAAATTACCTTAGTTTTTCTCGCCTCGCCTCTAAAGTGTATACGGGCGGATGGATTCGTATGGTGCTTCCCTTCCAAATCCTGAGCGTCGTGGACTATGATGACGAGCATACCACCAGATTCCGGTGTGCCCTCCGGAGCCTTCTGCACTTCACCGGCTTCTAGATTGACTCCCATTTCGTTATCGGTGAAAGGTTTGTATGTGCATTCAACTACAAGATGCCCCTGAGACTTAGTGCTGTAATGACGATCATTAGTGTCCAGAGTTTCAAGAAGATTGAGCTCGAACGTTTTCGGCTCCTCGGGAGTCAGCTCTTTCAACTCGATTATAGCCGATCCTATCGTCTCGTGTGATCCTACCTAAACAAAGTGACATTTTTTTGGTCTGAGAAACTCTCAAGGACTTGTTTGCTTTAATGGTTAAAATTAGATTGCAAACAGTAACGCTACTGCCGGCTTGTTTCATAATCAAGAACAAGAAACAAGTATATATGTATACCTGGTCATAGTCCACGACCTTTAGCTTTAATACTTGAGTTTCGAGGTCCTTCACGCTGAAGCTGAACTCCTCGTTCCATTCAGGGTTCAAGTTTTTATGCTTGATAGTCGTCTTCTTTCCCGGTTGTTTGTCACCCTTCATTCTTATCTTCACATAAGGATCAGATTTCCCGTTAATATCTTTCTTCGCCAGCTTCATCGCTCTCAAAACGTGCACGTTGAGAATCCCGAGTGGCCTTGCCAGTGCTCTGTCGATTCACAAACCACAAGACTATCGTAAAAGTCCAAAGAAATCGATATATCACTACAAGAATGAATTCCCTTCAGCAACGAAAAGATCCATTATAAAAATTTAGTGTTTGTGACGAATTTCGTCTATAACAAATCTGTAAATAAATGTTTGGTCGATGATTGTTGTTTTAGTTCAGTTTATATTGAATTAAAAATGAACTTACTTTATAGGATCCATTATTGGAACTTCCAGTCTTTTAGGCCACAGGTACATAGCTGCAACCTGATCTTTGACAATTTCCTGAAGAAGCAGAAAAAAAATAACAAAAATGATAAAATCCTGTAAATTTACTTCTGATTAGTTATTTATAAACAAGGGCAAGTGTCGAAGTGTACCTGCACAAATCTGTACAACCCAGGAATGGACATGGCGTCTATACCCATTAGCTTTACTCCAAAGTCCACAAAAGGCTACAAAAAGAATTGACAAAAAAAATAGAAATAATCAAAAACCTCTGAAATTGTTAATTCTAAAACTTCAATTGTGACCTAAATCTTTTTAGATAAAAGACCCAAATAAATAAGTAAATATATATATATATAGATATATATATATATGTATATATTTTCAAGAGAAATTAATGCCAACAGAGATAAACCTGCCAATTCACACCTTCTCCATTAGTGAAACATGTATATTTGCAAAGCAAGGAAAGACTGGAACCAAAGGCTTCAATGTGATACGTGGACAAGCAAACGCTAGGACCTCAATCACCTGAAAAATAATCCAAAAATTAGCATCAACTGGGGACGGAGTCCAAAATTTTAATTTAAAAAGGCAAACATGATCCTCTACAAATAATAAAAGGCACATTTATCGTTTTGAAATGGCAAATTTTAAACTTTGATAAAACATCTTAATTAGGGATGAAGTTGGAAATTTTAACTTATGCGGGTAAAATTAATTATGGGTGAATTAGACTCAATATATACCCCGTAGTTTAGGTTAAATTACCAAAGCCCCATACTTTTTAAAAAATTACCTACCCTCTTGAGTTATACCCTCTCGCTACAAAACACAAACAACACTTTCATAATTTTATTATGAACAAAAAATTTATTTTTTTTATAAAAACATGTATGAAATATTTTTCTGTATAGAATTAGGGGGCGGGTGGCTCTACCAGCCCATTCCCTCCGTTCCTGATTTCAACTGAAAGTTGATTACGAGCAAAAAAACTATATAAATAGATAGTAGTATACCTGTACAGTAGCTTTCAACCCAAATGCCTTGGCAGCAACAAGGATGTTGGGATTACCTGCAAACTTAACCCCTAGTTCCATTATCAATTCCTTTTCCTCAGTGCTGTATATTTTCATTCCTGATCACAAGCAATATAAATTTTGAAGAAAATGGAATAATTTACATCAGCAACAAGAATCATTTCTCTTTCTTGAGAATTATTATTTGGGATAATTATGAAAACCCCCCTGAGGTTTGCTTCAGTCACAAACAACAACTCCTTTATCTATTGAATTTTTTTTAGTTATCCAGTTTCAATCCACTAACTGACTTATTCGGATCGGATACTATAGAGGTTCATTATAGGGCCTACCCTCCTAACCCAATTGTTCCACTCACAATGCTAGAATTCGAACTCTGGATGTTACTCAACGGATCTAACACCTCATCCCGCTAAATCTCTTGACGCTAATAGACAAAGGGGCTTTTTGTAACTCGGACAACTAACGGTTGTTGTTATTTGTAAGACAAAAGCAAATCTCAAGAGTGGTGATTATAATTTCAGTAAATAGAACTTCTTCTTCTCCTTTTTTTTTTCAATGAGATGAAACTTGAGGAGTTCTTGGTAATTATCCCTTATTATTTTGGCAAATTATTCATAGTAAAGTGAATTAAAAAAAATAAATAAATAGAGTAACTAAACCTTGAAAAGTAGGGGGTAGGGTGCCCAAAGATAGTTCTTCAAATTCAACAGCATCAATTTTGTATTTTGGAATTTCCTCAGCTATAATTGGTGCTGCAATTTCTTGTACTTGCTTGCATATTGCCTGATGAGAAATTTATACTGTTTTAACATTTTGATCAAAAGTTGCAAAAATGTATATAACATTCTATAACTCATATATATTACCTTATCTAAATAAGGCCACATAAGTTCTACAAATCTGTTCAGCCAATCAATCTGCAAAGAGATGCACATTTAGAAGATTATTATAAACAAAAATGACCTTCAAATCTTTTTTTTTTTTTTGGTGTGTGTGTGTGTGTGTAATGAAACTCACCCGATCATAATCTGGATTTTTAATCCAAATTGGTATTTCTGGAAGAAGTTTTTGGAGAGCTTCAGAACTTTGCTCGGCCAACGGACGAATTTCAGGACTCTGTAAATTATCACTATCATACTTAAGCATCATTTTTAATCTTACACTACGCACGTTACATTTAAATATTATTTTTCGCTACTCGTCTAATTATATTTTCATTTTCACGTAACATTAACATACAAAAAAAAAAACAACACTATCTTTCGCAATGCGAAAACAAACTGAAAATGAAAATACAACCAATCGGGCTCTGTACCTCGGCGTCAGTTGGCTGAAAGAAGATGAACATATAGTATCCGACCACAATCCCAATCAAGAACCCGACGCCGAACCCGAAAAGACCCAATACTGTGCTTATGAAACCCATCTCTAATCTAAAATGTAAATCTTAATTGCTTCAAACCAAGAAAAAAAGCAGTCTAAAAATCCTGATTTTGGACTCAAATTCAAGAATCATATAGGCTAGTAAAACATTATATCAAATGATCCTTCTTTTTTCCTTTTTTTTTTTTTTAAATAATAAAATCAAGAAATATTGTGAAGAAAAAGAAGAATCGTTACTCAAGAACCAGTGAAGAAAGTGATGGGAAAATGATGAAGATTATGAGAGAGAATATGAGACGTCCATTGTAAGAAGAGAGAAAGAAAAGGAACAAAAAAAATGTTGGATCCACACATAACGGCTTCTTTTAACTATTCAATCGCCTCGACTTTGGGGAAACTGTCTCTTAATTCTTATGTTACTTGTTCGGACAAATATGTCTCCAATTGTGGAAATTCTTGTCTAAAAGTTTTCTGTTTGCTCGCATCCGATAAATCGTACAAGTGTAATACATAATAATTGTTAAATAATTGATTCTTCTTTTATAAATACATTAATGTTGCGTTTGATAGTAACACAAAATTGTGTCTGATAACAGAATCATTAAATACACATACCATGAATATGTTATCAATCCATTGCATTAATTTATTTGATAGCAATATTATTTTGTAAGCTATCCTTTAAAATGTGTTTGATACTTTTTCATATATGGATTTAAAGTAAATTATGCAAAACCCTTAAATTTGAGCTCCATTATATAAATTTAAGAAAATACAGTAAATAACAATGCCTATACACTCAACCCAAATCAATTGAATTACACATCTCACTCCCCCATGTTGGGATATAATGGACTATCCCATAACTGAAGGGATAAGAAATCGAGCTTGAATTTTATGAAGGGCTAGAAAATATTTTGTCAAACATAATTATAGGTAAGATACTCATATAATTCCATCCATAAATTTTACCAAACACAATGTAAATGTATGACAAATTTAATTTACTTGCCATGTAATTAAAATCAAAATCGATCCGATTGAAGCTGAGCTAAACTAAAATTTCCCATTTATCTGTTGCTATTGGAGTCACCTTGTTGACTCTGTTTCAATTGGTCTATTTCAAAAGTAGATTAATAGTTTATGGGGATATCTTTTTAGTTGGCGTTGAATTTGACCAAATTAAAGTGATTAATGTCTCCAAATCTAACGTTTTCTTGTGGTGATTTAATATCAATTTGTGATGGACAATTAATTTTAGAGCTTATTTAGATGTGCTTTTTTTTTTTAAGAAGAAATATTTATTTAAAAAAAAACCATTTCAAAGAAAAAAAATTGTGTTTGAATTGGCTTTTAAAAAAAAAAAAACAAATCAAAAAAAAACCAAAAATGACTTTTTGTAGAAGCTACCTTTAGAGTAGCTTCAAATAAAAATACTTTTTAAAGTATTTTTAATTATTGTGTCTAAACACAAAATTGTTTGGCTTAAAAAAAACTCTATTCCAAAAAGCACCGTTTGACAAGCACTTTTTTTAAAACCCTTCCAAACAGGTCCTTAATTGTACATTTGGGCCTTTTTCTTAATCAAATATAAATAAAATGGGACAGAATCCTCTATTACAAAATGATATTTTATCTCTTATTGCATAATTTATTCTTATGTTATATGTGTAAAATTACTTCCTTAATTATGCACTTGGCTTGAAATCTTTACATTTGACGTATATCAATGCACGGAGATGAAACACAGTTTGTAATAAGGATCTTGTGTGAAATAAAATGGCTTTTTGTTTCGCATTTTTCAGAATCCAAGTCAGTGCTACATTTTCTCCTATATTTATTAATACACATCACGTGTATTGATAGACCATTAATGTACGGAAAGAGAATCTTCAAAAAAAATTCCATATCATAAGGTTTTTTCCTTTCCATACCCCAGTCGGAAAATTCTTGCCCAGACCCGACTTGGCCGCACCGAACCAATCATATAACAAGTGTTAATACACTTACCATGTGATTGGTTATTCTCCCTAAACTATACACCAATCACATGGCAAGTGTAAAACACTCGCCACCTGATTAGTCTTGGTGTGGCCAAACCCGGTGCGGGTAAGAATTTCCCATCTCAGTCACATACTAATATATAAGTTTTTTCTCTTTCTTTACTTTAACCGTTTAGCAATACACGTGGTGTATATTAATGAATGGAGCAAAAGATATAATATTGTTTTGTAGCAAAGGATTCAAACTATTCAGATTTGTGCACCAAGTGCACCAGATGCGTGCTTGGTGGTGCATTAGGATGGTTAGCTTACCGGAAGCAGGACCTTGAGATGGATAGTACTTGACTACAAATACGAGTGTGTTGGGGGCTTGGAAGCATGCGGTGGTATTGTTGCGGTACTTGGACCATTGAGCAGTTGGATAAGCTAAGGGGTGTATGCTTAATGGTGCATTTCGTGAGCATGAGGCAGTGTGCGCACAGGTAGGTCGACGTGCCCACACCGGGTGGACATGATGTGAAGTTGGCGCACACAGGCTAGCTACTGTATGGACTGTGCAGCGTAACGGGCTGGATGATGCCACGTTGTGCAGTGCATGAGTGCGGGCACGCACGCCGGGCAGACAACGTGTGCGCGCAGCAGGAGAGCGCGCACTGCGCAGGCAGCGTGCTCGCTCTCGCTCTAGCTGGCTCTTCTAAATCGTTGTCTTCGTTTTTCCTTTTTGGATAAATTTATCTCTAAATTCAGAACATAAGCGTTCGCACTTTCTGTACAATTGTATTCATTGACTTGTATTCTGCGAAAATGAGTCATATTTAGGAATAGACCAAAAATTTTGTGCTTAACAAGTATCATGGAAGAAGCAAACTGGACTGGAAAATCCGGCCCATGCTAAGAAATACAGCCTCACGTCATATGTGGCCCATAACTAACAATAAAATTATCCACGACAACAGAGGACAAAAGTCACTGCTTGGGCTTCTAAACAATTGGATGCTACAGCTTTCACACAGGATGGTACAGCAAAAACATTTATAATTAGTCGTCGCCATAATGGGTCTCACAATATCCGATCCGTATTAATCAGCCAATGAATAAAAATTAAGTGATTAAAACAAATAAAAAAAAACAAATTTTAAATTAGACATGTAATAAAATTTTAAATTTTCAAATAAATAGACGCAAATTTTAATTCAATATAAATTAAAGGTAACGAGGTAGGCGACCGCCTCCTTTAGCTACGCCCTGCAAGTAGTGGTCCACTAAAATTGATGGGATGTGCCCGAGTATTTTATTTAATTTTCCTTTATTAGTGAATAGCTATCGCATTCAAGTGAAGCAACAAAGGAAAATTAAATAAGATCCCTCATAATATTACGTAATCGCTTAATATGATTTGTAATTAGTTACCAGCAGCAAATATAATAACTATTATCAGAAAGAGTAAGCAAAATTAATTCAATCTGCTGTGCTTTGAACAGGAGACGCATTAGTACAATTATAGAATAAATGGCTGATACTTGCTCATGTTAAAACTGGTTTGACAATTGATATTGCATAAATTAATCTAAAAAATTTAGATTTCTATAATTAATCTTTTGTCTCTTTTTAGTTAAAAAAGTGACCTTTTTCGGCCTTCACTCTTGGATAGAAAATGATTTCTCACCAAACAATTAGAAAATCAGTCATCTAATATTTCAGATGAAGCAAAACAATATTGAGATTAGAGAGGTGTTTGCAAAAATTAAAAAAATATATATTTTTGTATTTTTTGCTATTTTTAAGCAGTACAACAGTGTTTGATAAACCAACTTCTATTTGTTTTATAGCAGAAAAAAACTCGAAGCATAAAGTAGTTATGGACCAATTTTTAATATTTTTGTGATTATCTGCAAGTTGATTATATCATATTTAAGTACTTCTTAGCTTTTTTTTTTTTTCCTCCAAACCTTCCAACTATTTTTTTTTTTCAAATACTATCCATTTTTATTACTCAATTTCTTTTTCAACTTAATTTTTCTAAATCTTCAAATTTTTTTCCAAAGTTATTAGAATTTAAAATTTTATTTTTCAAAATAATAAAAATAAATTATTTTTATATATTATCAAAACTCAATTTCGTTCCTTTGGATAAAAATTTATGACTTTGTCCAGATTGAAAAGTATTTGTTTACATGCGATATATGGCAGACAATTGGTGAGTCGGTCAATTTCGTAAGTGTGACATAAAGCAGACTTTTTTGTATATAGTAAAACAGTAGGTGGAATTGATTGGTTAATTCACTTTTATAAAGACATAATAAAAACATATATGGGTCAATGTTGGCACCGACCTCGCGACCACAATATTTAAGAAGAATTTGAGCTACTGCAAGTTGACGAACTTTATTTCATTTTGAATTGCTATATATATATATATATATATATATATATATTCAATTTACTCAATAGTGTTTTCTCATAATTAAGACGTATGCATGAAAACAAGAAAATTTTCGTGGTCGTAGATATATCCCGCCACCCTATCTTTCGGGGAAAATGATATACATCAAGTATTTATTTCCATAAATTTACGTATTTTCAGATTTTTTTTTTCCAAAGTGGAATAGTGGTGAGGTTTTGGGATATTTGTAGGGGGAATCGTGTCTCCTTTTATATATATATATATATATATATATATATATATATATATTTGTATTAGTGTTAAATTTCATTGAAAATTCATAAAAATAATATTTAAGTAAAATTAAATTCTATCCGACCCTCAAAGTTAATTTCATATATGACTCCATTTCTGAATATTATTAGTTAATCCCTTCAAATAATTATTAGTTCTCTGCCAAAACAACACTACTCACGATAGTGTTAAGATGTGCCGCACCGATAAAATGCAATGATGTGATATAATTTATAAATTTATAATAATTTAGACAATCATCGCTCCATGCATGATCTAACTTTTGAAGTTGTTCAAATCTATTTCTTCAATATGGTATAAATATATTTTGAGGTTGAGTTAAGTTCTAATTTATTCATTTCCTCAATAAAACTCTTCACATGTAAACTAATCATGTGGCAAGTGACCAATTACATAGATAGTAATAACACTTGTAATATTATGATTTATTAGTTTCTATCTATAATGCACGGGCACGACACAACATGGACACGACAATACAAAAAATTTTAAAATTTTAGGGCACAATACGGCTTTGACACGACTATTAAAAATATATTATATTATATTATATATTTATAATTTATTAAATTAAAGTATGTGATAGAGAAATAGTAATATTCATCATTAAAACAAGCATCTCTCTCAAAAGCAAATATATAATTAAAATAGAAGGAATTTATTATCATTCAAATATCTAAATACAAGCAAGTAAAAGAGTTAATGCAAATTATAAAATACAATTCAAAAAAAATATTTGTTATTTCAATTTTCCCACTAGTTTTTAAAATTTTAAAAAAAACCCAATTTGAACTTTGTAATGTATCAAAAAGGTCTCAGCCGTGTCCCAACCATGTCAGACACGTGTTGGATTTTTTCTTTTTTCTTTTTAATTTTTGGACACTTTTTTGTCATGTCGGACACGTGTCGTGGCCATGTCAGAGCCGTGTCCGTGTCTGATACTGCACGAGATCATTTTTTGAAGTGTCCGTATATTATAGGTTTCAATCAAACCAACTAATTTTTGATATGATCGAACTCGGTAGGCTATAATTTAATTATGATAAGATGTATTTGCTCACTAATATCAACGTATTATCATTAGTTATAAATTTCATATATAAAAATAACTTCCATTGGAGGCAAACCTACTACCAAAACCATATATATATATATATATATTCTCCGAAGTCTCATTGGAGGAATCCAAATAGAAAAAATAAAGGGTGAGCATGGGGCTAGAACTGGCATTTCTAAAAATAGCAAAATCCAATGGTCCACAACACTCCGGCGGTCGCCGCCCTACACGGTTTAATATCTGTGCCCCGAGAGCTTGCCTCAGCCGACCGCCTACTCTAGTCGGTAAATTAGGATGAAAATGTGCGTATATAATATATATGTATATTTATATAAAACAAATAAAGTTAGAATAAAAAGAAAAGCCGTTTGAGGATTCTTCTATTTAAAGGGCTTCAAGGAATTTGCTTCTTAGTAAGAATATACTCCTGAAAACAATAACCCCGTCTGGGTTATCAATGTGAAACGCAAACGCTCGCACGCGCGCGCACACACACACACTCTAATAGATATATATATATATATATATATATGTATATGTGTGTATATATATATATGTGTGTATAGGTGTGTGATTGTATAATTGTTCTAGATCTTTCTTGTAGTTTTCTTCCATGGATCCCTAGATCAATCTTTCCGAATTTTTAAAGAAAGATCTCTGATGGAGGCTGCACTTCTCTTGCATGGTTCCTTAGATCAATCACCCTCTCCCCGCCGTGTTAAAAACCCCATGAAATTTATCCAGCAACCTTTAATTTCAAGATCCTACGATAACTTGTGGCCAACGTCAAATATTCACTCAACGGGCCTTCTACAAGCTCCGCCGCTTCTTCTCCGCCACCACTCACTCCGGCTACCGCCACCACAGCCACCTCTTCTCCCTCTTCCGGCCGCCGCCCATCCCCGCCTCTCTTGCCCTCCTCCAGTAAATAAAAGCGGCACCAGAACCAGAAACAATTCTCTTACCCCAGCCAAGAAATCAAAATCATTTCCCAACAAAAATCACAAGAAACAAGAGAAAAAGTTATCTAGAACATCTTCGGACACTGGTGTTATTTCATCAACGAGTCCTTTGAGACCCGACAAGATTATTAATGAAGCTAATTATAAAGCAGTGGAAAATAATGTTCGGGTTGATGTGCCTGCTGTTTTCACAATCTCTCCGCCGCCAAGTAGCTTGCCTTTGCCCACTTTTTCTTTGAGGCCAAAGCTCAGGTGCAATGCCGCCGCAGCTGGCGCCGGGACAGACACTGGACCCAGTGATGATCTCCGGCGACTTCTTCGGCTCCAGTAAACACACACACACACACATGTGTCTGTGTGTGCGTGCGCGCGCGCGTGGTTCAGTAAGTTGTGTGCACGATCAGTTTTCAATAAAAAGCTCAACGAGTTTGGCTTTACCTGTGGTGCTTTGTCTTGTCGATATTGTTTGCCATCGTCCTCTTTTTTCTTTTTATTTTGCCCTTTAATTTAGTTGTTGTGTTGTTTCTACCGCTAAGTGTAATATGTTATGGTCACAACCCCTACTTTTTTTATGGGTTGGGGGTCGTGCGCCATTACACTAAGGCATGTATCAAGGCTCTGCGATTTGATGTGTTCATGTTTCTACAATAATGTGATGAATAATTCTTAATTAAGTGACAACTGCTATTGCAATTTTGCATAACCAAAAAAATACAATATTTAGGTTATTTTCTATTTGTGTTTTTATACATAGTTTTCTTTTTTATTATTTTAAATTATTTTATTTTATATACTACTTCTTGCATAAATATAAAGGGAAAAGAACACTTTTAACCCTCCAAACTATAGTGTTTTTCATAATGCCATATAGATTTTTTTTTGTTTGGGAAAATTGTATATAACCCCCATGTGGTTTCGAAATAGAACTGAAAACTCACTCGTGGTTTAAAAATATGCAAAATGCCCCCCGTATTTTCTAAAATCATGCATAATCGCCCTTGCCCTCAAGTTAAGGTTGACAGTGTTAAATTTTCAGTAAAATGTCAGTTATACTCTTATTATTATGAGCCATTGGATCTTGATTTAAAAATGAACGGTTCAGATTGATTTCTAAATATAAAAAATAATATTACAATAAAATTATATATTAAATAATATAATATATGAATAATATAATATACATTTTTATATATATACAAATATAATCTCTCTCACACACACATACAAATATAATACATATAGGGCATTTTTGTTTTGTGGTAATATAGCATAATACCACATTTAAGTCACATGTTATACCCATTTGATTTGTAATACTGGAAAGTACGGGCCTCCCCTAACTCCACTGAAGCCCGGTGGAATACATGATATTATTGGATCTAGCAATCTCACCCCTTGGGGTGAGATTGGGGTTGAAAGTGTTGGTATTAATGAAGATTCATTGTGAATTCACAAAATTAACCCCCAACAGTGCTAGTCACTTTACCAGTTATCACGTTGCCTCAATTATTGCTCTGGACACTGTCTCATCATATCCCATCTCCTCCCAAAGAAATTGCAACAACAAAAGCCGTCACTTCCCTAGCTTTGCAATGAGATAATATTTGCATACTATGAACAGAGGTATTTTTGTTAATTTAAGGCAAGAAACAAGCAACAAAACACGAATGCGAAAACATAATTAAGAAAAAAAAATAAAAAAAAAAGATATACAGTGCAAAACATTAAAACATAGAAACCAAAATGTAGAAAATAATCAAAAATATAAATATTAGATCAGAAATCAAAATAAAATACAAAGTTAAATTAAATAGAAATTAAACTAATAAGAGAAAATAAAGTTTAAAAACGTAATCTAAATCATAAACAAAAGAAAGCATAAATTAAATTAAAAACCAGACCAAAATATAGAAGATTAAATTAGAAAATAAATTAAATTAACTCTCAAAAAACTAAATTAGAAGCAAATTAGAACATAAAGACAAACTTGAAATACAGATTAAATTAAGGGAAACAGAAATAAGAAAAAAACACAAAACAAAACAAAACAAAAGATAAATTAAATTAAATAAAAGCCATAACAAAATAAAAATTAAATCAAAAACCAGAACAAGACAAATATTAAATCAAAAACCACAACAAATAGAAAAACAAATTAAAAATCCAAAATAAAAAATAGAAAACATAATTTAAATCAAAACATAAAATTAAATTAGGAAATTGAAATTAACTTAGAAAACGAAAGTTAAATTGAAAAAAAAAAGGAAATCAAATTGCAAACAACACAAAACATAAAATAAGTTAAAAGGCAGAAAAGGAGTGAAATTAAATTAAAGGAAAACAAAATAAAGTTTAAATAAAAATATGATAATTAAATTTAAAAATATAAACTAAATTAGAAATAGACAATACAAAAACTAAATTTAAAAAAAAAAGGAGGAAGGAGGAAGAGGAGAAGAAGCACAACACAAATAGACGACAACTCATAATATAAACCTGATTTAAAAAACTATGAGGGTATTTTCGGTAATGGACACTAAGAACAAGAATCATACCCCAAATCAAACATGTCAAAAGACATAAATAGATACAATATATACTACATATTACCCTAATTCAAATATGAATAATTCACTATTCTAACTACCACATCATCTATACATACTTTAAATATCATACTCTTATTTTTTTTTGGTGAAGAAAATATCATACTCTTATACCACAAAACAAAAATGCCCATAATATATATATCTTTCCATCTCACACACACATACAAATATAATACATATATATACACAAACACACATACACAATATATACATAAAATATATGTATATATATATATATATCTCACACACACAAATACACACACAATACACACAAACACACGCACAATACACATTCAAACACACAAATTAACACAGAACACACACAGATTCACACACAAACTCACGCACAATAAACACAAAAACACACACAAACACACGCACAATACACACACAAACACACGCACACACAGCACACAGCGCACACAAACACACGCACAATAAACACAAAAACACATACAAACACACGCACAATACACACACAAACACACGCACACACAGCGCACACACACAGCAGCACACACACAATACACATAGCAGCACACACAGCGCACGCACACAGTACACACAGCAGCACACACAGCGCGCTCACACAGGACGCACACACGGCGCACACAGACAGCGAACAGATCGGAGAAGAAAAACCCACATTTTTCGAAGATCAAAAGGGGAAATCGAAGCTAAAGATGAGCTGAGTTCGAAGAAAAAAATCCTAAATTTCGAAGATCGAAAGGGGAAATTGGAGCTATGTGGTGGTGGAGAAATTAAAGGAAAAAGATTAATGAGTATTTTTAGTGGGTTTTAGGATTTTTAATAGATTTTCTTTAATTAAATGCAAATTGTTCAAAATTTTGATAAAATTGATCAAGGAGTTTGATTTATCTTGGCAAGACACATAGATTGGTGTTTTCAGTTGTAACTCCGGCGACGGCGACCGGCGACGGCGTGAAAGGGTGGTGGTAAGGAAGGGGGAAGGAGGAAGGATGAAGAAGGAGGAGGAGGAGGGACCAAATTAAAATTTTAATAAGTTAGAAGGGTTTATTTGTAATTTTAGATAAATATATTTAAAATTATGAGAAAAAGGGTATAAAAGTCAATATACTCGCATTTAAAGGTGGAAAAAGTTTTAATTTCGCAGATTAAGCGCGTGTAATGCACTCTCCGTTAACTCTGACGGAAGGGGGGTTTTGTGTAGGTTTTTCGAAAACACGAGGGTGTTTTTCCATATTTTTAAACCACGAGGGGGTTTTTAGCACTATTTCGAAACCATAGGGGGGTTATATATAATTTTCCCTTTTTTTTTTTAGCAAATTTATCATCCCTTTGGTCATTTTCCAGCAATAAACGACCTCTCCATAGGGGCAGAAGTCCTGAACCAAAATTATAAAACTATAACAACAAAAATAAGGGAAAACTATGAAGAATACAATCCTTTTAATGTAATATGCTTCTAATTCTTGGTACAACAGTTCTACAGCCAACAAGAGATCTCATGAGTGGATAGATGCCCATCAAAGCTAAGACCACCTCCTCATTTGTGGAGAATAAGTACGATACATAGTATATTCTACGAGTTCTCAGTTTGTTTATGAGCACACACAGGGCATGTATAAAAGATTGTCTGGCCTTCATCAGCAGATCGAATCTGAAGAAAGAAAAAGACGAGCAGATCAGGTTAGAACAGAAAATATGACCCTGGAAGGAAATAGAGAATGAATCAGCAAGTTTAACAGGCATTTATACGAATGCACGATTTTACCTGTCTGGCAACGTAAGCCATGCCCATGTGTTGGCATGCTCTGCACTTTGCGTTGTAATCCTGTTGAAACAAAGAGAAACATCACCCTAACCATTTTTATATAATCATACAAAACATTAAAAGCAGCAATTAAGGGTGTCATAGTTCTGACCATTTGTTTTAGTTCCCTCTCCTCTTCAACATCGTCGAGTGAGGACACTCCCAGCTCCCTCCTCATATCCTGCAAAATGCACATAGTTGTGAGGAGACAAGGGCAAAAGACAAAATGAAAATCATTGGCATTTGAACAAATGCCAAGTACCAATCAATCTAAGACATTTTTATAATCTGATGGAACAATACACTTTGAGAGGTACATGTGATTGTGATTAGCTTAAGAAGATTAATTTAGACAGATTTTCCGGCATATCAATCTTGTACATTGCTCTAAACTCAACATTATGTTTATAATTCCACTAATCCGTCATGTGGACTCAGAAAATCAAAATGTCGTGAAAAATTGAGCAGCTACAAGGGTCGACTGTATAATACACCACAATGCTATCCAAGTTTTTGCAGATAACAAATATCAGTATTTTATTCAACATAATTATAGCAAAGACAAGCCCTTTTGGGCCAACAATTTTTTTACACAACACAAGCAATCAACATCATACCTCAGCATTAACGGCATAACGAATCTCTTTTGCAGCAATCTCTGAAAAAAAAACAATAGCAGTACAAAATCCTCAATTCAACAAGAAAAAAAAATCAAAAACTGATTTCATGAAAGAGAAACATATAATATTAGCATTCCGACAATGCTTAAGAATCACAATTCAATATGAACTGCAAAAATAGAGGTCGAACACCAGAAATCTTATTAGATTTCTTGAGAAAATTAGTTCATTAGCTCTTTCGTTAAGAAGGAATTCAGTGATCCAACTTCAAACAACAGATATATAGATGTGTGTGTGTGTGTGAATTTTGAACTTCTTAATCTAATCTAGTATCACAAAAGGATCCGCTTTCAGATTATACGAATCAGATTAATACCCAGAATGAGTCATCGCAGATTACCAACTAAGTTAAAATCTCAAATCTTTAAAGCGGTTCGTAACAGATATTCAAATATACAGCAAATCAATTTTCACAAGCGTTTTCTTGAGTTTGGAACTTGCCTTTGAGGCGCTTTTGGAATTTGCACAACGGGCATCGAGCATACTTGGGGGAATCGATACACAGCAATGTCCCGCACATCTCGCAGAACATGAAATCACGCTGCCGACTGTAATCAGTCATAATTAAGATTTCAATCGAGTACTCACTCGGAGACTGATGGTTTCCAGTCGAATTGATGGGAAAATTAAGCTCAAACTAGGGTTTAAGAAGAGGGAAAGTTTGAAACACTTAATGTTGAACTTGGGTCAACTAATGGGTTGAAAGATTAGCCCAATGTTTCTTGGTAAAGCCCAATGGAGTTTCTACTCGTTACGTATATTTCATCTTTGGATAATACACACGGGTCCCACGTGGGCACACTATCAAGATGCGGAATTAGGATGCAAATAAATGAAGCCAAGTCGAACTTCTCGGGCTTGAGCTCGAGCTCGAGCCT
Organism: Petrea volubilis; assembly: GCA_026212405.1. Lineage (NCBI taxonomy): Eukaryota > Viridiplantae > Streptophyta > Magnoliopsida > Lamiales > Verbenaceae > Petrea > Petrea volubilis. The sequence continues at coordinate 12,826,208 of CM047884.1, forward strand.
AATGAGCCAATAAAAAGGGGCTCGAGATCGACTTGTTTGGGTTTTATTTATGAATAATTTATAGGCTCAAGCCCGAGCTCAAATTGGAGTTCAAATTTTTTTAATTGTTTTATTGTATTTGAACTACAAGCTTGAGTTCAAAATTCAATATATTATTTATAATTATATTTATATAAAAATTCAAATAAATATTAGAAAAAATCTCACGAACTTACGAATAAAAATTGTTTGGCTCGAGTTCGGCTTAGAACTTATACAAGCTTCATTCAAGCTCGAACCTTTGTCGAGTCGGCTCGTTAGGCTCACGAGCAAGCTTCAGTCGTTTGAATCTCTAACCAGGATATATGTCCCTGAGGCCACATGTCTACGTACCTGTTAGGCCACAGATACATGAATCGTTGCATATAATCATCCGTGTTGTGGATATACGGGGATATATTTATAATTAAGGATGATTAACTTATTTTTGGAACAACTTCCCAAATATCATACCAAGTTTGAACATTTTGTTTTTATTTTTCATTTTAGGAAAAGTAGAATTTGTTCTTATTGATTGCCTCGACATTCATTCAAAGAATTTTTTAGTCATCAATTCACCATCTGCATCACTTGTACAATTACAAATTTATCTTCCTATTACGGTGCGATGGAAATTCATTGGTTAGAAACTCTTTTTAACTGCTTCAGTAGAGCCAACAAAAGGCCCCAACGAACAAAGCAAGAAACCAGAGTACACGAAATTACAAGGCACAATATTCAGTCATGAAGGGATGAAATCGACTTTGTATTGCATTGATCAAAATGAGCTGGCTTACAATACAATATTGCTTCGTACACAAACCTGAGCAATACATTGTGAAACGATGATCCGCACATAAATTTCACTTGCTTTTCCGAAAATACAATCACTAAACCAGCGACAAGATGTCGCCATCAGTATATTCGTACACAAACCTGAGCAATACATTGTGAAACGATGATCCGCACATAAATTAAACTTCTTTTCCGCACATACAATCACTAAACCAGCGACAAGATGTCGCCATCAGTACAACTCAATAACAAATCGTGTAAGGCAATGCGCATACACCACTTCCGGAAACAAGACCACCTCCAGCGACAAGATGTCGTCATCAGTACAATTCAATAAGGAATCGTGTAAGGCAATGCGTATACACCACTTCCATGCAAGAATTCTGCATAAGGCCACAATGCCGAGCTTCTAGAACAGGGTGATATGCAATCATCTCCACATCTCTGCCTTCTCTCAGCCCGTACATCTCTTTTCTTGCTCGGAAAGAGCCAGTCTAGGTCATCTGAATAAAAGCTTATATCGTGACACTGTGGTGGGGCAAAGTTCTCGAGGAGATTCTTATACTCCATTTCCAGTCTTCCCATAGGACTCAAAACTGCATGGGGTGCAGACTTGACTCCAGTTTTGCCAGCAATGCTGCCAGTCACATTCAACGTGGAGCTAACATTTTCTGGCCTATCTCTCAGACCCATATTGCCTTGGGCCAGAAAATCTGTCCTTCCAGAAGTCAAACAAACCTGCTCTTCCTTGGCCAAAGCAACAATCTCATTTTGCTTCTTTGAGGGCAGCCTTATCAAGATTACCTTCCCTATTTCACAAGCATGGGTCAAACAAGCAACATAAAAAAGAACCGAATTGCCACCTATTTGACCGCAAACTTACCACGAGCATGGCTACTATCTAAGGGTGAGGAGTGCCTCTGCCTCTTGTTGCTGTTCTGTGTGCTGTCGGAGGAAGAGGTGGGTCCCGTCAGACTAACAGGGCGTCCGAGTTCCTCAGTGAGACTGCTTCGTTCTACTTCAGTTTTGGCTTCTCGTACCACATGAGGAAGTTCACCTTTATCTGGTTGGCCAACGTGACCTTTTTTCACAAAGTCAGATTTGTCCAAATTCAGGTTTGTCTTGTCTTTCTTCTGCTTCTTTCTCTCTTCCCTCTCCTCCTTTTTCTCTTTCTTCTCCTTCCTTTTCTCTTTCTTCTCCTGTCTCTTCTCCTCCTTCCTTCGTTTTTCATCTTGGAGCTTTAAAGCACCAAAATTACAGTTTTAGATTGGGAGCCAAGGAAGAGCATGTCCGGCGACACAAATACAAACTCCCAACATGATATTCTAATTTTTTTTTCATCGGTACAAAATTAGGCCCCCAGAGACGAGCAAAGATTGTTTCACCAGAGACAACAATTTAGAGAAGAAAAGGATCTAGTAACACAAAATTAGGGCCCCACAGACGAGCAAAGATTGTTTCACCAGAAACATCAATTTAGAGAAGACAAGGATCTAGTAACACGTATTCTATATCTTTTAATAAGTAATGAAAACATATGGAGAGTTACCTAATTTGGTTCACAAAAATAATGATGTTTAGTTATTCCCTAAATTGGACATTTAACGTTAAACCTCAAAACCTAAAACAATTTCCTAACAAACTCTTTGAAAAAATTTGCACTACTTGAAATTCAAGCATTGATAAATTTATACACAAAAGAAACGGACCTTTTCTGCTTTGCCTCTCTCCTTAATAAAAATAAGGAAGCTGAATATCTATCGTCTTAAAAGACCAGCATGACGATAATAAGAAGAACAATCACACAACCAACTACAACAACATTCCTGAAAAGAAAACTTAGAAAAATATCATCCTACAAAAGTTAGATAAATATGATCTTATATATTTGCAGCGCCATATTCCGTTTCTCGTAATATATCTGATGCGGCGGTTTTACTTAACCCAACTTTTCTAACCACAATAAACAACCAACCAAAGCTCCAAATGAAGACGAGTGGAGGGATCAAAGGCTAAAAACACAAGCCTGCTGCGATGGAAAAGGTTTTACATATACATTCCAATCCACAACATGCTAAAACCATCATGAGCCCTTTCTTCAAGTTCATGCCATAAATATTCAAAATAACAGTAAAAATCTCCATTAACTAACCATACACTTGCTCAAATCACACGCGTTCCTGCTTCAGTTAACATGCCTAAATCCACAGAATATTGTGGATAGGGTTTCCCTTCATGAGTTGTGCACACCACCAATCTCTTAATCTATTACACAAACATGTGAATCGAAACCCAAATCTACATGCCACGGATAAACTCAAAAACAAAATAATCACCACAACAAAATTTCTTCAGTCTCAACTTCCAAGCATACTGAAAATCCATTTCTTGGACCAAATATCTTACTTCTAGATGACAGGAAACAACTATCTTCACTACCAAACCATTCACTTTCCCGTATTTTCTCACTCCTTCATAATTAACGGCATAAGATTTTTCAGATCTCTTTTATACCATCCCACCTCCTGACCTATGACCTGTAGCTTTTCTTGACATAATACAGACAGGCATGCGAAATTTTATTTAATTTTATTAATATTTAGAACGGTTTTCAAGTACCAATAATATCCAGTTTTCATCTTAAAAAAGTGGGTAGAATTAGCCGGTGACTTCACCCTCCATCATGGCAAGAAAACCCCATACCCAAAGATAGCTTATACATACAAAATTCATACATACATCTAGTTTCTTGAACACGATCTACTAAACCCATTAGATATTGAATAAATTTTCCAACTCTGGTACTTAATATTGACCCACCCGCACCACCCAGAAGAAGAAAAAAAGGGGGGGGGGGGGGGTAAACCCTAAATTTTCAAGTCGGCGAACACGCACAAAACCCAAAGGAAATAGCGTTCAAATTGAAGAGGAATCATATTCACGAAACACTCCGACCACAAGAACCTGACCGTTGTTGCTTTCTTGAAAACTGACTCGTTCGTAACAAAACCCACCACAAACCCGTTAATATCATTCACATCAATAAAGACTCAGTGCTCATGCATAAATCAGTCTCGGTTCTCTGTTCAACAAACCTTAATCGATTCGATCAAGGCCTCATTCCTGGCTCTGCTCAGTATATACCCAGGCGGAGGGTAAGGAAAGCACCGAGACATCTTCAGGATCGATAGAAGATTTGACGAAGAAGAAGAAAATTAATCAAAAACCTAGACTAATCCGTGAGGATTAAGGACTCAGCTTCAAAATTAAAGATCAGAAAAATCTATTGATTTTGATGAATAAGAACCCTAGGTTTTCGATTTCGATTTCGGAGAGAAAAATCCCTCAAGACTCTTGATTTCTAACAGGGTGAGGGGTATATATAGAAATGAGAACCTAAATGCGTGAGGGCTTTGACCTCTTTACTTCAATTTCTCTCTCTCCAAGGGTGTATTCTCTTTTTCTACTTTTTATTTTCAGTTCTCTCCTAAAATATATATATATATATATATATATTCTACTTTATATTTTTATTTATTTTTAATTAAAAAATATTTTTAAATAAAATATTTTTAAAATTTTTTCATAAATTTAATAAATATACTATTGTATTTATAATAATAGTTAAGAAAGATGTGCATTTATATAGAAAATTTAATACAAAATTAATTTTATATCATTGAAATTTAGTTATTTCACTAAATTATATCGCATTTTTATGTTGTATAAGCATAGAGTGTATTTGATATGCTAGTTTATCATTATGTCTCAAATCTTTTTTTTTTTGGTTTAAACAACTCGATTTTAAATTCACTAACAAACTGATCCAAATTTGAGTACTACAAAGGCTCAGTGTGGGAGCAATTCTCATAACCCAATTATTTAATTCATGACTTTATAATTTGAACCAAAAGATAATTTAAAGGATTTAGCATTTCATTTAATTAGACCAACTTATAGTTGATCTCCTGATTCTAATATGGCACGCTTTTAAATTACTGAGCCTTAACGCAAAATCAACTTCGTGTTGAAGAAAATAAAAGAGATACACGGAGATAAATCTATGCAAATGGGCAGTTAATCATGTAGAATACTTATCTTGAGAATACAAACATCAATATCGACAACAGTTATTGACAACAGTAACAATCTGCATACGTTACTTTTTACAATTAATAATAGTTTATTATTTAAACTAATAATTACTATAAACTAGACAAGAACTTGTACTGTGATACATAATACGTAACTAATAACAAAGTGAACTATTACAAAAATAGACAATTACACTTGCCAATTATTACAAAATAGACAATTACATAGCATTTAATTTTATTCATCTACAGGCAAAGAAAGGTTTAGTCTGAGGACTGTTAGCCAAAGTTATCGCAGTGTTTTCCATGGGTCCTATTCAGAAGTTAAAATCAATGAATCCAAAGTAACACCATAATACAAATAACATACCAACATAAAAACAAATAAATTGGAATAAAACAAAAAGCCTTTGAAGGGCATCAAGAAAGCTGCTTTCTATTAAAAGTACACTCATGAAACAATAACCCGGTCTGGGTTGTACATGAACATAAACAAAATCACACACTGATGCACGTAGTTGCGTGACTGTACAATTGTTTTGAATCTTTCTTGTAGTTACATCCTGTATAGCCTGGTAATATCCTGACAGATGAACATCTGCAAGAATTTAAACAGAACACCTCAAAAAGGAACCGTGTAAGGCAATGCGTATACACCACTTTCGTGCAAGAAAACTCCACGAGGCCACAGCGTGGAGCTTCTAGAGCAGGATGATACGCTCTCGCTCACACATCTGCGCCTTTTCCCGACCCTTGTGTCCTCGTTCCTGTCCTGGAAGAGCCAATCCAGGTCCTCTGAATAAAGCCATGCATCTAGAGACCGTGGTTGAAGCAAATCCTCTAGTAGATTATTATACTGCATCTCCATTCTTTGCATGGCTGCATTGGGTACAGACTTGATTCCCGTTTTGCCCCCAACATTGTTGCACCCCTTCAAAGTGGAGCTGATAATTTCTGGCTCGTCTCTCAGAACCGTGCCATCTTTATTTTGGGTAGCAGAGTCTGTCCTCCCGGAAGTCGAACAGGTCTGTTCTCCCATGGCTGAAGTTGAGGGCTGTCGAAGACCATGATCACGGCTGCTGTCTATGGGTGAGAAGTCCCCCTTCCTCTTGTTGGTGCTCTGTGTGCTGCCGGGGGAAGAGGTGGGGCCCAGAAAACCAACAACGTGTCCGAGTTCATCGGTGAGACTGCTTTTCTCAAGTTCAGTTTCAGCTTCTCGTATCTTATGGCAAAGTTCAGCTTGATCTGCTTGGCCGATATGATCCTTCTTCACAATGTCAGACTTGTCCAAATTCAGATTTGTCTTGTCTTTCTTATCTTTTCTTCTATCTTTCTTCTCCAGTCTCTTCTTCTCCTTCTTCTCCTTCTTCTCTAGTCTTTTCTCCTTCTTCTTCAGTCTTTTCTCCTTCTTCCTTAGTTTTTCCTCTCGGAGCTGTACAGCACCAAAATTATAGTTAGTTTTAGAATGAGGGCCAAGGAAGAGCATGTAGCATGCAAAATGTCCAAGCACATAAACAGAGTCGAATGACACTACTGTTCAATTTATTATAATAAATACTGAGAACACATAGAGAGATTACTAATATTTCAGCTATCTTAACTCCTTAAGTTAGACATTTAATGTTAAACCACAAACCATGAAAACATTTACTAGTCAGCACTTTGAAAAGATTTGCACTACTTATTTGAAGCATTGATAATTACGCAATAAAAGAGCAATTCTCCTATTTTAACTCTCTTTAATAAATTCTTCTATTTTAAGACTCTTTACTAAAATAAGGCATGATAGTATTTTTTATTAAAAAAAAACAATATCATTGAAAAATTACTTCAAGCGACATGTTGCCTTTCTCTTATCATTAGTAATCCTGCAATCTTTCTATATGATCATGGCGGCCATTTACTTAACCCAACTTTACTGGTAACAACAAAAGCAACTAATCAATGCTCAAAATGAAGAGAAGCGAAGGGATCAAAACCTAAAGCCAATTCTTCAAGTTCATGATCTACCATCAATATTCAAAAGACATCAAGATTACTCAAGCTTCATCCAGAATTCTCAAGATTGTATTCTTGTCCATTCATCAATCCTTATTCGGGTTCGGCCAAAACCCAAAGTGCATTGTAGAAAAACAGTAAAGTTCCAGTAGATCAATCCATATAGTAACTTGCACCGCAAGATCGCCTGTTTTAACCAACACATCGACTCCTAGACCAACTCTATGCTCCTACCGATAACCCAGAATCGATAATCACCTCAACAAGATCTTCAGTCCCAAATACTTAGAATACCAGAAATTCATCTCTTATAACAACTATCTTCCACTAAACCATCTACTTTCTGTAAACATCTAAATTCTTGAACATGATCCGCAAAACCCATGAGATATCGCATACAATTTCCAACTCCTGTACTTAATAGTGACCCACTAACCCACCCATCCACCAAGAAAGACCCCTAAATTCAAGGCCGCGAACACACACAGAAGTTCCAGGAACAATTGCGTGGAAAGTTTAAAGAGTATTCATATTCAAGAAAACACTCAGAGCATTGTTGTTTCTTTGAAAGCTGTTTTTTTTTTTTTCTTTTTTTAAAGTTCTTAAATGCATCGATAAAGATCATGCTAATACATAAATCAGTCTCCGTTCTCTGTTGAACAAACCTTAATCGATTCGATCAAGGCCTCGTACTTGTCTTTGCTCAGCACATACCCTGGCGGTGGGAAAGGAAAGCACCGAGACATCTTCAAGATCGATCGAAGATTTGTCGAATCGGTGATGAAAAAATCCTATTAAAGATCAGAAAATCTATTGATTTTGATGAACGAACTGAACCCTAGGTTTTCGATTTCGATTTCGGAGAGAAAAGTTCTAAAGACCCCGGAGAAAACTTAAGTCACATGAAAATGGTACGAATTAAGTCAAATAAATATACTTATTAGACTAGGTTTTCAACCGTGGTCGAATTGTAATTTTGGAGATCTTTTAAACTTTTATAAAGAATATATATATAGTTAATGAAAATATAGCCATGAATTGACCACAAAAAAGGGAGGGAGAGAGAGAGATTTTAGACATCAATTCATCTTTATTTTTAATATTGGAATGATAGTGATAATGATCATTATTAATTTTAAATTATTATTAGTTTAACCGTTACAAGGGTTATCATTATTTGAATGACAATTATCAACTTTAAATTATTATTACTTTAACTATTACAAGGATTATTATAATATATAGGGAAAAATCAATATAATTTTTTGTAGTTTTAAAATAGAATTGCAAATTCTCTTATAATTTAAAAATATGGAAAAAATCCCCCTATTTTTATAAAACCTACCCGTCACCCCCTTCTGTCCATAGATAATGGAGGTTTATATTACACGTGTTTAGCGTACGAAAAATAATAATTTTTGGTACATTTTTGCTAGTGTATTGACTAGTATACCCCCTTCAAATATATCTTTTAATATACTTATCAAATATAACAAATAAATCCCCTAATTTGTTACGATTTTAACTAAAGCCTTTTTCTATTTATTTTTAAATTGCAAAATTGCAAAGAAGAAATTTTTATTTTCTTGTTCTATTTATAAATAATCCGTAAAACGAGTAAATATCAAAAAGATTTAAAAATATTTATTCTTCAAATATAAGTACACAATATCTTAAAACCTTTTGCATATATTTAGAAAAAAATATAATAAAATTTTATTTCAATTATCTTTCAATTTTTTTTTCTTTCTTACAAAAAAATTTGTGAAGTAAATAATAATTACAAAAAAAAACTAAAAGTACCTTTTTTTTTTTTTTTTTTGCCTCTCTCTAACTACGAGTCCAGCGAACCAACGCCCTCCATTGTTTTTTTTCTTTTTCGTTCCTTGCTCGCGCCCTCAACAATTCAACGCTACTACTATACGCACCTTGTTGAGCCTAACAAAAAAGGTCCAAATTAATTTAATAATTCCCTTCCTATTTATCGATTAATTAGACCGTTGAACCCATGAACCCTAACTCGCCCCACCACACTCGATTCACCGCCATCACCGAATTTCTCTCAATTTCAAGTAACAAACGGATGAAAATCAGCTAACTCATCATCTACAAGCTAAAAGCCCAACCCAAATAACGCAGTTTTTCACCGAAAATTGTCACCCCGTCGCATCTTCACTACCGCTCAACGGGTCACCACCACCATGAGCTGTTTTTGAAGTCTTTACCAACTATTTTGTTCTTCACAATGAGGGGATTCCAATTTTTTGTTTCGGTTTTTAAATTTGTGGAGTGGAAAAAGTGGAGTTCCGTGAGAGAGGGTGTGTGTGTGTGTTTTAATGTCTTTTCTTTTTTCTGATGTGTTTATGTGTGTGAGCTGTGTGTATTTGTGTGTGATGTTATATATGCGTATCATACATGAGTATTATTTAGATTTAATTATATTTTTTATTTAATTATGAATTTTTTATATTTAAAAATTAATCTAGACTGTTCGTTTTTAAAGGTAAGATCCAATGACTTCTAATAACAATAGCATAATAGGTATTTCAGTATAAATTTAACGGCGTCAAATTCGAACTAACAATGAGGGTAGGTGAGCAGGTTTTATGAAAATACAACGCGGGGGGTGGGGGTGGGGGGGGGGGGTTCAGCACTATTTCGAAATTACGTAAGAGTTATGTGAAATTTTTCCTACTATATATCTACATATATATATATATATGTATAATGTTAAGTGAACGGGAAAAACATGCATTAATTCATTTTTATTTGAAAGATACTAAAATTTACTTTCTTCACATTTGTTTATGTGGTTAAGCAATGGTTTGCTTTTTGTACATAATTGTTTAGGTGATTATTTGAATTTTTTAAGTGAAGGCATAATTTTTTGTACATAATTAAGGAAATCAAACAAATAACCAATTAGACAACATACTATACTTTAGTTATTTTTATTTCATTCCATAAAGTTCAAATGAAAATATATATATTTAGTATAATTCAAGTAATTATTTAAATCACTTTTGATTAAAAAATAAACTAATACAAATTGAAATAAACATACAATAAATGAAAAATGATATAATACTTAGAAAAAGGAAAGAAGAAACAAAGAAATACCACACCACACCCACGATGAAACAAAGAAACAAAAATTGCAGAAAAGAAAAACACATACACAACACCCACACACATCAAAATTGAACTATAAAAATTGGTTAAAATGTTAGATGGAAAACATAATTAGTTAGTCCATGACAAAAGGAGGTGATTTATGAAAAGAAATTTAAGAAAATTTGACCGGAGAAGGTGTAAGCTTGAGCATGCACGGACGCATTCGAAAGAGGAATGGGAGTGTGGAGGTTTCATAAGATTCTTCACAATTCTATAATGTACTTGATAATTATGAAATCATATAAAATGTAGGAGAATTCTCTGAAAATTGATACAAAGTAAAATTCTAAAATACTCTATTATAAATATCTTATGGAAGAGTGACAATCATAGAATTAAAATGGGGTTTATTTTCAACTAAAAAAAATCGTATTTTATAACGCTTTTGGTGCATTGATTCTTAACCAAAATCAACTTCACTTAAGAAAACTCTTTTAATTTGCAATGAAAGATAGTAATTAATTATATATATATATATATATATTTAAGAAAGGAAAGAAACCTATCTAAATTGGACTGGTGATTATAGAAGACTTTTATGACGAGATATTTTGGATTGGTCACTTCTCTCATTCAAACTAACAATTACTATAAAAATAGAAAATAATGGTTGGTATTTTTCTTTTTGTTTTTTCTCTCTCCACCCCCCCCCCCCCCCCCCCCCCCCCTCATTTTCTTTTTGACAGATAAGGGAAAAAGAAAAACGTTCAGTTTGTGGACTGTTGACGAAGGAAATTAAACATGTACTTATTGGGCCTAGTTTATGGCCTCAAAGCCCAAAAATGAGGTGGGCTCGGGCACACGAAAGAAGGTAAGGGCAAAAAAGTAAATCGAAATTACCAAGCTTCACATATCGGTTCGAGCCGAGCCAAATCTTCCGCTTCAGCCGGCGGCGAACAAAAGCTTCTGGCTCACGTGGACTGCTAACAGCTTCTAAAACCCTTTGCATAAACCACAAACTATTTCCCACTTTCTAGATCCTCAGTCACAAAAAATCATTCGGATCGTTCTACAGATGAGGAGGGCCAGTGGAATTGCCGCCGTTTGCCGCGCCGTGGGTGGCGTCGCCGTCGCCCCTTCGGCCTCCGGAAACCACGCCCACCTCCGTCATCGTGTCTTCCAGGCGGCGCTTTTCGGCACGAGCAGCAACAGCAACTCCTCGGCGAGATCTCACTGGTTTTCGTACAATAGGATCGCCGATGCTCGGTCCGGCGGCGCTTCCGTGCGCGCTTTTGCTGGCACGATGTTGTTTTCGATGGCCGCCACAACGCTGGTCGAAGAGGTCCACGCGAAAGAGCCCGTGCAGCCGAAATTCCGGCCGAAGGACGTCGTTCTGTATCAGTATGAAGCTTGCCCTTTCTGTAACAAGGTCAAAGGTATTGCTTTGTTTTTGGCTTCTCACATTCAGCGTATTTGTGTTTTTCTTTGTTCTATCTTGCTGTTTTATGCATTATAGTATTGGAATTGCATTTTGGATCCAGAGAGAAAAACGAGAGAAGGGATTGGGTTTTGGAGGTTTCTTCTTGAATCTGGTTAGAGCATAATGGATCACAACTTAAAGGCATGTCGTATTTAACGAACAGTAAAATTGTTCTGTAATTGTGAATTGGGGCAATAGGTGGAACTCTGTTCCCTGTTTGTTATGTAGTTAGTTCAGTAACTTTTAGTCCTATTTGTTGATGTTGGATATCTCTTTATCAACTTGAATAAACCATAGACTATTCCATGTCTGAAAGTTCGCCTCCAAGCATTCAAATGCAATGCTTAATGTATAACCAATTAATAAAGTACTTAGGCATGAATATGCAGAAAAACCTATGGTTGGATGTGGTGAATGCAGAATTCACAGGAATGGCTAAAGAGATGAAGCAGGAGCCTGACAGCTATTTCTTACAATTGTGTTATTTCTAGAGAATTAACAAGCACGATATAACTAGACCTGCTCCAACTACGCCTTGTTCTGTTTGATATGACGAGACAGTATCTGTAACTTTCCAACTTTAAGTTGAACCTTTTAACAGTTCATATCATGGTAATAGTTTGAGACCATTCTTGCTTTCTCGTGATGTACGAATATGCTTGAGCATCGAATGCTATAACAAGGTTTAAGTACTCTCTTTTTGGGATCACCATTGAATCCATATGTACCTTGATTTGATCCAAGCTGATGTGTTTTAGTTCCAGACTGGCAAATAAAAGGAAAGGTCAAATTCAATGACCCATTTATGTGAAAATTATTGTTGGCTAGAAGCAGATGAAAGCTACATTACTTTTTATGTTTTGAAAAGGAATGTGGTTTAGATTGTGCGCTTTTGCTGATGTTTACTAATTGACAAAGTTAATAGTTGTCTTTTACTTGCCATTGTCTATAAAGTTCCTAAACTGTTGATCATGGTAACATGAATAACAGTGGATCTCCTTGTATTTATGGATTTTACTTTTCCAGCATTCCTGGACTACTACGATATACCATACAAAATTGTTGAGGTCAACCCTATCAGCAAAAAGGAAATCAAGTGGTCTGATTACAAGAAAGTGCCTATACTGATGGTTGATGGCGAGCCGATGGTTGACTCATCAGGTATTGATACGTAGAATTAAAAATAATATATCAATTCCAGTTCCGCTAAAAGGTAGTAAAGGCTACCCATTGAGGTAGATGGCAATTTCAGAAAAATGCTTTGCCGTTTGTGGGTTTTAGAATCTATTTTCTAACTATGTTCATGTCTTCATTGTTTAGCTTATTGTAGATTTTGTCCTAATTCTCTTATGTGTTCGCTATGTAGACATAATAGAAAAGTTGACCAAAAAGATTCATCCTGATGTGTCTGCTAATTCTGTTGGGGAAGAAAGTGAAGAGAAGAAGTGGTGTAGGTATGTGTTTCTGGATCTTGTCACCTCGCCTTTGGGGAGCTTTACCTCTTTTCCTAAATTGCTTGCTACAGTTTGTGTATGATCTATTTTTCCTTATTACTAGGTATTTTGGTGAACTATCTGAAAACAGTGTGATGAAACTTTTGCAATTAGTATTACAACTTTCATTGTTTTAAGTTTTAACATTTAAAGGTTATCTCCGGTGCCTGTATGTTTTGAATCTTCTAGCGTTGTAGATTCTACCGACCTTAATACATTAATTTTTAAGCTGTTTTACTCTGAGTGTTGCATTTTTTGCCACACTTTATCATGACGAGTAATGTCAATTGCCTTCATTGCAGCTGGGTGGACAATCATTTAGTGCATATATTGTCACCGAATATATACCGAAGTTCTTCAGAAGCCCTTGAATCATTTGACTACATCACAAGTCATGGTGAGTATTTTTAATATTTGTGATTTGAATCTAAAGCACTGAAAATCTGTGCATTATTTCAAAAATGCAGATTCTGGTATTCGTGAGTTGATTAGATTATCGGTTGTTTTACAACTTGCTTGAAGTGTGGTTCAGTTTTGCATGAATGGCATCAAGTTATCTATGTGCTTCATCATTGTTCTTTATTTTCTTGTTAAATTTAATTTTGTTTGTTACAGTTAGAGGGCTGTTTCTCTATTTATTCCAGAAAAGTTATTTTTCTCCCTGAATGTTTATTGGATGCTGGGACGTACACTGGTTTTTTGTTTTCTCTCTTTAAGTTGCCTACTATTGGGTTCAGTGCATGCCTTTGATGCTATTGCTTAAAAACATCATAGAACATGCAAGTTGTTTTAGCTGAATTTTACGTGTTAGTTAGGAAATTGACTCTTGGAATGCTTGGGGATGGTGGATCATATAGGGGTTCACTTTGTGCCTTTAGATAGGCAAAATAGTATGCATCAACTTCCCTTGAAATGTTATACATAGCAGCTAAATTTGCTAGTCCTAATTGTTTGCTGTGAACTTCCGAGATTCAATTTGTTTTTCTCCTTTATAACCTCCCTTTCTATTAATCTCTGGCTTCACATTGAGTGCAGGTAACTTCAGCTTCACTGAGAGATTAACAGCAAAATATGCTGGAGCTGTTGCAATGTATTTTGTTTCAAAGAGATTGAAGAAAAAATATAACATCACTGACGAACGGGCTGCTTTATATGAAGCTGCTGAAACATGGGTAGATGCGCTCAAGGGTCGAGATTTTCTAGGTTTATGTCCTCTCTATTTGTATACTTCATCATATACTGGTACAGATTAAAGTTTAAATATTTATATGACACGGCGGCTAATTTCTCCATCACCTTCTTTTTGCAGGTGGAGCCAAGCCTAACTTAGCTGACCTGGCTGCCTATGGTGTTTTGAGACCTATCCGTTACCTCAAGTCTGGTAGAGACATGGTAGAGCACACACGTATCGGTGATTGGTATTCTCGAATGGAAAGTGCTGTCGGGGTATCATCCAGAATACCGGCGTAGACCGGATTATCGGTGTTAATTTGGTTGGTTTTTCTTGACAGAATATAATCTATGAGTTTCTCTTCCTGCGATAATAATGTATACCCCAACCATATTGATGTGATATTTCAGCTATGATAAGTCTTGGTACATAGGCTATTTTTACCACTTTTTCTTAAGAGTTATTATTTGAGATTGCTGGAGTCCAAGAAAAAGTACCTAGTCGATTCATTTTTAACAAATATGTATTTTGCATATTATACATTTGTAGGGAGACGCACTTGGAAGTTCAAAGTGCTGCAGGTGTGTTATGGAAAACATTTTGGTGGCCACTTGAGATTGTCTTGGTTTATATTGTTTATGAGGGGTTGTTGTGCCGTCCCTTTTCTTAGATAAACATTCTGGTCATAATTTTTGGCCATGCTTTCCACACCTTTAAAGGTAAAGTAGACCAAAGAACCTCGTATACTTACTTCTACAATCATTAACTGGATTGTAATTGTTATGATAATTAGTTACAAAATTTGACTACTTTTAAAACACAAGATTCTATGTGAATTCCATTGACAAAATTATTTCATGTGATTAAGATCTTGCAATTAATGGAGAATGTTCAGTCATTCTTGTCATATGGAGATGTCTATTGGGCCTCTTGCGTCAACAGACATATGACCTACGGGTAAAAAGCCCAAAATTGCAAACTGACTTCAACCTATTCCAAGTCATTTGATTTGAACTTACGGACAATCATACGCTTGAGCCCAAAAGTAATATATTATGTATAATTATATATATAAAAATATAAGTTGAAAAATCTAACTGAAAAAACTTCTCGGATTTTTATTTGAATATGAACTCAAACTTAGGGCCATTTAGATGAGTTTTAAAAAAAGTGTTTTTCGAACAATTTTTTTTATAGTAAAGCTTTTTTTTTAAGCTAAGCAATTTTATATTTTGATAGAGTAGTTAAAAGGTGTTTTTACTTAAAACTATTTTGGGATGGCTTCTAAAAAAGTCATTTTTCGCATTTTTTTTAGGCTTCAGCTTTTTTAAAAAATTTATCATAATACAATTTTTTTACTCTGAAATGCTATTTTTTAAAAAATAAGTAGTTGTTCTTTAAATAAAATCCATCCAAACGGACTCTTAAGTTTGCTTTGAAAATGAATAATGATAATACCATAGCCAATTTGATAGTTTTTTTGATTCGCCCTTCTTTTCAAAATTAAATGCCGTCACCCCCCCCCCCCCCCCACCACACTCTCCCTTTCCTTTCAAAATAAATAGCATTACCCACAATCAACACCTGCTCAACTCAGTGAAGTAACATAAACCCGACTTTATCCAAGTACAGGATTTGATTTTATCAAATATCAGACTGATAAATATATCCAATATCCAAAATGATCCTACAGTGATTCAAATTGTGACGAGTTTTAGGGGATATATTATTTGGGAATGGAAACATTTACCGTTCGAGCTATGTGTGGTGCTTTCTTTTCATTTTAATCTCTGTTTTTCTTTTTCTTTTTCTACATTACATTTAATCATACAGATTATACGCAATTTGTACTTCTGCCCTCCACCCTCCTCCCAAATCGCCGAGTGGACACTATTGAAAAAACTCTTTAGCTTTCACTACCAGACTAGCCTCGCTACCAACAAAAAGAAACGTTTCAAAACAATTTTAAAATTTAGTACATTATAACCTATTAATTTTACATTTAAAATCTGCACGTAGCATCTCACTTTTTCGACTAAAAAGTTGTTCAAAAGTGACTTTTAAAGGTCAAAATGCAAATCTTACATGATTTCATATTACAAAATACAATGAAAAACACATTTAACTAATTATTAGCAAGACTCGAGAAAAGTGCACGGTTACAAAGTGGTTGAATTGTGTCGCTTGCATATCCGTGACTCAAGTCAATAAAAAACCTGAAAAAATATATATTATAATTTATATGCCGCACACAATTAATGAAAAAAACGGTTCACCGAACAGCTAATTTGATTTAGACATTATGAGTCGAATAAAAACATATCCCATAAATGTGGTATAGATTTCTGGAATTTCGTTGGACGAATAATTTCATTTGTTGGGTGATATTGAATGGAGGCATGATTACAATTATTCTGCTATTTTACTAGTGTGTGTGTGTATATATATATATATATATATATATATTTGTGCGTGTGGGTGTGTGTGTGTGTGTGTGTTTTGTAATACACATGCGCAGACACTACTGTCGGGATTCAAACACCAATATTAACTTTCCCATGCTTCTAAAGGCGGAGTACTAAAAAATTGACATTTTTAATAGTTCTAGACTTTTAAACTGTATTTGGAATTTGAATTTTGATGAGAAAAAAGTTGGAAGGGAAATGAAAAAATGATCAAAAGATAAAGCATAGAACATAATATTTTCAAATATTTATTTTTTTTATTTTTCTTACTGAAATTCAAAGACCAAACATAAGGTTGGAATTTTATTTTATTTGTCGTGTAATTAGCACCATGAGAAGGAGCTCAAATTCTTAAATGGGGGCGTGTTTATATTTGTTTGGAACCTATGTGAAATAAATAGTAACATTTTCTTAATTAAATATGAGAAAATTTATACTATTAATAAAGTATTTAGAGGATTTAATAGCCATCTTGGTATTTTTGGTGTTTAGGTGTCTCTTCTATCTCAATTGACTTATCTCTCATCTCGCATCTCCCCTTGGTGTTTGTCTTCTCTCTCATCTAGGGTGAATCACTACAAGAAACACTCGATTTCCCAATAAATTAATTCATCATAAAGCTAAGTTTTGTGATATATTTTGTTAATCATAAAATCTGTTAATAAATATCTTATCATTGATTGTTGATTTAGTTTTGTTTATATTAAATTCTGTCACAAATCCGTCACAATTTTTTCTCTCTATCACAATTTTTTTGTATGTAAAGGGTTTTTTTGTAATAAATTATTTTCTTCTCATCTCGTTTGTCGCTATTTTTTTTTTTTTTTTGAAAACTGACAAACTTTTATTCCATAATATCATTCAATGCAGAAGTCAAAATAAAAGCAGGAATATTCACTAAACCTTCAACAGAAGACTCTGCGTTCCTAGCCAACAAATGTGCCACTCGATAGCCATTACAGCGAGTGTGGAAAAACTTGAACCTATCCATGCCAATCAGTCTTAACTTGATGTTAGCTCCCTGGTTACCAAAAGGTGACTCTCAAGGAAATAAAGGATGTAGTAGAAAATTGGTTTTTTTTTTTATTTTCGTATGGGATATTTTTGAAGGACCGTGGGGGGGTTGTACCATCTCATAATAGATTGGCGAATTATTGGGCCGAATTGGATTTGAACCAGCATAGACATATTGCCAATGAATTTACAGTCCTTCCCCATTAACCGCTCGGGCATCAACCTAGCCAGAATCAATTTTAAACTTATTGGTAATCAATCATCAACTTTCTTTAGTAGTGCCCTACCTCTAAGGGAATTGGAGTCCCCACTGCCTCCTTGAAAGAGAGATGTCATGTGTCGCTATTGAAATTTTCATCATTAGCAATATATAGTGACACAATACTTATTGTTAAAAATAATTATCACAATAACTATGGCCAATGTTGTTCCACTGAATTATCATTATACATTTATATGTTAGTAACTGTCGATAACGATAGTTCAAACAAAATTATTGTCAATATAAGATTGTAGAATTATTATTATAATCATAAAATAAAGTATATGAGTACCACTTAATTGATATGCGTTATTAATGATATTTTTTGAATTATAATTTAATTCTTTGTTTTTAATAATTGTTTATAAGTGTGTAAAGGTACCCACAAAGTGACAAGACAACCATCAATTGTGGTGATGTGAGAGATCTATGTCGCCTCGACAAATTTCCAATTGACTTCATATAAGACGAAGGAAAATTCTTATATAGATCGAATGTATGAACCCATTTATATATTTTGTGATTTAAATTTAACCATGTTGATAGGGCATAGATTATTCCACATCGGTTAGAGACGAGATGTTTATGTGCTATAAAGGCTCAGGCTCTCTCCTCCATTGCGAGGCGTCTTTTGGAACAAAATTCCCCTGTGATTCAAGGGAACCCCTCGGGGTATCTACGGTAAGAAGGATAATACCTCGCAGGGAAGGCCACAATGTGGAAGGTATGGTTATGGGCTCATCATATGGCACCATCTGTGGGGACGTAAGCCATGTGCTCCACTCCCAAACCTCTCGTCTAGGGGGCTTATGATGAGGCATAAATCGTCCCACATCAGCTGGAGACGAGGCGCTTGTGTGCTATAAAGGCCCAGACTCTCTCTCCTCCATTGTGAGGCGTCTTTTGGGACAAGCCCCCCCTCCCTGTGGTTCAAGGGAACCCCTCGGGGTATCCACGGCAGGAGGCCACCGTGTGGAAGGTACGACTATAGGCTCATCATATAAAATGATGAGGTCGATTTCTGGATTGACCACGTGTCGGAGTCCGAAGAGCTCCTGACAGTAATGCTGGTGGCCCACCTGTCAAAGAGTGAGGAACGCACGTGAGACTAGCAGGTTTTGCCCCGGCGTAGGCTCTCCGACGCTCAAGTCAATTGTAGGGTATTTGGAGAAGATGATGAATAGTAAAGTGCTATTTTCTTAGAAGAAAATGCAAGATACGTAAGATACCTCATGGGGGAAGGTCTTTGCCTATTTATAATGAGAGTGGGTCTTTGATTTGATGGGGTTGATGGGGATTGACCATATGATTTGACCCAGGAAATATAAGTGGACATGCTTTTTGTCACATCTTGAAGTCCAAAATGGCAGCTAGGGCCCTACTCTCATTAACGGGGCTTAACTTTTGCATTAAATGTATATCTTGGGCATTTAATGCTTGAGATTGCACTTATAAGGGAGCATTTAAGGCACCTGCAACTTAAAAGGTCCACCTATCTTGTCAGGGCATATTTTGGTGGCTGGGGTTGTCTGCATCTGACAGAATAGTTGGACCCCCCTTAACTGTTATATGGGCCAAGTACTCACCAAGGATCCAACAGACATGCCCTCGAATGCGACATCTTCCCTCGAGAACAGCTCAATCATTCGAGGGCACACTTGGAAGCCCCCATTTGGGAGCATAGGATCTTATTTGAGGACAATTCACCCATTCGAGGGCAGACTTGGAAGCCCCTTTTTGGTGGTTTACAATCTCATTCGAGGACAACACACCCATTCGAGGGCAAGCATGGAAGCCCCTCTTTGGTGGCTTAGAACCTCCTTCGAGGACAACACACCGTTCAAGGACAGATTTGGAAGCACTTTTTTGGTGGCTTACAACCTCATTCGAGGATAGCACACTCATTCGAGGACAAACATGGAAGCTCCTCTTTGGTGGCTTAGAATCTCTTTCGAGGACAGCACACCAATTCGAGGGCAAACTTGGAGGCCCCTCTTTGGTGGCTTACAATCTCATTCGAGGACAGCATACCAATTCGAGGGCCTTCGACTTCATAATTGGCATTATCTCTCCGGTGTAAGGTGACGTGGCCTAATGAAGGAAAATTTGGTCACATCATTTATGATGAGCTAATAGCCGTACTTTCCACACGGTGGCCTCCCCTGCGAGGTATTGCACCTACTGTCGTGGATACCCCGAGGGGTTCCCTTGAACCACAGGGGGGTTTTGTCCCAAAAGTCGCCTCGTAATGGAGGAGAGAGCCTGGGCCTTTATAGCATGCAAGCCCCTCGTCTCCAGCCGATGTTGGACGATCTATGCCTCATCATAAGCCCTCCAGACGAGGGGCTTGGGAGCAGAGCACATGGCTCACGTCCCCACAGATGGCGCTATAGGATGAGCCCATAGCTGTACCTTCCACACGGTGGCCTCCTCTGTGAGGTATTGTCCCTCTTGCCGTAGATACCCCTAGGGGTTTCCTTGAACTATGGGGGGTTTTGTCCCAAAAGGCGCCTCGCAATAGAGGAAAGAGCCTAGACCTCTATAGTACACAAGCGCCTCGTCTCCAGCCGATGTGGGACGATCTATGCCTCATCACATGTGTTATATGCATTTTATAAAAAAATTAATATATAGCATGTAACTGAATTTGTACCACAAATTACACACATCCGAGTCATAAAAAAATTTCCCCAAGACGAATGCCATAATATATATAGTTAAATTATAAGGGTGACAAAAATAAACAAATTGCTGGTGTCTAGAAGCTATTATGGATTACTACGGCATGTTTCTAAAATAATTAATTTGGATAAAAATTCATTTGGAATAGTTTTTATTATTTTGGTGTTTGCCTATGAATACACGTTTATGCCTACATAACAAAACGTTTTCCCCCATTTCGTTGGTTTAGTTAATTACACAATTAATTGAAACCAAATTTTTTCTTCTTGTAACTCCTGTATATGGTATTCATATTATTTTAACAACTACAATATACAAACACATACTTGAACATACATATTTGTGAATGATAACTACGAAAAATAGAAATCTATGAGACTATGACCTTTTCTTTTCTTTTTTTTCTTTACATGCTTCAATCTCAATTCCTACAAAATTATTTTTAGTATAATAACATATGAATTGTCATGTATAGAATTCAATTAAATATTGGTTTAATTACATTACAAATGAGACTCCATTTTCAAATTTCATCATGTAGATTTGATAGTTGCACATTTAGTCATGTATGTTGGTTTAATTTGACATACTTGATCCTAAATTGACACATTTGATCTTGTATATTAGTTCAATTTGACACATTTGGTCCTCCTAAGAATATGACTATATTTGAAAATTTAGGATCAAATGTGTCAATTTAGGACCAAATGTATCAAATTAAACCAATATACATGACTAAATGTGCAATCATCAAATTTACAGCACGAAATTTGAAAATAAAATTTTATTTGCAGGATCAAAAATATAATTAAGCCTTAAATATTTAACGAAATCGAATGGCAAGTATTATGGTTAGTTTGTGTAACAAATGATGAATTAAATAAACTGGCGAAAAGCTCAAGATCGATATTGCGACTAGCCACCATTTTTGGTCAATAGCTATAAAAATTGCATGACTTGTGACATCTCAACAAAACTCCTTTATATTTTCAACTAATTAATTATGGTGAGTTGGATATGGACGGGGCCTGAGTGAATCATAACCCCACGTGCACGTTAGTGTCAAGCACTCGCACGTCTTATAATTAATTAATTATTTGCTAAAATTAACTCTACATAGGTTAAATCCTTGATAGGAATTACACTAAAAAAATAATAATATTATTAATAAGATTTAAAAATAAAAATAAAAAAGTTGTTATTGATAATTTTGTTAAATGATAATACCTTTTTATTTTGTTATTAATTAAATTTTTTTTTGTGATAATAATTTTATGGCGTCATAACATTACTCAATGATGATAATAATTAATATTTTAGTTATCACCATTAACAATTAGTGACACACCTATATTAATAATTTGATAACAACAACAATTGTCATTAGAATTTCGTGACAAAATTCTATTGTCATTAAGTTATCACAATATTGTGTTAGTAATTGTTAATTTCACACTACGTTTTTTACATTCTGTTGTCACCGCTGACATTGCGCAATATATGTTTTGTCACATCATAAATTTGTTGTTACTAAATACATATAATTAATGACAAATTTTTTATTATCACTTTTATATCTGTCACTCAGTTTCTCATTTTCTTGCAGAGTTAGTTATTCTACCACCTCCAACCATAATTTTGCAATTTTTTTTTCATAGATCAACTCCTCTCGTCATGGGCAAGTTGGTTCTTTGATCAATTTTGAATCTCACAAAGTTTAAAGTGTTAATTTTGATTCTTATCTTGTGGTTTTTGCATCTTCTTTTTCTTTTTCTTCTAAAAAAAAAAAAAAATTGGGTTGGATTTTTCTTCTAATATATTCTATTTGCTGGGTTCAAATTAAATTTTAAAAAGAACGACTAATCATGCTTATGTTTAAGTTATTATGTTTAAATTGAATTTAATTATAAATAATTAACAGAAGGGCTACCAACCTAAAATTTCAAACTTGAGGGCTATTTAACAAAATGGCAAATTTGAAAAGGCCATTTAATAAAAACAGGAAAAGTTAAAATATAACTGAACGGTACATTATATAACAAATAAGTAAAATAAATAATTACTTAAAATAAAACAATTAAGAAAGATAAAAGTCAGTTTGAAAACATAAACGAACAAGAAGCTAGAGTTACATTGAAGCCATTCTGTTTCTATCCTGAAATGTAACTTGTTCATATAATTAATTGATTTTGTCCAAATCCAAATTATGTTCAACCTAATTATAACTTGAATTAACTAACATAGAATTAGAATAAGATCTTTTGTCATATAAATTACAAAAACCTTGTTATTCCATAAGTACAAGGTAGCCCGGATACAACATTCTCATGTTCGGGGGCAAATTATAAGAAAAAATAATATTATTGACAAGATTTAAAAGTGGTAATATAAACTTTATTACCAATAATTGTATAAAGTGACAATACATTCTATTTTGTCACTAATTAATTTTTTTTGGTGACAACAATTTTTATGTTGTCACAATATCACTCAATAATGACAAAAAATAATGTTTTAGTTGTTACCATTAATAATTAATGACACACCCACAGTGACAACTTGGTAACAATAAAAATTGTTATTAGAATTTTGTGACAAGATTCCACTGCCACTAAGTGGTCACAGTAGGTGTGCCACTAATTATCACTTTTGCACTATGTTGCCAATTTTTTCATAATAAGTTGTCACCATTGACATTATTCATACTCTATTTTGTGACAACATCAATTTCTTGTCACCAAATGTATATAATTAATGACAATATTTTGATTATCACTTATTATATTGTTACAAATTTATTCATTTTCTTGTAGTGGCAACGAGGAATATTTATTTGAAATTGATATATATATATGTGGTTTATCTTCTGCAAGCAACACTATTGGTAATTTATTTATTTCTTTATTGATGGTTAACACTAATGATAATTAGAAGCAAAATTAATTAATAAGACAAACTTAAATTAATTTATTGTGTGGTAGTTTACCGAACTTTCTTTTACTTAATCAGCGATAATCACAATTTTAGTAATCAACACTAGCTACCAACACAGACAGATGTAACTTTTAGCGATTTATTTGGTTCCAGCATCATCATTATCTAAAACATTTAGGGACGGAACTAGAAATTTTATCAAGTGATCAGGTTGAGATTGAATTTTTGTAATATATAAAGAATATATATATATATATATACACACCATGGAATGGAGAAATCTTAAATTTAGTTAAAATATATATAAAATATAGTTAAATATAAAGTTAGAGACAGACGAGATTGTCCCTTCCAATTCCCATTGACTTGATCTTTGATGGCATCAACCGATTTTCCAATTTATAAATAGAGTTCTAGCACCAACAGTTTGTTTATGGGATAAGGCGTTAAATTTCTCAAGTAATGTTCAGAATTGAATTTTAAGATTGTGAGTGAAATAGTTGGTTTGGAAGGATCACTACTGTATTAAGCTTTTATAGTGTAGTAATCGAATTCGAATTTAGTCGATTAGAAGGTTGAAAATCATACGGCTAAACCACTCCCCCCCCCCCCAAACACACACACACACACAAAAGAGCTCCAGCTTTGTGTAGTGAATCTATAAGTAGCTTAAATTGGAGGTAGCCCACCAAACTTGATTTAGTGCCAACATTTTGCAAAATACCATTGTTCTGAACCTACCCTACCAACAAGGTATGGAATTACGAATTACATTGGGAGTTTGTAGAAGTATATTTAATTAAATGATCTTGTATTAATAGCTTCTTAGCTGTCTTCGAGACTAAACAAGATTACCCTTCGAAAATATTAATATAAGTAAGATAATGATTTCTCAATTTTGTAAGTGAACCTCCATAGTCAATACTCACTACAAGAAAAAAATTATTTTAGCGACAAGAAAAATTAAGAAAGGTAGACTAGTGCGTATATTTTACGTTATAATGCAAAAGTTTCATGTCAGCAGTTATATAATTAACAAAAAAAAACCAGGCTATTCTGTAACAATAATGATTACTTTTATTATTTTATTTAATGATAGCAAGAATTATATTTAATTATAATTGTCATAACTAGCGACACATGTAATAACTCTCTTCTGACGCAAAATTATAATATTACCACTTAATTAATTTATATATATATATATATATATGTGTGTGTGTGTGTGCGCGCGCGCGCACGCGCACGCGCACGCGTGTGTTAAAAAAAAGTTGCTATTAATTATATGTATTTAGTGACAATAAAATTATGCTATCACAAAATATAATTTGCACAATATCAATAGTGACAACATAGTGTAAAAATATGACAATATTGTGCAAAATTGATATTTAGTGATACACTTATGGTGGTAACTTAGTGATAATGGCATCTTGTCATAAAACTTTAATGACAATTTTTTTTATCTGTCACTATAGGTGTGTCATTAATTGTTAATGACTGTCACTAAAATATGAATTCTTATCACCATTAAGTGAAAGAATATTTTATTTGAATATATTATATTTGAATAGTAATTATATATATTAGTGTATTAGGGGAGTTCATACAAAAATAATTTTCGCAACTTAATAAAACGCCTAATGATTATATGGTTCTATAGGCGAGGTCACATCCAAATTCTAAAATGTTTGGGGGCCTTGTTGAATATTAATATATCATTGGGAGCCACGTACTAGTTGTTTGTTCTAGGGATGTTAATATGGCTCATGTGCTTAGTATGATCAAGAAAGGAAAGAGTACTTTAAATCATGAGACATAACCTTTGGACTTTATTTTTTTCCCTAGAGCTCATGAAATTACTCAATTCTTTAAAGTTACAACAAAAAAATAAAAATAATAATAATAATAATTTCACCTACTACACAAAATTTTTAAGTCCGAATTGAATTTGACCACACTCGATAAATCACGTACTTAGTATTATTGCTTTTGCCATAATATGCGATCATTACTCATTTTTCTTAAAATATGTCGTCCACCAATCACATGATAACTATAATTGAATATATATATGAACATGTGGTTAATGCTAATATGACCAACCTAAAAGTATTGTAGAATTCAAAGGCATTAGTAATAGTGAGAAAATGCAGTTTGGACTTTCTACTATACAGTCGTACAACATTTTATATTGCGCTTATTAATATACGTCACGTATAGTGATGATTAACAGTTGCGATAAAAAAAAGAAAATATTTTTTTAAAAAAATTCATATTACAACTTTTTCTCTTTTCTTATTAATTCCAATCGTACGTATACCAATACACGGAGCACGCATTAATGAGTGTAGTAGAAAGTGCTGTACAATTGTGTAGTAGAAAATTCGAAACGAAATGAACGACACTCAACATTTTTCCAGTCAATAAAATTGGAGAACTTAAATGCATCAATAAATGGTGACGGAACGAAAACTCCCACAACATTTCTCCAGCATACAGAATCAAAGTTTTAGATCCTCAAGAAAGCCAAAAAAAAAAATGGGAAAAGGGTATAATACTTGGTATACTATTTCGGGTGCACCGTGAAGCCCCAGCTGTCTAATTAATTCCAGGAAAAAGGTTCAAACTTAGATAAAATAATTTATTTTTTCTTTCACAGTAGACAAAATGGGATCTTTAATATGGAGAATCAAATCCTCCATTTATCAGACCTGTTTGGAAATGGCAAAATTAAATGAGATAGCGAAATTTATAATAACAATCAAACTTTCTCTCTCACGGATAACACGACGTCGACAAAAAGCTTCTATGCATGGCTAATCTTATGGCAATTGTCACTTTGGTATTAAATTATCTCACACCTACCTTTTTGCTTATCAGTGAACAGCAAGAAAACACATACAACTACACGTATTATGTCCGTATAAATATATAAACAAATACCTGTACAAAGCAATGTAACTACTATATATATATATATATCCCGCTCTAAACCCATAATTAGCAAACACAAATAAGCTCCATTTTCATCCATACTCTACAAAATATGGAGCAAATGTATTCTTTAGGTTCATCTTATTCTTCTAGATTATCATTTGTGCTTTTTGTACTTTTCTTGTCGTTTATGATAAGTTTTTGTGATGGGGCTATAAAGCTGCCCCCGAATATTACGATTCCGGGGGTGTTCGCATATGGGGATTCGATTGTTGATCAGGGGAACAATAATGCGATGGAGACGCTCGTTAAGTGTAATTTCCCGCCGTACGGGAAGGATTTCGAGGGCGGAGTCCCGACGGGGAGGTTTGGCAATGGGAAGACACCTCCGGATTTGATTGGTATATACATATATAAACACACACACACACATAGTGCTGTATCTATAGTCTCGTTGTTAATGGTGCATATTTACCGAGCAAAATTCGCACACTTCTCACATTACTTTGTGTTTAAAACTCTCTCTCTCTCTCTCTCTCACACACACACACACACACACACACACTCCTTGGAGGTGGGAGAGGCCCGAGAGGGGTGGAGTACAACTATGTGTATGTCAAGAAATGTTCCTACTTGTCAGTGGATTTTGCAGCATCCAGCTAGTTCCGATTGGAAGGATTTTTTAAGAAAAATGTTTTCGAGTCATGCTTTTTATAATAGAAATTTTTTGTTAAACCAAGCAGTTCTGTACTTAAATATAGTAATTAAAAATATTTTAAAAATAATTTTTATTTAAAATTATTTTGGATAGCTTTTAAAAAAGCCACGTTTTTTTTGTAGCTTCTGTTTTTTCTAAAAAGTACATCCAAACACTTTTTTTTTTTTAACAAAAGTGTTTTAAAAAAAAAAAAAGCAATTTTCTCTTTTAAAAGAAGTCCATTCAAACTGCATCTTATTCTCTCTAGAGAGTGTGCGGTGTGTGTGTGTATATTCGTGTCAAGAGATGTAATGTGAATATTTGATGATACTTGTAATAAATTATTGATGTAAATTAGTTGATTGTAATATATTTATTTCAAAAATAAAAAAAAGGGGTCTCCATAAGAAGTATTCACCAAAAGGGGGGGGGGGGGGGGGAGCTAGGAATTTTTGGTATAATCTAACTCATTATAAAGAAGTATAAGTTTTTATCACTAGGATAAAGGTGTTTACGGATGAAAAGACCAATCAATCAATTAATATCCATTTGATTTGGGATATAAATGCACATGTTGTGAGACTCTGAGTTTTAATCAAACCTTGACTCTTTAATTTCCTTATGTGACACAAAAGAAGCTTAGGTATTTTTATTAATTAATCACCAACGAATTCTCTCTCCCTCCCTCTCTCTCTCTCTCTCTGTGAAAAGAAAATCACGTGATACATAAAATTGTTTTTCTTTTGTATATGAAAAAGCATTTGTCAAAAACCTATCACAAAAAAAGGGCATTTGACAAAAGAAAATATCTTTTATTTAATTTCAGCTTGATTTTTAGCGACTTTTATTATCTGTGTCACCGTCGAAAGCATAATTAAATGAGGTTCAAGGGCCTCATTTTGTGGGTCCCGGGAATTGGCCCAAAATATGACCCGTTTTAACCTATATATATACTATGTACGATATATTAAGTGTGATGGGTTTTAATTTTTTTTTTATTGTGTATAATTATAGTGTTCCTAAAATGCCCTCCAACTCCTCATATCTTCTCTGTCATTTTTTTTCTCTCTCAAACAATTCAAACAACATATTCCTTTTTTTTTCCTATTTTTTTTGTCAACTCTCTCCCATTTTTTTTCTCACATCCTTTTCTTAAAGATAAAAATATTCTACTTTGTATTTTTATAGTCAATAATTTTTAAAAAAAAAATGATTTATTCAACTTTACATAAATTTAATAAATATATTATAGTATAAATAATAATAGTTAAGAAAAATGTCTATTTACATAGAGAATTTAACAGAAAAATAATTTTATATTTTAAAATTTAAATATTTGACTAAATTATATCTCACTTTTGTTTGGCATACGCATCGAGTTTGCTCGATATGCTAGCATATGTATTATGTTTCTTCTTCTTATATATATGTATATATTATGTTTCTTCTCAAGTGAAAAAGTATCTAAAAACGTATTTTATTTTCCAAGTGAGACTAAGTTTAAAACTGGACAACGAAATTAAATTTTCTCAAAATATAAAAACTAATGTTATTGTGTTTAAAGGATAAAATTTTAGTAACCCATCTCAATATTTGTATTTGAAATTTGCAGCTGAAGAATTGGGAGTTGCAGAACTGATACCGGCGTACCTTGACCCAAATTTGAAGGTCCAAGATCTTCCAAAAGGTGTTAGCTTTGCTACCGGCGGATGTGGATTTGACCCTCAAACACCTCAACTAGTGGTATAATTTGTTTTTATTTATTTTATTTTGACATTTACAACTATTGATCTAATTTATTACGTATATTAGCAGTGGTGGCAGACTCGATGTGTGTGTTTAGATTTGTAATCGTGTAACTTTTATACAGTGATTTTGTCAATTGTTTATATATGCAGTTGTTTAGATGTATTAAATGAAACAATATATGTAAAGAAAAAAATAAAAATTATAAGTCGGAGATGATGGAAGGGAAAAATAATTTGGTTGTAAAGAGAGGGAGAGAGAGAGAGAGACTAGAAGAAGATAGATAAATAAAAGGAAAAGCTACAAGGAAATCAATTTTGCCATCAGAGTCAACCAAAAATAGTTATTTTAGGGATTGGTGATTTATCAATACTAGCAGATCAAACACATTCGATGTGTATGTAAAATACAATATAATCACGTGTTTAAATTTGAATAGTATAAAATTAAATATTTATTGAATTTATATTTGGGTATATATTTTTAAATATTGTTGATATAGTTATTAGATTCATGAAAAATAAAATAAAATTGACTTGAAATCAGACTAAACTATATGATTGGAAAAAAAAAGTTAAAAAAAAGAAAGTAAAATGAACATAGAAGATGGGGATATGAGAGAGAGAGAGAGAGACAGAGAGAGAGAGAGAGAGAGGAAATAACAACATACACAAATAGTTGTTAGATAGGTCTAATGTTTCATGTATAGTATATATGTATAATATAGGTTATACATATGGATATCCACATAACAAATCTAGTAACAAAAGAAAAAATAAATAAGTAATCAAGCTATTCTCCCTTCTTGTACTGATATAAGTATATTTTGTGCTCATATATAATATTTTTTGTTCCAGTCAGTGGCATCAATGTCAGATCAGTTAGAGCAGTTGAAAGAGTACATTGGGAAGCTGAAAGGGGCAGTTGGAGAAGAAAGAACAAACAATATATTGAGAAACAGCCTGCATTTAGTGGTATCAGGCAGTGATGATCTTGCAAATACTTATTTCACAATTGGCATTAGAAGGGAGCAGTATGATATCCCTTCTTATACTGATCTTATGGTTTCCTCAGCTTCAAGTTTCGTACAGGTCTGCATAAGTACATAAACCACTCTTTCCATCAGCTTTTGTCGTACAGTTACAGAAACCACCTCCTATTGTTAACTTTCTTCTTACATTTTGACCCCTTGAAACGGCAGGGTTAGTTTCTGTATTTACACTAAAACTCAAGAGGTGTACAGGTCTGCATAATTACATAAATCACTCTTTTCGTCAACTTTTGTTGTATAGTTATAGAAACCAACCCCCACCGTTAACTTTCTTCTTATATTTAGACTCCCTAAAATTAACGGTAGGGTTAGTTTCTACAGTTATGCAAACTTTAGGGGTCCGAGTGTATTTACACTAAACCTCAGGGGGTACAGGTGTAATTACCCATAGTTTCTTTGTTTTGTAGAAATAATTTTTTGATATTACAACGCTTGGAATGCTAACTACTTTGCATGAGTACAAATCCAAGATTCAGCACGATAGTACACCTATGACACCGTTGTATAACAGAATGTCCGGACTAACGAAAAATTGGTTACTAACGTATATAGGAGCTATACAAACTTGGAGCAAGAAGAATAGCTGTTTTCAGCATCCCACCAATAGGGTGTTTGCCATCTCAGAGGACCCTCGCAGGTGGCTCATTGAGGATGTGCTCAGAGGAGTACAACCAGGCTGCACAACTGGTTAATGCCAAGCTCTCACCTGCACTTGATTCACTCGGAAAAAGTTTGCCCCAGTCGAGGGTGGTCTTTATTGATATCTATAACCCTTTTCTTAATCTCATAGAAAACGCTCAAAAGTATGGTGAGAACTCCTAATCACAACGCCCACCCCCGGTAACTATGTGAAATTACATATACCTCCCTTATTACTGATGTTTTGTCATTCTTTTCAAATGATTTCTCAGGGTTTGAAGTGAATGATAGAGGTTGCTGTGGCACAGGGGATATAGAAGTGGTGATATTGTGTAATAAATTTAGCGGGACTTGCCCCGATGATTCCAAGTACGTATTCTGGGACAGCTACCATCCCTCTGAGAGAGCATATAAGATTCTTGTTGGTCAAATCATCCAAAAATACGTCAACAACTTCATGTAAGAACTGATCGAAGTCGACCAACTCGGTGATTGACATTTTCATAATTTGTGCAGACAAAACCCAGTGGTTAAAGAGTGGTCTTATGTTATATTTAACACAACCAACATGTGCTTTTGCTATTTTCATCACATTTTTCCTAATGTAGTTGCATACAATTGTCTCGAGTAATGTGTTTCTGTTCAAGTTCATAATTGAGGAGTTTTCAGGTTCGTGTATGTTTGTGTCTGTGTGTGTATAGATATGTCTCTGTATGTTGTGTGCGGGCGTAAATTTTTATCAAGAAGTTGTCGATTTAGCTGAGCTTTATTGTCAACCGATTACAGTTTTTTCAACTGTAAGTGTTGTTTTTTTTTTTCTCTTAAAAAAAATGCTTCTCTTCTGAAAAAAGCCCATTCAAACAGGCTAAAAAAGAAAACTATTTTTGCTCAACAAACATTGTGACCTAACTATCTAAAGGCCAGGGGCCACAAGTATTTGCTGGATTGTTTTAAGATGAAACAATACAAAAGGAAACTAATCAATGTTGTCATGTTCCAAGTTCTTGATTATGAGCTCCAGATTTTCCTTGATATGAAAGGATTCATATACTCAAATAACAGATGATAAAAGCAGCATTCTTTGCAAATATTTCATGTGCCAATCTACTTGAAAATATTTTTAGCCATCAGATCCTCAAGCCACACATCAACAGCTTCATTAAAACAAAGTTGTTCTGCTGACTTCAGACTCCACAAACAAGTTCAACCACAACTGATCTAGAACAAAGTCTTTATACAATGTAACATTTAGTTCCAATATGAGTCATTCAGTTCCATTTCGAAAACAACATAGCACATGAACAGTTACGAAATGCGAGTAGAGTTGATATGAACATACACTTACAGAACACATCCACAGAACGGCTAGATATCCAGTCTGTCCAGAAATTGTTCATGTTTCCTTCTTCTCTTTTGCTGCCGAGGAAGTACTCTTGAACCAAGGAATCCACACGGATGTCGTCTTCTGGTAGTTCTTGTACGCCTCGATCCTGTACGGTTGTTTCAGCATACGTTCCTCCACGAGAATAGTAACATAAGCTAAGCACAAGCTGTTGATCAATGGACCGATAAATGCCCAGCCAAAATCCAAGTTAAAAGCAAAGATCACCAATCCCCACCACCATAACTGCTCGCCGAAATAGTTTGGATGCCGCGAGTAATGCCACAAGCCCTCATCAAGATTAGGCACTAATGCTTGGCCTTGCAGTTTCAGCCTTTCGTTTCTACTAACAAAGTTGTGAAGCTGCGTGTCAGCAAAATATGCAATGGTGACACCAGTCAAGCACACTAGTGCAGCAACAAGATCCCAGACATTCAGGGGCTTGTCTTTTGAGTGGACAATATAGAAAGGAAAGCATATGCCCATTAGAAACACCTGTAAGTAGCATAAGTCACATAACGACTGCGTTAATATAGAGTTTCAGTTCGATCAGGAAATTCATCGAACATGTAGATTACAAGTATAAGATCCAAAGTCAACATTACAAAATTACAGAAACTAAGAACCCATATTGCGCAATGCAATTACCTGCTGAGAAAGGTAAATGGCAAAGAAAGAAACCCACCACCAGTTCTTGCCATACTGCCGGGCCATATCGCTAAATCTCCAGTCCTCACGAGCACCCCATTGCCATTTTTCTCGCCGGAAGTAGCTGTGAGTGAGCCTAACGCTCCAAACACACGTCAAAAGGATCACGAGCCTCGACCTCCAAGCATTGCATTCAGCCAACGGATGAGCTGCGTAGTAATGCGCCAGCAACACAGGTATCACCGTCCAATACAAATCTATCATCTGTTACAGACCATTAACACGCAAAATCAAACAAGAAATGCAGTTTCTAGAAAGAGAGTTACAGTAAAAATACGAACCCAGTGGCTCGATTGGAGGAGACCCACGATCCAGAAAAGAAGGTTGACGTTGAGGAAGAAGAAGATGTGGGCTAATAAAAGAGGGTGGTTATAGCACCAAGTCCAGAGAGGAGAGAGAGAATCAGCTTCGTCGGCGGCGGCGTTGGCCGAGTAATGGCGGAGGAAGGAGAGATAGAAGAAGATGGACGGAAGAGGAGCGAGAAGAGCAACAATGGCGTTGCGCAGATTGTGGGCATGAGTGTTGTTGCTATTGAGCGACGCCATGGTGATCATGAGGAAGGCAAAACCTATGAGGCCCAATTTTATAGCGGCTCTTCTGGATCTTGGTCTTGGTTAAAATATTTTTTCTTTTGGTTATTATATTCTTTGAGTTGTCGTGGCATAATTATATTGTGATTTGATTAATTGGTTCACCTTAGAATGGTCATTTAATACTCAGCTCTATACTTTAGTCAATAACATTCGGTTGTCTAAAAATACCATAATGCCCCTACGAATTAAGATGTTATTTGTATTTGAAGTTTTTTTTTTCTCTCTCTTTTTAATCGAAACTCCATGGGAAATACCCCGAAAAATTATATCAACTATACTTACAATTTGTCATTGTACACATTGGTCTTAAAGCAATCCGGGGCCTCACTCACCCCACTTTTCAATACAATACAAATCATAGTAGGTAAATTTAGCAAGTGAGTCCGTAACTTTATTGATTGAATGATATACATTAGAGATACTAAATTGCTCGAGGTTAGCAATATTATAGACAAAGTTAACATGTGAATACTGCAAGTATGCATTCAACTACCTTTCTACCAAAAAAAGGGGAAAAAAAAGGACAAAAAAGAAAAAACATATATCAAAGTATTAGTGGATAGTCGAAACCAAAACTATAAAACTTTGGAGCCTCAACTTCACTCAATTCGTGACTTGTTGAGGCTGCCTTGCATCGTTTTGGAGGGTGATTGCTCAGTTTTACTCTCAAAATTCAAGTGCGGGGAAGATGATTCTTTTGACATGAGAAATGTGATTCTCGATATATGTATTCTTATGTTAAGACTCTCGAGTTGTAGCTTTAGTTTTGTTTGACACAATGACAACCGAGCTGCTCATTCACTAATTAGGTGTTTGGCTTTAGTTTAATTGTGTTTTTCTTCTTCCTAATGGCTTACTTTTCCTTTCCACTAAAAAAAAAATATGGTTGGGCCTATTACGGAACTCAATTTAATTTAAGGATTGAATGTAACTATAATAAGGAGTTAAGGACCATGCACCACATCAATTCCTACATATGCTCGTATATTGCAGATTCGACCCACATTTCATCAATATCTCGTACCAATCCTACTTCATCTCACCAACCTATCACGAACAATCAATTTTGTCATAGAAAAAGAAAAAGGCAAAAAAATCATCAATTTATGTAAGAAAGATGATTGCCACGTTTCTTATTTCAAATTAGAGTAAAAGGCATGGAAGACTATTTATCACATTGCTTGAGCATCCAATGTTCCTTTGACCTTTTTGGCACAACATTAGACCTCGCCAACCGCAAATCAATTTGGTCTAAGATTACAATTGAAATAGACATTAATAAAACTAATTAGTGTGGCACAATAGTTTCTTTCCATGGGAGCAAATAATTCTATGGTTCAATCATTTTTTTTTAAAGATGTGACCTATTATATATCAATCAATTACATTAATATTCTCTTAAATCAAGATTAAATTAGTGTATTATTGCATCAATCATCAACAATAACCAAATATAAATAAATAATTGTGTATTGTCATTCAACATACTAATATCATCTACATTGGTAGGACTTGAACTCATAGCCTGGTGGATAAATATGAAAAACATTCTTTAATGCATTATTGCCATGTAAACTCATAAAATCAGTGAATAATTACCAAAAAAATCTTTAGAATTTGTTTTAATTATGAAATAGAATACCTTTGTCTATTAGAATGATAATTTTCATCCTTAAAGTTTGTTTTTCATTTTATAAATAACACTAGCCTTTAGTTACCTCAATTACACAAAATCCCTTTATCTGTTATTGTTGTTGGGGTAATTCTAATTTGGGACAAAAACACTTAATCCCTTAAACTATTATGTTTTTTTTTTCTTTGTACATTACCATACGAACTTTTACAAGTTGCATATTAACATATGAGTTTTACAGTTTTCATATTTTATCTCTTACGGTCATTTTTTGATGATAAAAGTGAATGAAAATAGGATATGTGTCCTTGTACAAGATGTCACTTATTGTTGAAAAATAACCGGAGGGGATTAAATGTGCAAAATATAAAATTCAGATGACGAAGTGCAACTTGTCAAAATTCATATGACAATGTATAAAAGCTAGCATAATTTGAGAGTTAAGTGTTTTTATCCCTTATAACTTTAATATATAGAGATTCTTTTTTTTTTCTTTCTTTCTTTCTTTCTTTTCTTTAGCCAAGAAAAATTTCAAAAAGCTTTGTTTTTTTTTGTCTTTTTTTTTTTGGGTAATTATTCCTAAAATCAAATTATAACCTTAGCAGCGTCCGCCGTCAAAGTGTGCAAATGAAAATAAGCTTTTCCGGCAAAAGTAGTAAAGCAGAGAGGCACTCAATCACAATTTTTGGTGTGTTTAGTGGGATAATGATTGTGATTAGTTATAACGAATAATTAAACCCGTGCTCCATGCTTGGATAAATGATGAGCACCACTCCATAGCTGGAAAGTTACGGAAATTATTTTCTCAGTGTCTCTTTAATTGGCCCACTTAATTATACTTATCGTCCTCGAGGCTCACGCCGGAGAATATTTGCTCCGCCGTCTTCGGTAGCCCTAAAGTGATAGATTGATATCATTGTTTGAGCATGGGATATTATGCAAGTATATGATTATTATGTGTGGTAAAAGAAGTCAACTTTTATGGAATTGATATGGATGAGATCATGAGTTCTAATTTTGAAGAGATAATTTAAAAAAAAAAAAAAAAAATATGAAGGAGATTTAAAAATATTAATAAAAATATATATGTTTTATGATAGTATATATAAATGTGGAGAGGCAGGGCTACTCCTAGTGATTCGGGTGCATATTTTTTGTTCCATTTTTTATATTCAATTACATGATGTA
Source organism: Petrea volubilis (assembly GCA_026212405.1). NCBI lineage: Eukaryota > Viridiplantae > Streptophyta > Magnoliopsida > Lamiales > Verbenaceae > Petrea > Petrea volubilis. The sequence goes on from CM047884.1 coordinate 12,862,301, forward strand.
TTACACGTATGTAAAGTAGAAAATATTGATGATATTCGAATTTGATACTGAACACAAGCTTTGTGAAAGGGGTGCAATGATCTGAAAATATTGGTTTTGGGGTCCTAAATTTTAATGAATGAACATACATGGGTCTAATAAAAAGTGTCTCCATTGAAATTTTACAACATTCAGGGAGTGTATTAAACAAGGAGAATAGATAAATGAGCAAAGCAATGCCAACATAAATGAATAGTACATACTTGAAATTTTACAACATTGAGGGAGTGTATTAAACAAGGAGAATAGATAAATGAGCAAAGCAATGCCAATATAAATGAATAGTACATACTTGATATGATAACTATGTAGGTGGGTTTTTATAGTTGAAGGTTTGTAAGAGCACCAGATGATTGAGGTTAATGTGCGGTCTGCTGAGACTGAGCTATGAGTGGTCCCCATGTTCTAATCCAAGTACATTATGTTTCAAATAATATTGTGTGCTTGTGTACAAAAAATGAAAAACCATCATACAGAGACAAATCTCATGAATAATGAAGAGATCAAAAATATCTAATCCTGCTCATGGGTGAGTGTCCTCATGGCAGTCTTCTGAGCATAAAGATTAAGGACCCACATTTGGGGTCTACTCAAGATGCATAGACGAGACCCAAGGCCCGATCGAGGAAGCTTATGGACCGAGGAAGTAGTCCCTCCGTGGGGGTTCGGGGGTGGGGGTATTGACTCAAGGGAACTATTAGATTCAAGGTTAGTTAAAATTTTTAGATACATGTTGATGTGGTCGGATTTGGTCCGAAGAACACGTCACTCCGAGTAAGGGACAAGTTCGAGGATGGATGTCCAAAGTCCTTTCAAACTCCGAGCAAAGGTGTTTGATTGCTGGTCGGGTCCTACTCTGCAAGGATGGAACACACGTGAGCCTAGCCGGATGTGTCTCCGGCGAAGATCCTCCGACGCTCAAGTCAGAATTCGAGCAGGTGATCGGAAGGTAATAATGTATGTAATTGTGTGAAAAACTTACCGTATGAACAGTAACGGTGTGCTATTTATAATAATCGGAGACGAGTGGGCCGGATTAGGGTTAGACCGGCCCAGCCTTATTGTCCGTACAGGAATATTCCCCGGCGAGTGCCGGGGATGCGTCGGGTACACATTGTGTCAGAGGAGTACACCCGGTGTCAGAGGTCGTTATTACTGGGACCACATCGAGGACGGAGTGGAACCGTCCGAGGATAGAGGGGTATTACCGGATTCCCCGTATGATGGTCCGAGGATTACGGAGACTGGGATAATAGTCCGAGGAAGTCAATACCCCGTAGGATGGGCGGTGGGGCACTTTGGCGTTTTCTGATCGGGCATAGACGTAATCCTAGTCGGACTGATCAGACACATGGCGGCCTCCGGTTGGCATCTTGAGCTGATGTGGCGCCGACGTGGCCTCGGGTATATCGGGCCACATCATTAGTCCCCCCAGTTCAGGTCCTGCTCGGATATACGTAGTTCGAGCAGGTCGTGAACTTCCTGGGAGGCGCCGTTACAAAGCTCGAGCATAAATACCCCGACCAGGCGCTGGCGGTAATTTCGAAAATTTGACCGTTGGAAAGTGACCGTTGGTAATAATTGCAGGCGACGTTTGGACTTCTCGAGGAGCATTCTTACCGCCCTATAAATAGGGGCTTCGGGCTTGGCTACAGGCGCCTTATTTCCACATCGAGCTGAGATTCGAATCCGAGCATAATTTTGAGAGCACCGAGCACGTCAGACATACTCCGAGCATCCGAAAATATCTTCGTCCGGCCCAAACCTAGGTACCTTTCCTTTTCTCAGTCCTTGTTCTTTTCGTTCTTCCCTTTTCATTAAAATTCCCTAGGCAACCATGAGCGGGTCCGAGGATGGTTCCGATTGCCAGAATAGGGTAGCGGAATACTCATTTGGTGAGGGTTTGAGCGACGTGAATTTGTCGCAATCTTTGGAGGCCGGAACCTCCGTCGAGGGGGCGTCATCTCGATGCCGGGGCGAGGCTAGTACCAGCCTGCCGAGAAGAGGCGGCAAAAGCCCGAGTAGGGTGGAGGAAATGAGGCAGCGCATGATGGCCGTGAGTGGGGCGGAGCTTCCTCCGATGGCCGGCACGTCCGACGTACCCATCCCGTCACACAGGCTAGTCGACGAGGAGGAAGATGTCTCTGATCGGGAACCTCGTCGGAAGAAAAGAAAGGCCATCGCAGGCAACCAAACGACGGTGAGCTGGGGAAATATAGTCGCGCACAACACTGATCGGGATGTGGAAAAAGTGATTGGCCATTACATCCGCGAATCGTTCAGCATCATATGGCCGAGCAGAGAGGACTCTATCACGGAACCCCCCGCGGGGTGCATTCCTATCCACTATTCTCACATCGAGAACGGCCTCCGATTCCCCATCCCATCCTTCAGCTCCTCGATTCTTAACCATCTGAACATAAGTCCAATTCAACTGACCCCAAACTCATACGCCTCGATCTGCGCCTTCGTTGTTTTTTGCCACTGTACCGACCAGCGTCCTACTCTGGCTAACTTTTCCAGCATTTTCCAAATAAACCTCTCGAGTAGGTCCTCCCCGGACGATGAGTTCAACTGCTTCTTTATAAGCGCCAAGAACGGGAGAAAGATCATCGAGACAGCCTCGTCCTCTTATGGGAGTGACTGGAAGCAAAAATGGTGCTTCATCCAATACGATGGGGAGTGGCCGGTGAGGCGAGTGCATAATTCGGAGGTAAAGAAGCTCTCCCTGGTCGGACAGGGGTCGAGTAGCTGGTCCCGGGAGTGGATCAATGGACATAAGGCGCAGGGGTTGCTGTGCCCGATCTTCATGACCCAGGAGCGGTTCCTAGTAAAGGCCGGGCTCTCGCCGGCTAGACTGGACATCGAGGACATCACTTTTGGTTGCCTACCGTTTTTTATTGTTATTTTATTGTGTCGCCTCGAATCCCCCATGTTTCTGACTGGAGTTTATTGTTTTGATTGTGCAGATCTAAGCGTACTAGAGATGGGGAGACTCAGGCACATGAACAAGGTGGCTGGTGAGAGGAGGCCATCTCCCCCCCCGGAGGACAGGCGTGCTATGGCGGAGGCGCCCTCGACAGCTCCACCGGTGATGAGGGCGGCACAACAAGCCCCTGCCCGGGCCATCGTGGCTGCCATTGACATCGAGGATGAGAGTTCTCTAGTTCGAAAGAGGAAGACAGCTGATCCTGCGCCGAAGGGGATGTCCGGTCCAGCCCCGAAGAAGAAGACCCTTGTTCCGAGCAAGGGCAAGCGTCCAGCGGATGGCTCCGGCTATACCTCCGAGAAGTTGGAGGTTTTGGACTATCAGGATGCCCCCAAGCCCCGTTTCGGCCCCAAGTTCGGGGACCTGTCCAACTTGAGCGTCCTTGGCGGTGAGGGCTGGAAATTGGCCATGAGGAGCTTCAGGAATAGCGTCTTCAAGACCGACCAAAGGATTCTGACCGAGCTTGACGACAAAGACTTGGCCTTAAGCATAGCGGAGGATATGAACACCCTCCAACAAAAGGTGTTCCATGGCCTACGTCGGCTGGAGGTCAGTCGAGGAAGATGCGAGAAGGCCGAGAGGAATGCCCGGGGAAGCGGTCTTCAGGCGGATCTCGACGAGGAGCGACAAAAGAACCAAGTCGCCCAGAAAGAGATCGAGGAGGAGAAAGAGAAATCCCGCAAGTTGGAGGAGCGGGTGAGCCAGCTCGAGCTAGATTTTAAGACTAAGCAGTCCGAGCTGGAGCAGGAGATCATGGTTCTGAAGGAGAAGGCCAAAGATGCCTTTGCTCGGGGTGAAAGGAGGGGTGACCGGCAGGCAAAGGCGGAGATGAAGGCGCGTATCCCCGAATTCGAGAAGGAAGCCGTGAAACGTTTCGTTCGCGGTCCCGTCTTTGAGTACGCTACAATCCTCTTGTGCACCGAGGATGTCGTTCAAGTGTACGACCGGGCTTTCAACCAGCTGAAGGCTCGGGGAGTCATTCCCCAGGATTTCCCCATGGACGGCTACGGCCTTCACTTAAACGACGCCGGGGAGGAAGTGGTCGAGGAAGATGATCCGGAGCCGGCCTACGAGGGCGCAGAATTTGACTCAGTGCTCTCTATCGTGAAAAGGCAAGTCCGGAACGAGCGACATAAGCGCTTGGGTGAGCCTCTCTCCCCGGACGTGGAGCCCGATGATGCAATCATCGTGGAACAAGGGGGGTCCGACGTGGGGACGTCAAGCGCCCCGGCGATGAACGTGGCCGGCCCTGAGGCTGATAAAGCATTGGAGGCGGCGGTTGAGGAGGTGGCCGAGGAGATGGAGGGCGCATAGGCTCCTTGCATTTTTGAATTCTTATTCAGTTTTTATTTTAAGTTTGTAAGCCCGAGGGGGCGATTTTTCAAACCATTGTTCAATGAAACGTTTTATCTTCCTTGTCGAACTGTGAACTAAAAGTTTTATCGTCGAAATGTGAATTATTTTATGCAACACGTAATTAATTGATCTTCCTCATCGGGAAATAGCTCCAATTCAATCTTCAGAAAATAAATACGCAACTCAGGCGTGTAAAATTTCGAAACGTTTCGGCGAGGAACATGGCATAATTAAAACCGTGTAAAATAAGCTGTAAATAATTCATTTCGACTTAGATTGAAATTTAACCATTGGAGAAAACTATTCGTTGGTGAAAACAATTGTTGAAAGAGCCAAGCGGCTCGAGGAGATGTTTCATTAAAATTTCGTCGAGAATTTACAACGTTATCAAAATTTACAATTTCATTTCTAATGGTGCAAATCTCAAAATTCTTCTGCTCGGCCACAGAGCGATTATACGTAGAACCTCTTAAGGTTCGCCGCGTTCCAAGGGCGAGGCAACTCCCTCCCCGACATATCCTCGAGGCGATAGGCGTTGTTTTTGCAAATCTTGGCCACTTTGAACGGACCATCCCATTTGGGGTCCAACTTTCCCACCGGGCGAGAAACCTCGACCTTCTTGGTGACCAGATCCCCGATCTGGAATGTCCGGGGATGGACATGGCGATTATAAGCGCGTGCAGTTGATGCCCGGAAGTTGTCCATCCTTCGCAAGGAGGCGCGCCTTCTCTCGTCGGCGAGGTCGAGCTCGGTCAGGCGAGCGTCGACGTTGGCAATCTCATCGAAGTGCGCAACCCGAGCAGATGGGTGCAGCACCTCGGCGGGTATAACGGCGTCGGAACCATAGACTAAGGCGTACGGGCTGTCGCTCGTCGCAGTCCGAGGAGTGGTCTGATATGCCCAAAGCACGCCTGGGAGCTCGTCGGCCCAATTGCCCTGAGCGTCGGCCAAGGCGGTCTTGAGTCCGTGGAGAATTGTTCGGTTGGTGACTTCGACTTGGCCGTTGGCCTGAGGGTTCCCCACTGAAGTGAAACGCTGCTCGATTTTGAGGCTAGAGCACCATTCCCTTACCCGGTGACTCTGGAACTGGGTTTCGTTGTCGGAGATGATGACCTTGGGAAGTCCGAAGCGGCAGATAATGTTCGTCCAAATAAAGATTTTCATAACCGAATCGGTGATCTTCGCGACGGCCTCCGCCTCAACCCATTTGGTGAAATACTCGACGGCGACTATGACAAACTTCCTCTGCCCGGGGGCCTGAGGGAACGGTCCAAGGATATCTATCCCCCACTGATCGAATGACCAGGATATCTCGACATTTACCATCGGGACGGCAAGCTGATGGACGAGGTTGGCGTGTATTTGACATGTTCGGCATCGTCGGACAAAGTTGAAGCAATCTTGCACGAGGTTAGGCCAGAAGAACCCTGCCCGTGATACCTTTTTGGCCAAGGACCTTGGCCCAGTGTGGTTTCCGCAACACCCTTGGTGTATCTCTTCGATAACCTCCCTGGCCTGTTGAGTGTTCAAGCATCGTCAAGGAGGCCCATCGAAGCTTTTCCTAAACAGGCGCCCCTGCCCGTCGAGGGCGTATCGAGAGGCCTGCCGTCGGAGTCTTTTGGCTTCGACGGTTCCCTCAAGGAGAATTCCGTCCTTCAGGTAGGCGATTAGTTCTGCGATCCAATCCTCCGGGGGCTCGACGGAAAGTATGCACTGTCGCGCCCCCGAGCCGGTCAAGGGTGTTGGCGAACTCAACATGGTTATCGTTCTTTCTTTGGTCCCCCTCACCGAACTGGCTAGCTTCGACAATTGATATGCCCTCTCATTTTCTGCCCGGGGGATCTGCTCGAGAGAGAACTTGGCGAACCTTTCCTTCAACTTGTTGACCTCCTCGAGGTACTTCGTCATCGATACCTCCCGGGCGTCGTAATTCCCATTGACCTGCTCGGCCACCAACTGCGAATCGGTCAAGGCGACAAGTTCGTCCACACCCTTGTCCAGGGCAATCTTCATCCCTGCAGCGAGTGCTTCATACTCGGCCTCGTTGTTGGAAACCAGGAATTCTAGGCGAATGGCGAAGTCGAGCTCGTGGCCCAACTCATCCCGCAGATAAACCCCGGCTCCCCACCTGAGTTCGTGGAGGACCCATCGACCATGAGGGTCCACGGTGTTTTTGGCTCCGTTTCCGCCATCGGGGCCACTTCCGCTAAGAAATCCGCCAGGACCTGAGCATGAATCGCTGTCCGTGGTTGGGACTGGATATCGAACTCGCCGAGCTCGACGGCCCACTTCACGAGCCGACCAGAGACATCGGGTTTGACCAGCACCTGCCTCAACGGCTCATTGGTCAGGACTACGATGGTGTGGGCCTGAAAGTATTGCCTCAACTTCCGGGCGGAGTGGACCAAAGCGAGAGCGAGCTTCTCGATGGCCAAGTAATTCCGTTCAGGGCCTTGGAGGAGTTTGCTGAGGTAATACACCGGGCGGTGTACCCGATCCTCCACGTGCACTAGGACAGAGCTGATAGCATTTGGGGATACCGCCAGATAGGCATAAAGGGGTTTCCCCGGAACTGGTTTCGACAGCAGAGGGGGTTCGGTCAGGTATCTTTTTAATTCGAGGAGCGTGCACTGGCATTCCTCCGTCCACTTCCAATCCGGCACCTTCCTTAGTGCTTTAAAAAATGGGAGGTTCCGGTCCGCTGAGCGGGATATGAACCGATTAAGGGCAACTATGCGCCCTACTAACCTCTGTACTTCCTTCACTGAGCTAGGCGGCTCGATGTCGAGGATGGCACGAATCTTCGAGGGGTTGGCCTCGATCCCCCTATGGCTGATAATGTATCCGAGGAACTTGCCTCCTCGGACACCGAACGTGCACTTGTTCGGGTTGAGTTTTAGGCCATATTTCCTTAGAATCTCAAATGTTCGAGCAAGGTGCCCGAGATGATCGGACTCCCGCTCATTGCGGACTATCATGTCGTCGACGTAAACTTCGACGGTTCTCCCGATCTCTTCCTTGAACATGAGATTCACGAGCCTCTGCTACGTAGCTCCGGCATTTTTCAGCCCGAAGGGCATCACGAGGAAGCAATACGTCCCCGACGAGACGACGAATGACGTCCTCCCCCGATCCTCCTCGGCCATGTAGATCTGGTAGTAGCCCTGGAAGGCGTCCATCATACTCATCAACTCGCACCCAGCCGTTGAGTCAACGAGTTGGTCTATCCGAGGAAGGGGGTAGTGGTCCTTGGGGCAGGCTTTGTTGAGATCGGTGAAATCGTTGCACATCCGCCATCGGCCATCGCCCTTGGCAACAACGACCACGTTGCATAGCCATTCGGTAAACTGGATCTCCACAATGTAGCCTGCCTCGAGGAGCTTGTTGACCTCCTCCTCGATGATCCGGTTGCGTGCTTTGCAAAATATTCTCTTTTTCTGCCTCACCGGCCTGAACGATGGGTCTGCGTTCAAGCGATGGACAATGACTTCAGGGTCGATTCCGGAAAAATCTGAGGCCTTCCAAGCGAAGACGTCCGCATTTGATTGGAGGAAGTCGACCAACATGACCTCGTGATGCGGCTCGAGGCTCAATCCTACCCGGGTGGTCTTGGAAGGGTCGCCCTCTACGAGCTGGATTGTGTTGAAGTCTTCCGCCGGCGTCATTTTCTCTTCCTCGAGCCTCCTCCGCTTCGCCGGGTCGATTTCGGAGGACTCGGGGATGTCCATCCGCGAGGTGGCGGCCTCGACTGGTCGGGGTGCCGGAGCCTTCTTTCCTTCGACGGAGGCCGAGTAACACTTCCAGGCATCTAAGATCCGGCACGTGACCTGCCCGACCCCCGCGGGTGTGGGGAACTTCATTTTCAGGTGATACGTGGACACCACCACCCGAAACGCGTTGAGTGCGGGTCGCCCCAGGATAATGTTATACGCGAACGGGGCGTCCACGATGAGATACGAGATCATTAAAGTTCTCCTCCTCGGTGCCTCCCCCAATGAAGTGGGAAGCTGGATCATTCCAAGGGGGACTACCTCGGATCCCCCGAATCCGACAAGAGGTGTCTGCACGGGAGAGAGCGTGTATTTCCCCAAGTCCATTTTCGCAAACGTGCTGGCGAAGATGACATTGGCGGAACTCCCGTTGTCGATCAGAGTCTTGGCCACCGTGTAGTTGGTCACGTCCAGGTTTATGACCATCGGGTAATCCGGCGTATCCTCGAGGCCGTCTGTCTTAGGGAGGTGCTCGAGATCCCGGTCAGAAAACTCGAGCGACTCGGTTCGGGGCGCTGCCTTCGAGATGGCGTTGATCTGCATCCTCTCGTGGTAGTAGCGCTCCTCGATGTGATAACGAGCCTGATCGAGACGCCTCTCTACCTGCTTTCTTCTAGATCTGGTGTCTCCCCCACTGGGCCCGCCCGCGATGGTGTGTATGACCCCTCTTGTTGGAAGATTATCTGGAATGGCGGGTTGCTTATCGGGCCGTTGGGCCGGAGTTGGGTCCCTGCGAGATGAACGTGATCTTTCCCCTCTCGGGGACCTGGAGTCATCGTCCTCAAAAGACGGGGAGCGTTGTTGGCGGCTACCTTCACCTTTGTGGCCCTGCCCCTTCTTTTTGACAAACTTCTTGACCTCCGGGCAGCCAGCATCGATGAGGCGCTGGATTTCTCTCTTGAGGGCGTAGCAGCCCTTGGTGTCGTGGTTTCCCACCTGCTTGTGGAAAGTGCAGTATTTGTTCCCCCTCGGGGGGGCTCCATCCCTGTCCTGGATCTTTCTCGGCCTCCGGAAGATTGTGGGGTCGTTGGCGTTGATGGTGGCAAATATTTTCCTTCCTCGACATCACCAGCGGGGTAAGCTCATTGTCTCGCCGGCGGTCTTTCTTCTCCCCGGCGTCCGATGCCTTTTGTAACGCATGTCCTCAACATTCATGTATTGCTGGGCAATAGACATGACCTTCTCCATTGTGGCCAGACGCTTTCTGGCTAGGTGGTCCGAGCATGCTTGATTCCGGATGGCGCCCATGATAACGTCGAGGAGGAAGTCCATCTGGACGCTCTCGACCTTGAGTAACTCGGTGTTGAGCCGATTGAAAAAATCTCTCAAGGACTCATTGGCCTTTTGTCGAATTTTGTGAAGGTGGGACGGTGGCAGTTTGGCCAGACTCTTGGTCTGGAAATGGTTAACAAACTTCACCGCCAGGTCGGCGAAGCTCCTGATCGATCCTGGGGCTTGCCGGACGTACCACTGCGAGGCCACACCTTGAAAGGTCGTGACTAGCAGTTTAGCGGCGAAATCGTCGTCGATCATATGCACACGCATGGCGTGTTTGAACTGTATGAGGTGCTCCTTGGGGTCGGCCTCCCCGTCGTATCGGGGCAAGTCCATGGGGATCCGCACACCCCGTGGAGCGCGGGCCCTCTGGAGATCGGGGCTGAGGGGATCCATCTCGTCAGGCTCGAAATAACGCTGAGCCGATCCCTGGCCGGATCGGTGTGATACCTCCTCGAGCCTTCGGTGGAGATCTTCCATTCAGTGAGACAGCTCACCGATGTCTTCTCGGGCCCTCTCCCAGCGGCGGACCTCGTCGATTCGCCGCTGCAGCTCAGTGGCCTGGTGGGAAATCTCTTCCAGGCGTTCCCTCTGGTTCCGGGCTGGGATCCCGGACGAAGCGCCCACGGAAGATTCGTCAACCTCTTCGTCGAGGCGGGGTGGCGGGGCTCATCTTTCCCTCCGGGGCTCCCGGGGGGCTGGTCCCCTGTTCGCGCGTCGGAGCATCATCACGCGCGACGTCGGCTACCCGAACACCGCGCGGGGGGCGAAAATCCTCCCTCTGGATATGAGGGTCTTCAGCGGGTGCAGGCAGAGCGGGGTTTGGTTCCCCCCGTGCCCTGATCTCTCGTAGGAGTGCATTGAACTGGTCGGACGTCAGAACCACGAGACTCTGCTCGACGGTTGGTGAGGGCGTCGCCCCGGCGACCAGGGGCACAGCCAGGGCCGGAGCGTCGCTCGGCCCTGGGGCGTGGGTGGTGATTTGCGGAGGCAGGGGGTTTGTCGAATCCCCTGGCTCCGTCCCAGTTCGGCGGGTGTTAACCATTCTCACTTGTCTCGAATAGGCCCTCCTTCTAGCGCCAAAATGATGTGGTCGGATTTGGTCCGAAGAACACGTCACTCCGAGTAAGGGACAAGTTCGAGGATAGATGTCCAAAGTCCTTTCAAACTCCGAGCAAAGGTGTTTGATTGCTGGTCGGGTCCTACTCTGCAAGGATGGAACACACGTGAGCCTAGCCGGATGTGTCTCCGGCGAAGACCCTCTGACGCTCAAGTCAGAATTCGAGCAGGTGATCGGAAGGTAATAATGTATGTAATTGTGTGAAAAACTTACCGTATGAACAGTAACGGTGTGCTATTTATAATAATCGGAGACGAGTGGGCCGGATTAGGGTTAGACCGGCCCAACCTTATTGTCCGTACAGGAATATTCCCCGGCGCGTGCCGGGGATGCGTCGGGTACACATTGTGTCAGAGGAGTACACCCGGTGTCAGAGGTCGTTATTACTGGGACCACATCGAGGACGGAGTGGAACCGTCCGAGGATAGAGGGGTATTACCGGATTCCCCGTAGGATGGTCCGAGGATTACGAAGACGGGGATAATAGTCCGAGGAGGTCAATACCCCGAGGGGCAACGTGACTTCGGGGAAACACATTGGGCGGTGGGGCGCTTTGGCTTTTTCTGATCGGGCATAGACGCAATCCTAGTCGGACTGATCAGACGCATGGCGGCCTCCGGTTGGCATCTTGAGCTGACGTGGCGCGGACGTGACCTTGGGTATATCGGGCCACATCACATGTCATTTTTTGAGAAGACAATATGAATCGATCAAACTATCCCATATTATATACGGTCCGCATATGTTCCCAACTTAGCGAAGTACATGAGTAACATAGATAATTTCATCCCTAATGATCATGTTCTCTATTCGTGAACATCGAATAGTTTTCCCCCTCTTCGATTCTGATTTTAGTGTGTAAAATAGCTATTGGATGAGTAGAAATTAAACGGAAACAATCATTTTGCGAGTTAAATTTGATAAAGTAGTCAATTATTTGAAAAAAAAAAATGGTAAAGTAGTCGGAATAGTTTTGATTATGTAAAAATGGTAAATTGATTGAATTTGTGTACAATTTTATGCCCTTTTTTCTGATACATTATTGTATAATATGTCCTATTTTCCCGATAAATTATTGTGTAACTATAATACTTATATATGATATTTAAAATAAAATTCGCTCTCTCTCTCTTTCTCGCTCTCAATGCAGGCCCATTAAATGTAGATGGGCTCCATCGCGAGCATTCCTAATTAGAACCTACTCTTCAATGGGCTTGGATCTGAGAAAACACTGTAGGACTTAGGCATGGGTATTTCGATATATTTCTACGTTGTAGGCCCAGGAATTTTCATCCTTGTGGTTGTGGAATATTGGAAGTGTGCTATTTTAACTATTAAATGCTTAAAAAAAAAAGGAACCTATTAAATATGCTAACATTGAATGTTGGGCATTATGTTTTACCTAATTTCGGTGAGCAGAGAACAATTTCGAAACATAGGGCGTGTGATGTTGGACAGGAACCCATGCCTAAATGTTTGGTTATTATTAATTTGTCCCTCGTCTAAAGAATTAATATATAAGAGAAGCAAAAGTCCTCACTAATTTTATTCAGTGTTTGATGTTTCATATTGTTCAAGAATGAAATTAAGAATATCACATTGGGACAAATGAAAATCATATGGATAGTGGGTTAAAAATTTTAGAGTTCTTTTGTCATAGGTGCTCCCGTGTTAAATCTAATTAAAGCGAAAAATTTTGTAAAATAAAAATTAGTTCAAAAGACCCTGTGAAATGTGAAAACTACCAACAAAAATTCTTGATCGATAGTGTACTTTTCAAGCGTCATTTCTACATATATGATTGTGTTTTAGGCTTGCAAATATACCATTTTTTAACTTTGAGTTAAAATTTGCAAACCCCCTACAAAAAACTGTGTTAAAAAAATTAGTATAAAAACCCTCATATTTTTAAAAATTAGCACACCGACCATCATATATGTGAAACTTTAACACAAGCACCACAACTCCTATGTCTCACAAATTGATTGTAAATATGTGTGAAATTTTGAAAGTTATGATTTGGACTAAAAAAGGGTAAAATTAGATATTCATACTCAAATTTTCAAAAAAGAAACTCAGGGGACAATATGCTAGCTTTTAAAAATATGAGGAATTTTAGACTAATTTTTTAACACATAATTGTTTAATTCAAAATCTTAATTCACTGTAACAATGTTAATTTGTAATTACTAATTTATATTGATATAGCTTTGAAATAGAAGAAGTTTTTAAGGCAGATTTCAACGGAGAAACTCGGTGATTTTGCGGAGCCAAGCATAACTCCAATGGGGTAACATGTGTAAACTACCTAACAATCCACCAATTTATGAGTAGGGTTTTACCATATCCATGTTCAACTTAATGCATACCCTTAAAAGTATGTGTTTACCCTACCCTAATTGGCCGATCAGAGACCTGACAGTCTAAGCTTCGAGTACAGCTTTTTTTTTCGGCGTTTTACATTTATATTTCATAAATTTTATTCGGTTATTTTTTTTTTTGAAAAAGAAAATTTGTTTCTTAGTTTTTCCAAATTACATTTGTTAAGACTTAAACCCACGATCAATGTATTCACAAGTGAAGCAGCTTACCACCAAGCTATACATATGATTGTTGCCTCATTATTATTGCTTCCAATAACACACACACACACACAATTTATATGTTTGAAATATAAACAAGAAATATCATAATTGTTTTTTATATTAAAAAAAATTAAAATTAATATTAAAAAATATCCCATTCAGCTAATTTTTCATGTTAAAAGACTCAATATTCAATTTTTAAACTAATTAAATTATCCTTCAACTTTACTTCAAAAATATATATACATATATATCTTTCAACTTATCAGATTGAAAATTTCAATGAATTAACGGAATAATTCATCAAAAATTTAAATTTATGACAAATTTTATTTATCACAAATTAATCAGTAAATATCTTATTACTGGTTATTATTTAATTTTATCTTAATAGAATTTCGTTACAAAATTATCGTAAATGTTCATATATGGATCTTAATTTCAAAATTAAATGGTCCAAATAAATCCCTCATTACAAAAAAATATATATAATATTTAATTTTAAATTATAAATTGTATATATATAATATGAATAATATATGACATATATATCACTCACACACACACACACACACACACACACACACACACACCAGACATTCAAACACACACACAACACAACACACATACAATCAAACACACACAAATATTTGAAATACCATACACACGCACACATAAAAAATCTGAAATATGGGAATTAAGACCAAAAAATTTGCAAATTGAAACTAACATATAAACTTGATTGTAAGAATTTTACAAAAAAAATAAAAATAAAAAAACATAATAATAATAATAATAATAATAATAATAATACCTGTTGAGTATCATTACCTATCGAGTATGAATGCATAAGACCCTACCCTTACTCATACATTAGTATCAGTATGAATTTGGATAGGATATGTATAGATTTTAAAATTTTAGGGTATAAATAGAGAGAAAAATGGGTGTGGGTAGAGTTTTGTCCTACCCACCGACAGGCCTACGCCAATTTATAGACACATTCATAGCATAGATAATTGTAATTATAAGATCATTTTCGTTCTATGAACTGTGAACACATATAATTTAAACACTCCCTAATGTTCCAAAAAAAAAAAAAAGGAAAAAAAAATTGTAACGTATGGAGTGGGGGAACATGAAGAAAAATCCAAGGGCATTTGTTTGATACCTTGTGAGTGTCCTTAGTTTCATCCTATTCAGGCCAAGCCACAAATGGTTGGATACGTGATAATCCACATCAATAGACTACTAGAGATTTTGGACTCATACAACATGTTTCATTCATACCACTAGCCCCCATGAAGAAAGACTAATTAACTATTTTATACACTGTTATATATGCTTGCTTTTTGATTTATAAATCATGATAATTATGATTTCTCATCATACTCAATTATTAGGGGAAAAAAAAAACACAATTTGAAAGCGGCACGTATTTGTCCCTTTCTTTTTTTTGAGAAAAATAGGAGATTTTTATTCTTAAAATAGATCCGTATACACCAGGAGACTAGTTCGGATCTCCTACTACACAACGGTGCTATATCTCCTCCTTCATTCATCAATACACGACACGTGTATTGGTGCGCGGTTGAGATAAGGAAAGAAAATATTTAAAAAAAATTCCTTATCTCAACCGCTCACCAATACACGTATCGTATATTAATGAGTGGAGGAGGAAATATAATACCGTTGTGTAGCAAAAGATCCGAATTGCCATGAGACAAGCACAAGAAGGAATGTTCGATGTGCCCTCTACAAAAGGCACGGCGCTTCTAACTGACATGTGAGCCATTCTGTTGCAAGAACAATGCATAAACTATATTCTTACCCATTAGACTGTATTTGAAATTATATACTAAAATTTTAGTGATTCATTCACATTAAAATATTGAATGTAAAATTCTAAACAATAGATTAATGACAACATAAAAAATAGTGAAAATAATAATCCATCTTTGATCATGATACATTACCTTACTGTCGGAGCAAGAATTCTTGCATAGGCTCTTCATTTGCCAAGTTTTGAGTTTGAATTCCAACAGGATGTGATTCTTTATTTATTTTTATAGCGATTGTTAGTTAGATATTATTGTATACTTAATAATTATTGTAATTCAAAATATTAGTTGTTATGCCCGTTACTTAGTTTCAAATCGATTGACTAAAGAGAAATTGTTCCATAATAGGCTAAATTAGACGCGACGTGTTACTTTTCAGTTCAACATCCTTTACTATACTTATTAATATATGGGTATCACCTTTCAGTTCAATATTTTCTACTACATTCATTAATGCACGTCATTGTGTATTAACGGATGACAACTAAGAAAGAAAAAAAAAATTCATAAAATTTTCTCTTTCTTTATTTCGATTACTTATCGTAGTGTGTATTAATTAATATAGTTAGATATTATCGTATATTTAGTAATTACTGTAATTCACAATATTAGTTTTGAATCGATTGACTAAAGAGAAATTGCTTCATAATAGGCCAAATTAAATGTGGAGTGTCATCTTTCAGTTCAATATTTTTTATTATACCTATCAATATACGCGTATCACCTTTCAGTTCAATATTTTTTACTATATTCATTAATGCATGTCATTATAAATTTTTCTCTTTCTTTATTTTGAATATTTATTGGAGTATGTATTGATGAATATAGTTGAAAATAGGGCGAATTACACTGACTACCCCTGAGGTTTGGCTAATTTACGAAAATCCCCCTACTTTTTCAAAAATTACCAAAAACCCCCTAAGGTTTCAAAAATATTACAAACTTATTCAAATTTCCGAAAATACCCCTTCCCTTTTTTGGGTGATTTACACTGACCACCTTGAGATTTGGTTAATTTACGAGAAACCCCCTATGATTTCAAAAATTACCAAAACCCCCCCAAAGTTATACCAATATTACAACCAACACCTATTTAGGTTGACTTATTAACAATATTAAATCTTTTTTTTCCTTTCTCTAATATTGTTATCATAAAATTTTCATGTAATAAATTTGAAAAAAAAAAATGTGATTATTTATTCAAATAAATATTCTGAATTTAATGCATTAAAGGTATCTACCAACACATCAAGTATGTTATATTATCGCTAATACGGAGTAAATTTTAAGAGAAATGAGTTAGAGTCCTCAAGCTAAATAAAATTTTCAAGTGCATTATTTAATTTCAATTTTTTATTTCAATCAATGTTTATATTTCTCATTTCACATAATCATAATTTTTTTTTTCCAAATCTATTAAATTAAAATTTTATGATAATAATATTACAGAGGGGAAAAAAAGAATTAATATTGTTGATAAATCAACCTAAGTAGGTGCTAGTTGTAACATTAGTATAACCTCAGGGGATTTTTGGTAATTTTTGAAACCATAGGAGGTTTTTCGTAAATTAGCCTAATCTCAAGGTGGATCAATGTAAATCATCCAAAAAAGGGGAAGGGGTATTTTCAAAAATTCGAATAAGTTTGTAATATTTTTGAAACTTTAGGGGGTTTTTGGTAATTTTTAAAAATATAAGGAATTTTTCATAAATTAGTCAAATCTCAGGAGTGGTCAGTGTAATTTTTCCTTAGAAAATATAACACCCTTTCATGGCGGAAGATCTGAGCTGTTCACCTTGCGCACATGCAAACAACTATTATTAATGTGGTCTCATCCAAATCAAAACAAGAGTTAATTTTCCCATCTAAAAAAGGCGCTTTCTTGCAAACCCAAATTTCCAGAAATCAATGATCCTTTCCCTTTCACCAGCTCGGCTCTCGTGGTCTTGCTCAAAACTAAACTAAAATAAAATAAAGTACATACACTCGCCATTTTCCAATGGCAGTTACTCCATTTCCTCCTCAAAATCAAGAAAATTTTCAGACCCATTTCTCTTGATTCCTCACTCATTTATGGAAACCACCATTTTTTGAATGAAAATTTTCTCAAAATGGGTTCATGGGATCAGTTCGGGGAGATCGCGAACGTGGTGCAATTAACTGGGCTAAACGCGATTTCACTGGTAGGCTTAATAGTGAAAGCAGCGAGCACAGCGAGAATGCACAAGCAGAACTGCCGCCAATTCGCGCAGCACGTGAAGATGATTGGCAATTTGCTGAAGCAGCTCAAGATTTCGGAGATGAAGAAGTACCCCGAAACGAGGGAGCCATTGGAGCAGCTCGAGGATGCTCTAAGAAGGGCTTATTTGCTTGTCAATAGCTGCCAAGAAAGGAGCTATTTGTATCTCGTGGCCATGGGTTGGAACATTGTTTACCAGTTTAGGAGGGCCCAAGAAGAGATTGATCGGTATTTGAGGATTATCCCTCTCATTGCGCTTATTGATAATAACAGGGTTAAGGTAATTTTTTTGCGGATTTCTATTTAAGTAGTTGTTTAGTTTGATTTGTGGTAATGGTGATGATAATGGGGTTTGGTTAATGGGCTTAGTAGTTGTTAACTTTGATAGAGATTCTTGAAATGCCTAATTTATCATGTTTTGTTTTGTGAGCTTGTGGGATAATGAATGTGACCCCTAAAGTTCCAATCTTGATTTGATGCAAGGGATATTTGTGGACTGAATTTCCACTTTTCTTTTTCAACACACACACACACATATGTGTGCGTGTGTGTATGGAGGGTGTTGGGGCTAAAGACTTGGTTTTCTCTTCCGTGTGTATCCATTTTCTTCTGACTTCTGAAAATGTCTGCAATGATTAAGCTTACGTTAGTGAGGGGTCAAGAACTGCTTCTCGTTATAGTTAATAATTTGAATATAAATGTCTGTTGATGTCTAGGAGAGGCTTGAAGAAATCGAGAGGGATCAGCGCGAATACACCTTAGACGAAGATGACAGAGAAGTCCAAGTTGCAATTTCACGAAACGACACAATAACCTTGAAGAAAAGCATTTCTTGTTCGTATCCGAATTTGCCTTTTGATAAGGCACTCAAAACGGAGCACGAAAAGCTCAAGGCTGAGCTTCAAAACTCGCAAGCTAATATGGATGTGAGTCAATGCGAAGTGATCAAACGTTTGCTTGAAGTTACTGCAATTGCAGCAAATTCTGTAAACGAGCAAAGTTCACCTAGCAAAAATCCCGAGAAGTCAGAGCCAGACGAGGAGCATTTTTCCATTGAGAACAATCATAGAGAATATGATAATTCAACAATTTCAAGGTTCATCACT
Source organism: Petrea volubilis (assembly GCA_026212405.1). Taxonomy (NCBI): domain Eukaryota; kingdom Viridiplantae; phylum Streptophyta; class Magnoliopsida; order Lamiales; family Verbenaceae; genus Petrea; species Petrea volubilis. Next base: position 12,880,621 of record CM047884.1, read on the forward strand.
TTCTCTTTGATTGTGAATGCTAACTGTTATTATGTGGACTAGAGCCTGCGGGAAGTTTTGGTTGGGGTGTGTGTGTGTGTGTGTTGGGGGGTGGGGGGTGGAGGGCTCACCTTGGCTCCATCCCGGTTCATACTCTCCGATTCTTGTTTAATTAGCTTCTTGTCTGAGAGTTTCTTTTGGCCTTATTCTGCATGTAGAGAAAGCGAAGTATCCCCAGGTCCTAATATTGCATCAAATAACGAAGCAATTTGGCAAGAGGAATGGCATTCGGATCTACTTGGCTGTTGTTCTTATCCTTATCTATGTACGTTCTCTCTTCATTGTATTTTAATGGGCATCACAATCGTGCAAATTTGAAGCGTAATATATTTGAGACTTGACACCTTGATGCATGGGATTGTTTTGATCTTAGAATGATGAGATCTTTTTCTGAATTATGTAATGACAGGTATAAAGACCTTCTTTTGTCCTTGCGATACCATTTCAAAGATAGCATCGGTGGCGACAGGCAAAGAAATATGTATGTGTGCTTAAAAACAATTTGCTAATGTTACTAATTCATTCTTGCTGTGATTATAATTCCAAAAGGAAACTAACGGAACGTGTTCATATATTATGACAGCGTTAGGGGAGGCCTGTAATGATATCATGGCCTACACACTGATACTTGGATGCTGTTGCTATACATGTTGTATAAGAAGAAAGCTCCGAAGGACACTCGGCATCAAGGTGCCTAAGTCTTTCGTTTATTGCTAAATCGAGTATATGAGATTACATAAAACGTGAATTTCAAGGTCTCAATATAAGTGTGTTTTTCAGGGTGGCTTGCTCGACGATTTCTTATCGCACTTCATGTGTTGTTGTTGCGCGCTTGTCCAAGAATGGAGAGAAGTGGAGATACGTGGTACTCTTTCTATTCCCATAAATACTATCGGTTTGTTATATACCCGACTCAATCGTGAACTATTAGATCAACAAATGCTAATGTTATACAGTAAAACTTAGTTCGGATCCTCTATTGCATAATCATGTTGCATCTTCTGTTACACTTATCAATACACGCCACGTGTATTGGTGAGCGGATGAGATAATGAAAGATAAAAACTGATGATATGAAAAAAAATATAAAGATTCTCTTTTCTTATTTCAACCGCTCACCAATACACGTGGCAATGTATTGATGAGTGTAACAGAAAATACAACACGATTTTGCAATAAAGGATCCAAACTGAGTAAAACTTTGACATTATTACGTATATGATATTCATAACTAAGCTGGATATATACACGAGAAGTTAGCACGAAATGGGCTTGTGCTACCCTCTCGTGACGACTATCATTATCAGTGTTCATATTTTGTGAAGTAAACGCAAAATTTGTATCTACAGGTCCACATAAGACAAGGACTAGCCCTCCACCATCTCAAAAAATGGAGTCCTGAAGGATGTTCTGTAAAAATAGGTTAAGTGTGTTTCATATTCATGAAGATCTCACTCAGCTGAAGCTGATTATGTATTTGTATTGTAGAGTATTTATACAAGGATAGCTACTCTCTTGAGGATGTAAACTATTCAGATACTTATTTTCAGATTATTATAAGCTCGTGCATCTTATAACATATGAATTTTATTTAGAAATTAATAAGCTTTTGAACTGTTGGAATAAAGTAAGAGTGTAGAGCTTATAAGTCATTGGCAACTTTGAAAATTTACAATTAACATGATCAAAACTAAAAGACTAAAATTTGACTCAAAATTTTATCACAATCAAGGAATAAGCCATTGGCAATGGGACGGACTTTAATCCAAGTTAGAGTCGAGATTGATTTCAAGTTTTGTATTTTATGACCAATTAAAATATACGACACTTTAAATTTAATTATAAATATTCGTTTTAGTATTTTATGACCAGTTAAAATATATAATACTTTAAATTTAATTATAAATAAAATCGAACTTTAATACTACTTTTTATAAAATCAGTAACTTTATATATAAAATACCAGTAAAGACTTTTGAATAGAATGCAATACATGCAATATTATATTTAATACCCATTGAGTATTTGGGAAGTAATATATATATATATATATATATAGTACGAATTACATCTACCTCCCCTGATGTTTGGCGAAATTACAATTCAACCCACGTTTTTTTATAAATTATAATAAACCCCCTGAGGTATGTAATAATTACAAGTAATGGATGGAAAATGTATAAAGTCCGTTTTGCCCTTTATTTTTTGCTAATATTACATAGGGTGCATTACATCTACCTCCCCTGAAATTTGAAAAAATTATAATTTAACCCACATTTTTGTTATATTACAATAAACCCCTGCAGTATGTAATAATTACAAGTGATGGATGAAAAATGTATAAATCCACTCTTCGCCTCAATTCCTCCACCTCTAGGCCAAAATTGACCTCACCAATGTATTTTCCATATCGAAAAGTTTAAGATCCGCTTCAAATTCACCGAGGTGATCGATTTTGACATACAACTTGGGCGATTTGGAGAAGAAATGAGTGAGTTATGATGAATTAAAAGTGTAGGATTTCTCAATTTTCATGTGTATATACATTGCATATGCATGTATCTAGATCTCTCTCTTCTCCCTCCTATCCGTCATTTTTAACTCTTAAAAAGACAGAATTTTTTTTAATAATATTACTCTTAGCCCCACAAAGATGTACTATATAACATACAACCCCAAATATTTTATATATATTACAAAAAAATCCCTCAAGAGTACTATCGGAACTTTACATACAAAAACGAACGGAACCCTAATGGTCCTAAACGGTTGGGATAAATTGTTGGACGGAATATACCTCAGGGGGTTTATTGTAATTTATAAAAAAATATGGGCTGAATTGTAATTTCGTCAAATCTCAGGGAAGGTAGATGTAATTCGCCATATATATATATATATATATATATATATATATATATATTAATTTCAAAGGCACTGCACTGAATGATGATCGATTAATTTTGTAAACATGCCGGAATAATTTATATTAAATGCTCTTCAATAATACAAAACCATGGCCATTATTTTATTAACATATATTTTTAATAGATTATAGTAATCATATTTTTGGTGCTTAGATTTATATAATTATTGAAGTAGCATAATGTTTTCAGCAATCATTGTATTTAGGCTCACGTTTTATATTTATTCAAGGATGTTTTTCTCTACTTGATTTTGATTTTTGTAATTATTCTTATTGTTAGTCGAAACTGATTTTTATCGGGTTTCCTAGTCTTTACAAAATTCAAATTTGACATTTAAAAAAAAATTAAATTTTAAAGAATTTTGGGTCAAATTGGATAATTAAATAAGATAATCGAGTTTGAATTCAAACTGTTTTAAATTTTTCATATCCGTTCCAAATTCAACCCATCAACCTTACTACCCATAATTGTAAGTTGTAATACACTTTTTATATGAATACTTAAAATTTATCTAAGCCTAATCCGACTAGAAATCCCCAACTCCTTTACCTTTTAGAATTACAAAATCCACTTCAAATCTATATATATATTCTTTTTGTTTTATTTTATTTTCTCCCACCCCCACCCCCCACCCTCTATCTCTCTCTCTCTCTCTCTCTCTCTCTCTCTCTCTATATATATATATATATATATATATATAATATAATATTTTTTGTGGCACCAGTCATATCAGATTTCAGATCTCTCTTTAAATTCCCAAAAACTCGAATTTTACAAAAAAAAGCCCCAATATTTCTTTGCAAAATCCCTAAAAAGGCTCTCGGGGGATTCCCAATTTCTTTCCCCATCCGATATCCTCTCTCACAATTCCCATTCCCACAATCGATACGATGTCGTCTTCCGCGGCGGAGAACGCTAGGCAGCAAGAAGATAACCCTCCGGAGCTCCGACGGCGAGGTCTTCGAGGTGGAGGAGGCGGTGGCGCTCGAGTCTCAGACGATCAAGCACATGATCGAGGATGAATGCGCCGACAACGTCATCCCTCTCCCCAACGTCACCGGGAAGATCCTCTCCAAGGTCATCGAGTACTGCAAGCGCCACGTCGAGGCCGCCGCATCGGCTTCCGCCGCCAAGGCCGACGACAAGCTCGCCTCCACCGGCGTCGCCGAGGACGACCTCAAGGCGTTCGACGCTGATTTCGTCAAAGTCGACCAGGCCACGCTCTTCGACCTTATTTTGGTATGTCTTTTGGCTTTTTGACATTGTTTGAATTATTTAGGTTATTTGTGTGCACTGGTGCTATTTTCGAGTAGATTTAGCTGCGTACACGTTGGATTTTATCTGTTCATGCTTGTAGTTTGCAATTCACCTTTGGTGTTGTTCGCTTGTTATTTTTTGTTGCTCCTGTTACCGTTGTTATTACTGTGATTGTTGCCTCTTTTTGAATTTTTTGTTTTGCCTTGATTCATTGTTTTAGTTTACATCGTTGCGGTATTTGTTGTTGCTGTAGTTATCAATATGTGTCTATATATATATATATATATATAGTTATTGCTGCTATCAACAGCTTGATTATGTTCTTCTAGCAATATGTTTAAATTTCTATTAGGAACTGGTTCATTGTCTTCTGATGGCTTTGATTAACACGTTGGTGTTGCTTATGGAGTTTGGGATACAACAGCCTCTAATTCGTTTACCAGGGCTATCATACATATGGAATGATTGCTTTCATCTTCTATTTGGTCATCCGGTGGTTATTCTTTGGCTTGCTTCTGCTGCTGCTTGTATTATAATTGTTCCGGGTTTGGACTGGGTTACGGGCTCTATTTATGTTGTTGGTTATGATTAGGGGTGTAAATGAATGTTAAACGGATTGGATATGCCGTTTCTATATCCGTATCCTTTTAATTTTATCGGATATCGGTACGGATATGGATATTGATGGATATCTAAAGTCAGTATCCATATCTATATCCTCCGGATATCAGACTGATATATCCATATCCATATCCATAATTTTTAAAAATTAAATTCAATTATAAATATTTGAATATTTGTGTCCCATTAAAACTATTTAAGTATCTTATTCAATTGTACATAATTGATATTTAACTGTAATTAATTGAATATTTTTAGTCATATTTTTATATATTATGCACTTACTTACAAAATATTATATATGTATATATATTCATAGATATCATACACTTTCATTAATAATGCTTAAAGTTCATATATGTTTATTTGTTTATTCCTTTTATATATTTGTAAGTTATAAACATATGATATCCATAAAAAAATTATGTATTTTATTTGAAACAACAATTTATTATGCATCATTCATATAATATGAACTATTTATTTTTGATTTCTATATATCTTATACTATATTAAATATAATGCATATTATCATTAAAAACATAATTTTTTAAAAAGTATTAACCACAAAATGAATTTTACAAAATTATATCAATAAATAAATCAATTAATTTTAAAAATGAAATATTATTAAAAACACATAAAAACTTTGGTATACATATATATTATTTTTTCCAAACATTATTTATTGGGTATAATTAATAAATGCAACTAAATTACAAATAATTGAACATATAAACGGATGTGTATTCGGAGCGAATATTAAACGGATCGGATATCTAATTACCATATCCGTATCCATTTATAATCGAATATGTACAATCGGATACGGATAATGTATGCTTTAAACGGATACAGATATTTTGCCTTATAATCAAACACGGATGCGAACGGTAATCGAATTTTCGGTTATCCATTTACAGCCCTAGTTATGATTTCTGACGAAGATTGCCTTTTTGAACATTTTGAAGTTGGATTAGTTGCATTATTGCTGCATTGCCACATTCTCTGCACGTAAATATTTTGTATAGGCATGTCTCTTCTCCTGTTTATTGTGTCATTTTAGTAAGATTACAGAGAAAGAATCACTGATCCCTTTTTTTAGACAGGATTATTTTAAGTTAATGCTTCACAGTTGTTGTGTTTTCCCATACGTGGTTAGGTACATGGTTGTCTTTAAGAACAGGTCTGTCCCACTCTTCCCACATGCTTATATTATTATCTTTTACGTTTTTATTCCAAGATCAGGAAGCTGATAACTAAAGTTACGTAGCTAATTATAAAAGTTATCTTAATGCACCATAATATCTTATATTTTGATAGGAACCCATTGGTGGAATAATGGTCGGGAGAATGATCATTACTCCTGACCACAGCTTTGGAAATATTAGGGCTCTGAAACAGGGGTATAATTTAGATAAACGGAACAGTGATCATGAGGCAGGGAATTACTGATTAATGAAACTCTTCTAGGAACATTAGGGCATTGAAATACACACTAACACTTAGAAGCACACACACACGTACACGAATCTTATGCCTTATGTTTCACTTTTTCTTTTTCAGTTTATTGATGTAGTTGAATCTGTTATTTGGTTTTACTGATAGTTCTTTTAATCTGTGTCGGTATGCCAAACTATGCATTCTGTAGTACTATGTCCAGTTATATGTAAACCTTTTTTTCTTGCTACGAATTATGCTACTCTCTAGGTTCATTAATGTCTTGTTGTCTACATGGAATAAAATAGAACTAGTTAAGATTCCTGTTGATTGTTCTATCTTAAATTGAAGAACTTTGTGTGTATACATTTATACTTGTTCTCCCTGAATAAGAATATGCTATTGCAGTATTGCTGATATCTTTAACTATGATAATGGCCTGTTGGCGCTTTGCCCTATACAAGAAAGGTAGTTAGATGAAAATCTTGCCAGTACTTCATCTGCAAGTGGTGAAGTATGTATGTATTTGAGATATAAGTACAAGAATGTTGCTTTATGTGTTGGCTTATTATGGTTAAATCACATGATGAGCATGTTATTGACCTGAATGTATACTATGGTTTTCCATCTTCTTTTCATTTCCAGGCTGCTAACTACCTGAATATCAAGACCCTTCTGGATCTCACTTGCCAGACTGTTGCTGACATGATCAAAGGAAAAACCCCCGAGGAGATCCGAAAGACTTTCAGCATCAAGAATGATTTCACTCCCGAAGAGGAAGAGGATGTCCGGAGAGAGAACCAGTGGGCTTTTGAGTAAATCAACTGCAAAATAAATCAAATTTTAGTTGGTTAATCTAGTTTTAATGGTTTTCTTCGACTCTCTATCGTATCTGTTGTGAGCTTTGTTTCCATTACGTGGTTTGATTCGGAAAACTGCATCGTTTGTGGCATCACAACCTGGGACTACGTTTCACAAGATTGTTTTTTCGTGCATCTATTTGTTTTGTTTTCAGTGGATTATAATATGACATTAATTCCCTTTTAACTTGATGTGCTTCGCTTCCTATGTTGTAATTTTGTGTGCTTTTTATGATACACGAAATATATAACTCTAAAAAAGATATTTGGATGTGTTATTATTATGCGTAAGTTTTTTAAGTAATGCACTCTTTCGTTTGCCTATCACCCGTCCACCCAAAAAAACCAAAATCAATTAATTGCGTTGTGGTAAATGATCTTTATTAGTATCTTAAAGTCAAATTAAAATTTTCACCCAAAGCAAGTTTTCATATTTGTTTTGCACAGAATAACGTAAAAAATACAAACAAGGAAGGAAGAGGAAAGCTAAACTAGCTGCCATTCTTACCTAAATGGATACAATTGGTCATTGGACTTTATATTTCATGGTTGTGTAGGTCCTTGCCAAGGTGGTCTGATAATTTGTAAAGAAGTTTCTGAAGTTGAGGTCAGATGGGCAAATCATTACAACGAGTTATACTTGTAAATTATTATATTTAATGTTAGCTAATTATAATCTTATATTTTACACTTAATCAATTTTATATACCTCAATAATAAAACAAAAATAGTCAATTTAAATGAACTCAGGTTTTATTAAATAGACTTATTTTGTTGAAGTAAGGAAAAACAGAACATAACACCTTATTGCATCTTTACACACCATCACACCATAGCCTGTTATCAATACGGTTGCATAAATCATTAGCCTTTCAAGAGTACAAAGCAGCATTTTCTTGTCAGCTATCGGCCATACAACGACGCTCTAAAATGAGACGAAACCCGAAAGCTTCAGAAACCAAAGGCTTTCATCAACAATCCACACATCGCAACAAAAACAAACACGAACCGCTTAACAGAAGCAAATTATGCAAAGTTCTTAACAAACCATGAAAAAGGGGTCAAGTGAAGACTACTCCTGCAATGCTTTTTTAGCAGCATCCTCTTCTGCTTTCATCTTCCTCTCCCATCTTCTCTTCCTATAATCAGCCAACTTCTGGGGCATAGCCTCCATGAGCTCGGCAGTTTGAGATCTTTTTTCTGCAGCTAATCTGTCGACCTTATGGCCTTTCCTCTTGGTCTTCATCTCCTTCCGTTCTGGATCATACTCCCAATCACCTCCAGCAAGAAGGACTTCTTTTCTGAACGGGCTCGGCGACGTGCGCTGATAGCAAGAGGTTTCCAAGCCCCGAGCTCCCAGTAACCCCACACACCCTTTGAAAGCTCATCCTTGTACTTGGCCAACTTCTCGCGCCATGGATACTGATACTCTCCTAATGCTTTTGCCACAGACTTTGCTGCTTTTCCAGCCATCCCTGCAGGCATATTTGAAAAGATTGTAAACACAAGAGAACACAAGAGCTACTCGTGGATAAAATTCAGAATTTTGTAGGGAAAATGTTCAATACTTTCAGACCAAATACTATTTCCTTTGCAGTCATTTTGACAAACAGCTTAACTACAGACGTTAACATCAAGCATGTCAATCATAATATAGAATCTTAACAGAACATCCGTTAAGCGAATTCATAGCCATGAAATTTCCAATTGTTTTAGATACATATAGAACAATGTTGGGCAAATGTTCAACCCCTTCAAACTATTTACTATTTCCTTTGCAGACATTTCCACAAACACCTTAACTACAAACCTTCATATCAAACATTTCAATCACAACGAAGAATCTGTAAAGATCATCCAAAGCCCGGATTGAGGTAAAAAAAAATCCCAAATCGTTTTATTACTTATCCATCAACATTAGAAGCTTTAGCCGTATGAATTGTGCAAAAGAAGGGGATAATATGCCTAAGCCGCAAAATATTCTTTCACCTTCTCGGGTCCAAGTAAAAAAACACTGAAATTAAATTTTACGGTTCATTGAAACAGAAATTAAATATACTTTCAGTCTAAACAGAATAAAAGGGTGAATGCTGAAAAAGCGAAGATCAAATTTTGACAACAAAATAAGAAGCTGATTAATCACAAGAAATGGAACAAAAACGTGAAAATAAAGCAATTAAATTAATCAAAATTACCAAAAAAAATAAGGAAATTGCTAAATAGCAGAACGAGACTAACCCTTCGAGTGTGAAAATCGCAAGCTTGAAGATGGAGATTGTGGGAGGTTTTTTTTAGGGTTTATAATTTGCGGGCTAGAGTTACCCAGGGAGGTACCAATGGTTTGTGCTGCCTCAAACAAGCGTTGTCACGGTGTACCTGAGATTCTAATTTCCACTTTTAGCCTTTTCCACGCTTCCTTTTTTTTTATTTTTTATTTTTTATTTTTTATGTTAATAATGAATCGGGTTAATGTCACAATTGCCCTTAAAGTTTAATGTAAAAATTATTTTAATTTTTAAAATTTATATTGTTACGCTTTTATCTTTTAAATTATAAATAAGCAACACTTTATTCGTTTGGATTAAATTTTCAGCCATCACTAGTAAACATTTACTTAAATGACATTTTTATCGATTTCAGTTTAAAATTATTACAAAAAAAATAAGTTGGCCGGTGCAAAATGGTGAAAAATGCCTTTCATTAGGGTTTTTTTTTGTTTTTTTTTAAATTTGGTTGAGAAAATCATTAAAATGAAGTGTTACTTATTTATAACATAAATGATCAAAACGTGACGATTTAAACTTCAAGAGCTAAAGTAATTCTAACTTTAAACTTTAGAGATCATTAATGACTTTAATCCGAGAAAATCTTTCATTTATTTCTAATTTTTTGGTAATATATCTATAAGTAAAATTGTAAAGCATCAAGGTAACATTTATACCCCTAGTTAACGAGAGCTTTGTGGGTTATTTTGCACTGTTTCTAGATTGCGGATTTACATAAAGTTCTTTATAAAAGTTGAAATTTATAGTCAAGCATGAATTATTTAATCAACTTATATATCTATTTAATTGTTTTATAATTATAATTGTCATCCTATCTGAGAATGTTTTTCCCATCAAAATGGACCCCTAAAGATTTAAAAAAAAATACAGAAATTTTATTAATAATTCGAAGAGTGTATATTCATGATTTCATCTTGACATCATCATCGTAGTCCGTTGGGAAAGAAAGGAAACTAGGAGTCCTCCTTTGCAAAAAAAAAAAAAAAAATTGTTGTGGAGAGATTTTGTCATATATTTAAAGTATTTTATGGATTAATGACATAATTTAATTAAACAGAATCAACGAAATAATCAGGGTATTTACTAACGGAATTATTATAAACAAAATTTGTCAAAAAAATTAAAATTTTAATTTATTGATTTATCACTGAAGGGATGCACTCTTATGATGATACATGGTTGACTTCGATTTTACAATTCCCGATCATTTCAAATGTATGGTTAAAACAAACAAACAAAAAAAAAAAAAGAAAGAAAGAAAGGAAGGAAGAAGAAAAGAAAAAGCAAGTAAAAGAAAGAAAAAAAAACCTAAGGTGGCCCATGTAAATAATAAAAATTAAAAAGAGTTAATGTGGTGCCCATTATCGGCTAAACATGTCCCATAGATTACGAAACTTCATTTTCATTTATATAAATTTATAACAAAGCTTTAAATTGGCTTTTTTCTTCTCAGTGGTCCTTGTCTCTGTTACATTTATTAATGATTTGCTATCTTGTTTTATTGAACAAGACCACCAGCTCTATGAATTTAGTGGCGGAGCCCGAACCTCAGTGTGCACATAATCAACTACCAACTACTCATAATATCAACAATTAAATTACAAAAAAATCAAAAAGTTCTTTGTACAATGTCTCAAGGACATTATAACAGTTTTTCAAATATAACGAGATATGTATGGAGTAATTTACAATCAAGGGGTGCACCCCTAAATTGTATGTGATAGTTAATGGTTGAGAGAGAGAGAGAGAGAGAGAGAGAGAGACAAGTCTATGGTCCATCATCAACAAAGCCAGAAATGCACAAAGGACAAGTAGCTAGGGACAAGATGTTTACAAACCAATAAAAGTTCCTAGTACTTCATCTTGTTCCTTCAATTACTTGGGATTTTAAAATTTCACATGGCCACTTATCAATGCTGAATATACATATGAACATGATTTTCCTTAGAATGGGGCTGTCAAGGTCTATAGAGCTTCTGCTTTTTCTGATCATGCCCATCATGATAACCAAGAGCTGGTGCATAAATCTGCAAGTTAAAAACCAAATTGACAATAATGAGTTAACTAGTTCAAATCTCAAAAGAATTAAACGAATCATGTATAGAGAAATCCCGAAAATTTAATGCTATGCAATTGGGTACTCAATGGGTATTTTTAACTGTTGGATTTGACTTTGATGATGTCAGAAAATATTAAAAAAAATAAAATAAAATTACAACATCATTATACGAATTCAACAGTGAAAAATCCCACTTAGATAATACCCACTTGGGTAGCATTTTATCAACCGAAAAATTCATATATGTAAATAGGAGTGGAGACATAAAATTTTATTTGGGAGGAGACAAGTTTGAACATTCAAAAGATTTCTTTAACCATTTAGGCGAGCAAAATCTCAAATCATGATTAAAAAAAAATGTTTTGGAGGGGGGGGGGTTGCGGCAATCGCACCTAACCCCACTAGCTCCATGCCTCCATCACGGCTTTAGCTTTTGTCTATAGCAAATTTCATCAAACCAAAGAAACTGTTTGGAAGGACTTTTTTCATAAGAGAATTGTTTACTTGGAAAAAAAAAGTTATATTTGAATGAATTTAAAAAAAAAATCCAATTTTTTTTTTCAATGTGACTTCTTTAGTTCTTTTTATAAATTATCCACATTAACTTTAAATAAAAATATATTTAATTACTATATCTAAATAAAAATATACTTAATAAAAAGTTCCATTATAAAAGTACGACTTGACAAGTATTTTGTTAAGTCTATCCAAACGGCCCAAGTCAGAAATCTTTTTAGTTTTTGAAAATGAGAGGATTTTTTTGACAAAAAAAAAAAAAGATGATTTCGGTGTTTTCCGAAGGCTAGTAAAATTTCAAATTTAACAAAAATACAATAAAATATAATTTTACATAAAAGTGAAGGTAAACATCCCTCCTGACTCCATCACTGAGTCTGTTGTTGCTATAGCATAGAGAACTCATAATTATATATGAACTATTGTAACACTTTTACTTACCTTTTCTTGTTCTTTCCTCAGCTTAGCATTCTCTTCCATCAAATGTGCAACCGCAAGTTCCAACTCATGTGTGTATGCCTTTTTATGAAAAATGAAAAAAAAAGATCAAAATAATAGGAGATTAAAGAAATGAAAATAAAATTAGTATAAGAATATATATATATATATATATATATATGCGTGTGTGTGTGTGTGTGTGTGTGTGTGTAGAGAGAGAGAGAGAGAGCGAGAGAGAGACCTGTTTTCTAGCTCTAGATCGGGATGCTGACTCCCTGTTCTTTATCAGTCTTTTCTTTTTCCGATCAGTGGCATTTTCATCTACACCTGCACTGCATATTTCTCTTTTGGCACAAGCACACAAACCAGATGTTAAAGCATTAAAACTCGAAAAATTTTCAGTTTCACTACCAAAATTAGCAGTGCTTTTTTTCAAGGGAGAGTCCAAGATTTCTTGAAGGCTCGGCCCACAAACTGGCGGCGCAGCCGCGGCGGCGGTGGAGGGGTAGCGGAGAGAAGAGAGGCTAAGTTCTTTCCACACTTGTTCCATCGAGATATAATTGAGTGTACTGCAAAGCGTATTATGTGTAGTAGTTGTAAAATGTGGTGGGACTCGAGAAAATGACTTGGAAAAATGATTTCTTTATGCTATGTTTGGAACCAGGATTTTAGTAAGGAAAAGTGGGTGAAAAATAAAAATGAGTAAAAATAAAAGTATAAAGTACCATTATTTGAAACAAAGAAAAAATTTCCATCCTATTTTCTTTACCAAAATCTTAGAACCAAACGGAAGGTTAATGTTCTTAGATCATGCGACAAATAAACAAAAAATCAGTTCTAAACTTCTACTATATATTCATGTTATTTCTTTTATACATTGATCAATATACACCACATATATTAATATATAATTAAGATAAAGAAATGGAATATTTATAATTTTTTCTTATATTAACAACTTATCAATACGCATGGCGTATTTTGATGAATATAACAGCAAATATAGCATAGGTATGTGCCAAAAAATTATCATGTTATAAGGGCTAGAAGTGTAAAAAGTAATTTTGTGAGGTGTAGAAGTGTAATATTTTGTTTCTGTAGTTGTTAATGGCACTTTAACTCAATATTTTATCTTTTATTTCATTACATTGATGTATCATAAGCGAAACTATTTTTACTCAAGTGTGCATGTAGTAAAATAGTTTTATATACATGACATATATGTTTATGTAAAATAAGAGATGAAACATCAATTGCCATATGTAGAGGACCCCAATTGAAAATGTACCTAAGTTATATATGAGTGAATTGCTATGTTTTGCTAGTTGAAGGCATATTTGATTACATTTTATATGTCATTTGTATCTCATGAAATTATTTCATAAGCATATTTGATTTGGGGTTAAATTTTTTATGAATTGTATGAGCCGTATGGCTTGAAATTCAGCTAAAATTTTAAATTCCGTAACATGATTTATAACAATATTACCTATGAAATGAATTTCATGAATTTCAATTAACAGAACTTTTATTCCAAAATAAACATACTTATGAAATCTTAAAATGTGGGACCTACTAATTTAAGAACTTTAGCATCTTATATTTCTAATATAATGTCAAATATGTCTGCAAAAAAAAAAAGTGCTATTACAAAATTGAGAGAGAGAGAGAGAGAGACAACAGATGCTTTTCATATTGAAAGTGTCAAAATATTTTCGTAATGGAAATCAAATATAGCCATACCTTTTATCAGTACGCGGTGTCATATTATTTTTCGCCATATGACATATATACTATCGAGTTGTGGACAAAATATAATTTTTTTCCCATATGTTATGTCTAATTAACCGAAAAAAGAAATTCTATGAAAAAAATTAGTTTAAAAATCTTCATATTTCTCAAAATTTTGCATAAAAACCTTGAAAAGATCCGTCGTATGACACACACGTTGATCGCGTTGATTGCCTTCTTAACCTTACAATTTTTTTTCCCTTTTTATTGCTTTTTCATTTAAAAAATACAAACAATAAAAATAATCACCCCCCCCCCCCCACCCCAAAAAAAAAAGACCTTTTCTTTCAAGTTTCAACCCTAGCCCTACAACTATCACTGTAGTTGTAGCATAATGCTGGAAATTCAAATTGGCACCATTGAGGTCCTGTGTTCGAGCCCTCTTGTCCTCTCTCTTTCCTCCTTTGGGTGAGTGTTTCAACCCTAGCCCCACAACTATCACTGTAGTTGTAGCATAATGCTGGAAATTCGAATTGGCACCATTGAGGTCCTGGGTTCGAGTCCTCTCTCTTTCCTCCTTTGGGTGAGTGTGTGTGTGTGGTGTTCCGATTAACATGAATAGAATGTCTCAAATTGATTATATCAAAAAAAAAACCTATGCACCCCACTCCTTCCTCCACCATTGCCATGCCACCTCCCACCCCTGTGCCACTACCCCCAAGCTCTGTTGAATCCCAACAACAATAAGTATATATGGATTCAACTCATAAGAATATCCATTTTTTTTAAAAAGTCATGTGAGTGTCTTGTTTGTCTCTCAAAGTTTGGAAAAAAGAAAAAAGATGTTGATTTTGAGATATTTAATACTTTTGAGGTTGCTGCATTTATATTTCTCGACATGGAAGAGCTAGCGGTTGTGGGTGGCAATGGTGGAGGCTCTCTCTCTCAATCTCTCTTTCTGTGGTGGTGGCAATAGCAGATGACGGAGGACGATAGTGGCAGACTCTCTCTGTCTCTCTCTTTCTCTCTCTCCGATGGGCTTGAAGATGGCTTCCATAAAAGGTGATTGATTAATCAAACTAAGTTAGGAGTTCTGTTAAGAATATCAAGATGAGTGCAGTGATGTAAAAAGGGCTATGAAGAAAAATTGCAATTTATATTGTTAAAAAAAGAAAATTTCACTAATAAGCCAAAATTAAGTTGAAATTTCATTTTTCAAAGGAGCATAAAAAATTTAGTTTTTGGGGCATTTAAACTAATTCTCATACTTCTTGTCAGACAAGTATATAATCTCAACCAAGCACCCTAGGAGATGATAAACAATTTTTTACAAATCCAAGCCAGCCAAGTAGATTACTCAGCAAACGGAAATGGAAAAGAAAACCACCGAAACTAGAGACAAAACATTTCTCAAATTGGAGAACAATCCAAAGCATTTCAGAACGTATTTCATGCACATCCCATGACAAAATAATCATCTCACACTAGCGTACCGTCGAATCAGACATAAAAACATCTTCATCAAGAGTTCTATAATTAGACTTCAGATGCATATTATGATATGCCTATATTGTAAAAAGAATAAATATTCAAAAATGAGTCGCCAGGCGCATATCATCATGCTATATCCAATAGGCATTTGCAGTAGGTAGCAACCAAAATCATGTGTCACTCGCATGTCGGGCAGACAATCAACTTTGTTTTTCTTTTTTTTTTTTTTGAAAAAAATGCCCCGTATACTGAGCAAGGTTTTCCCTGTAAAACGGTTCTCCAGCATGCTTCCAAGAATCAAGTACGTACAAAAACAACCCCGTCTTCGTCGTAGCAATTAAAATGGCCAGCTTGGTGAGATAAACTACTGTCAGATCTGGTTTTCTTCTTTCGGTTCTCCTTCTTGTGTTCCGTAAGTTACAAATGAAATATCGTCTTTACTCTCCTCCAGCTGAATAAAATAACAGAGTGCGGGTCAGCTTGGAGATATATTTCAACCTTAGGGAATTCAAAACTAGAAAAAAACTATAAAATAAAATAAAAATGAACAACAACGACAACAAACCTTGATGCGAAACATCCTTCAGAATAAGTCATTCGCTATTTGGATGGGCTTCTTCTGCAGTATCCACTCTATTAGCCGACCCTGACTGGACAGCCAACTCCTCAGGTAAAACCCTGCCAGTAGCCATCACTGTATGGCCCTCCCTAGCATCCATGTTGCCATTTGCATCAACCGTGGCATGGTTAAGTGACACCTCCTGTAAGGAGGTTGCCAGGGTATTTTCAGCTGCTGCAGCAGTGTTGTGAGACCCAGAATCAGAATTAAGCCAAACAGGCGAGGATAGCCATTTACTCCACTCGTTACGCCGCCTCAACTTGTCACCCTGTAAACAAGCAGGACCAACAGTGATACAAAATATGCAGCCATCGATTCTTTTAATTATCACAATCTATACAAGCAGAGACATCTAGGAAAAGCTAGTAGCAACATTAACTGTTGTAATGCAGCACAACCAAAATCATGGAGAAAATAGAATACCCTCAACTAGGTAAATCAAGGCATCAATTGAAGCTAACATTTTATAGATGTCCACAATGCCAAATGAAAACTAAACTGTAATCAGTTAAAGATAACATCAATAGGAATTTCAGAGTGTAGAATTGAAAAACCGACCTGTACTTCCACAACTGAAGAATGTCTCAAGGACTCCAAAATCACTGGGATATCCTGTGTCAACTGCTTGACCTGAAAAGGCAGACAAGAGTGCAAACTTGATCTGTACATTGGATATTACCAACACAAATATGATACCGAGTAATTGTTTAACTAATTAGGCCACAGATACAAACTAACAGCCTGTTGCCATGAACATATTTTCTGAAATCTGTCGTAGATCAAAGAGTTGATAACCATCCTTACAGTACAGGTAGAGTAATCAATCAAAAGTGAAGGTGCAAAAAGCTTCAATGACTTAATCAACACATTCAGAAAACCAAAAGTGGGAAACAGAAGACAGGAATGATGGCTCCCAAAATCCATATAGATGAGGAGAAATACCTGCCTGTCAAATATGCTAAATTGGGACAGGACTATGCACTAAAAAGTGCACAAAAATGCAACAATAAACTCTGTGCAGGGTACAGACAAAATCAGATTCTGTGTATGAGGAGATTTTTTCACAAAAGAACATATAATGCTATCTTTCATGATTCATGCCGCATTGAGGAAAACGCATTACACATGCAAAAGAGAAGAAGTAATCAATGCACAAAGAAATGCTATTCTATTCATGACATGCTTCTGCATCTTAAACATAAGTGCCTTATTGACTTGTGATTTAGTAATCTGGTCCGGTTATCAGCCTCTCTCGGAGCTCATTCACAAGACAAAGTCAGGTGTTTTCCCGCTTAGCAGATTATAAGTTGAAAGCATTCCAAATTTACTTCATCCTAGCGCAAGATGAACACACCAGAGCTGAAACAGAATCATGCTAGCCTATTAAAATCGACACTGAGTTAAATATGTGCAGTGAACAGCAGGAGATGACAATTTTAACAATCTCTTCACATGATATTGAGGTCGGATCCCACAAATCATACAAGCACATGTCCAGCAGTAACTTACTCGCCGAAAGGAGGCTATCAAAGCAATGGGAACCCATCCATGGTCATCCATGTTTGATCTCAAATAGTTATCTTTCACCAAATTCTCATCACTGGGCCAACATAAATACTTGCTTCAGCATAACTTTTCATCCAGAGGGATAGGAAAAGTAAAACAGAAAATCACCTGAAGTAAAAGTCTATTTGCTTAACAATCATATTTGTTAAAGGATTCTCATTAGCAGGAGGGTAAAGTATAGGAGGCGGTGGAGCAACAAGCGGCATAGTCCTAAAAGACTCGGGAGGTAGTGTTGGAAGATAGACAAAAGGAGATGCCATATCTGAAAGTGCCAAAAATTTGTTAGAAACCCCTTAGTCAACTTCTAGCAGAATAGGAAGTTCAGTAGACTCACCAAACCCCATTTGTCCAGGAAAAACTCTCACAGGCGGAGGTGGCATAAAGGGGGCAGCACCAGGGGGGAGCGGAGATGGCATGTACCCCATAGGAGGAGGTACATACTGAGGGGGGTGATGAACATCTCTGCGGTCTTGATCACGCCTGCCTCCATGATTATTGTGGTATGGTCCATCTCCACGAGGACGGGGCCCATAACTACTCCTTCTTGAGTTATTCCTCTGAGCAGAATGGTCATTGCCAGTATGTGACTGCAGACCCCCAACTGCTCCAACAGGTCTTGCACCTCTGGCAGAAGTATCCAGCACAGCAGGAACCATCCCATAAGGTAGTTCAAAAACAGGAAATGGTGGTGGCATGGGGAGATTCGGCTGATTAAAAGTATTCTGAGATGGTCCACTCCCTGATGAGCCGCCGCCGCCACCACCGCGATTCCTTGACCTTGGTCTAGTGGGCGTTGGATTGTTTCCAGTAGAGTTAGCATGAGCATTACTATTAGCTGGTCGCTGAGGAGGTTGAGATATTATTGGAGCCTATCAAGCCAAAGAAAAATAACATATTACAGGTAAGCCTCCAGTTAATAATAATGACATTCGACTTCCAATCAACAGAAGAATGTAAAACAGAAGTAACATTGTTCAACTTTACATGTCCTTATTAAAAGATACAAAATTCATAACAGGCCATTAACAAGTTCAATATTAATAATCAAATTTACTACATCTATAAAGAGTACCCTTACAAAACACCAGAAACAACAGTTGTCAAGGATTACATAAACATACAGCAGAAGCATATCATGTATTCTCACCTATACGCAGCTACAAGGATCATATTCACTGTAAAACTTCAATGCAGATACAAAAAAATTACAAATCAGATTGAAGCATGTAGCCCTAGCCAAAATCTTGTAAGAAAACGAGATCAGTGATACTCTAAAACATCTTAACCTGCGATGAAGAGGCTGATCCATCAGAAACTGGTCTGGATACATCAGAAGACGATCTCTGAATGGGTCGGGTTGTTTCAGAGAGTGCAGGCCACGAACCAGCCCAGCCCATAACAGAAGCGGTCTCAACGACGTCGTTTGACGGCCTGTTCCAAGCAGTTCTCTTCTGGCGACCAGCATTGCTATCCCCGTTGACATCAGAGCTCTCCGGCTGGGCTTCTGAGCCAGAACCCTCAATCAAAGAGTTATCCGGAGCACAAGCCTGCTCCGCCGGCGGCGGCGAAGACGAACCAGGAGCACCCAAGGCGGCGGCGGCGGCGGCGGCAGCCACCGCCGCTGCCGCAGGAGGAGAGGAGTTCTGCTCGGAATCTCCGCGAACCACCGAAGCCCACGGAGATGACAGACTCCGCCGCCGCGACTGAGGACTGTTAACCCCGCCGCCGTTGGAGGCGACGTCTGTGTTGGGCGGCGAGTTGTCCGTCACCATTCTAGAGAGAGAAACCCAAAAATCTATGCCCAGAAAACCGAAAGAAAAACAAATATTCAGTCAATGAAAATTTTCTTGATACAAAAAACCTAAAATGTGTGTTTTTTTTTGTGAAAACACACAATATATGTAGATTGGGAAAGAGCGATTAATTGGGAAAAATCAATGAACGTTAAAGTAGTGATCGGAGAAAGAAATTAGGGTTTCGGCCGTCAACAGCAGCAGCGATCAAAAAAACTTTTTGTTTCTCTCTCTAAAATAGTAAAGAGTATCTATTTTGTAGTGTGTGTAATTGTGAATATTGAAAAAGAGAGTAGCGGCTGCTGGCTCTATACCTGTGTTGCGGAAACGGAATTTCCTTAAAAGACTGATTACTTGTAAAATGACAATTTTGGCCTTATTACAAATATTATGCATTCTATCTTAATTAGTTGTCTAATTTGGTTGGTTGGAGTTCTATGATTAATTACAGTCGTTCGTAGGTTAAAGAAATGTCATGTGAATAATTTTAAAAAATCTCAACAGGTTAAAGGTATTTTTAATTTTTGAGTAATTTGATAACATGCGTTTGTAACCAAAACAAAATAAAAAAATAACATGGGTCAAAATTTTCTCCCTCCATCCTCTTTCCCTTTCCACGATTCCATATTTTTGTCTCTCTCTCGAATCATTTCCTTAATTATTGAGACTTTTCAGAATAAATGATTTCTACTATAATTTAAATATTTAACTTCAATTAAATAAAAGTTACATTATATTTTATTTTATTGCTTACAAATAATATTATTATTATTCTCTTTTAAGTGTTCTCATGAAAGAGCTTAGCTATAATAATAATAATAATAATATATAATATTATTATTATTATTATTATTAGTATTAGTAGTATTATTATTATAAGGGACGAATAATATTCGACATTCAATCACATAAATTATATATCTTTTCCAAGTTACCATTAAAAATATCAACTTACTAATATGAAAAATATTATATGAATTCATAGATCTACAAATAAAATACAATTTTTAACAAAAGTTAAAATCAAACAAACTATTTACATTTATTTGGTTTATTTTTAAAGAAGTCAATTCTTTTTGATAAAATAGTGTATTATTCATTAATTATTATACAATTTTTTTTTATCAATTATTAACATATGTTGGGATTTTTGAATTATAAATAAAATTTATTTTGGTATCAATTTAGTATATTAATTTTGTATCATGCCTTTTCAATTAGTTGCCCTTGTTAATGCACATATTCATAAATTAAAAAATAAAAAATTATAATAAGTACCAAGATATTTATAATTAAAACTAGAAAATAATGGTACCATGGTATTAAAACATAAACAATTAACAGATGTGGTATTATAATGTTACTATGGTATTAAAAAATAAAAAATTATAATGAGTACCATGGTAATTTTTTAAATAAAAAATAACATTTTACTTTTCAAATAAATTAAAAAGAATTACTAAAAATGATCTAATGAACCCAATGACATTAAATTTTTAGCTTTTTTTTTAAGTTAAACATAAAAATTTAATTGATTAGCATTTAGTGGTCTTATACATAGTCAACTATAATAATTATTGTATAAAAAGATCTCTTGATAACATGTATAGTAGGTAGCCCTTTCAAATTACCTGCACAACAAGTTGCAGGTCATAAAAATTTATTGCTTATTGCACATCTAATGGTTAAAATTAGGGCGAATTACACTTACCTCCCCTGAGGTATAACCTATTTATAAAAAAATACCCTATTTACAAAAAATACCCCGATGTTATGTCTGACGACAATGATAAAAAGTCATTTTCACCCCTAATGATTTAAGCCAAACAAAATGAAATGAAAAAAAAAATTCAAAATACCCCCATTAAAACTAGAAATAAATTTTTTTAAATAATTTTTTCCCCTTTTTTCGTCTTTTCAAGCATGTTTCTTCTATACCCCCCTCTCCTCCCTCTCTCTCCCTTGGTCATTGGTATCGCGGAGGCAGTGGTGGCAGTGGACGGAGGTAGTGGCGGAGTGGTGGACGACGGTGCGTAATTTCTTTCTCCCTTCTCGATCTTTCTCTCCCTCCCCTTCCCTTCTCTCTCTCTCTCTAGTGGTGGTGGTGTGGTGGGCATTGGAGATGGCGGTGGTAGTGGGGCTGATAGATTGAGATATATGGGATAGATCGAGAGATTAGAGAGAGAAATAGGGTGTTGTAGGCTCAGGTGGCGGCAACGACGACGACGATTGTGAGTGAGAGCAAAGGTTGAGAGAGAGAGAGAGACTTGGGAAGATGAAACCTGAGAGAGAGAGAGAGAAAAAGAGAGAGAGAGAGCTGATAGTTAAAAAATGGAAAAAAAAAAAAAAAAGAAGAAAACACTCCACTTCCTATCTTTTTCAAATGATTTTCACATGCCTTCACCATTAGATTGTGTTCTTCCTCCAACTCTAGAGCCTCCTTTGATGCCTAATCCACATTTAGCCCATAAGTCTCTTCCCACAAATTAGACAACTACTAGACACAGTACCAGGTCCAGGAGATAACCACAGTAGCTCACTGATTATGTCTCTACAGCCATCCAATCACTTACTATTGAAATTTCATATTACCAGTGTAATCTCAAGGCATTATATATATAACGTATAATACCAAACGTGATCCAGTCTTGATACCAAAGACAAATAGAATCAATACATACCAGATCTGCAAGTCCAGATATGATTCAAGATCAGTACCATATCTCGTTTTCACAACTTGGATATGACACTAGAAACATGTATGATTCCTATCATACAATATATATATATATAGTTCACATTAATAATGTACGAATGTAACTAATTCCAGCTTTAAGATAAATAAAGAACCATTTTGAAAACTTATCTTTTTCGACAACTGGTACTGGAAAATGTCGTTCCAAACATTGACAAATGTCATTCTAGTAACTTGTTTCAATGACTGAATCATTGGCTTTTGCTAACTTGCGTTAAAGAAATATTCCCTAATATTCGGTGCGTTGGGACAGCGAAATTTCTTTCAGGATAAGACAGTCCAGAGATTATACTTCAAGCCGCACAACTATACAAGAATCTTACTTCGAAAACTAATCAACTCTTTATAAGTGTATACAAGTGCTTCACTCTATGACACTCATATTCGAGTGAATGTATGAATTACAAGACTCGAATCAAGACACAGACACGAAGTGGAAAAGTACAAGCTATGTTCACTCATAATGATCTTAGGCGCGCATTCAGATAATAGAATTCTCACAAAGATCTCATAGAGATTTTCATTTTATGTCAGAGTTACTCATTTCTCTACATCTTTTTCAAGTCTTGTACTATTTATAGGAAGCACATAATCTAATGCATAAAACCTTTAATGTATTAACCTGTTACATCTGAAACCACCGGTATAACTTCCAGTAGTTTTTGTAACTTAATACCAGTTACATCTGAAACCACCGGTATAACTTCCAACAACGGTTAGTAACGTTCAAGATAACAACCTAAAAGATACCAGTCAAAATAGTTGTTTCTATGATTAACACCAGCAATAAAATGGCATATAATTGTCTTGTAACAGCTTACTTCAGTTTGAATTTTGAATTCAGACCAAGTTCCAGAGCAAGTTCCAGCAAAAAGATAAGACTAAGACAATTTGCCTTATGCGGAACTTAGTTGATATTTTGACAAGTAATCAACACTTAGCCGCATAAATACACGAATTGTCTTAATTGAACATCCAATGTAGGATATAACATAACCCACAAATATTTATCTTTATGCTTTACTTATTCCATAATATATATATATATATATATGGGCTTATTCTATGGATTCAACCATAAATGACATCATTCCATCCTTGAATAAAAACACCCATAACTATTAACATACGAACATACCATTTCCAACACTTACCCTTGCTCAAGAAGGTTCCATTTCAAAGGTTGATACAAGTTTTCCATATTCTATCACTTCATTTCCTTATACTATATCACCTCATTTTAGTTCAACTTATCTTGCTTTTTTGGCCAAGGTATCTATTGTCCCTGAACCTACTACTTATAAATAAGCTAGCACTAATCCTAAGTGGATTGAACCAATGGAAGCCGAATTACATGCATTGGAGCTGAACAACACGTGGGTTCTTGTTGACTTGCCCAAGGGAAAGAGGCCTATAGGGTGTAAGTGAGTTTACAAAGTGAAATAATTACCTAATGGATTAGTGGATAGGTATAAGGCAAGACTCATTGCCAAAGGTTTTAATCAAGTTGAAGGGATTGACTATTCTGACTTTTTTTCACTAGTGGCTAAACTGGGCATAGTTCGGGTTTTTTTGGATATTACTTCCATCAAGCAGTAGCCCTTGCACCAGGTCAATATTAACAATACCTTTCTTCATGGAACTCTTCATATGAGGAGGTTTATATGACTCCTCTTGAGAACTACATCAAAGTACATTCTGGGCAAGTTTACAAGTTAGTGAAGTCTCTCTATAAGCTTAAACAAACCTTTACGGAGTGGAATATAGAGTTCACTTCCAAATTACACGCTTATGGTTTTGTACCGTTAGACAATGATGATTGTCTCTTTACTAAGTCCTCAGGTTCTGAGTTCTTGGCCTTGATTGTATACGTCGATGATGTGTTGCTTACAGGAACTAGTGAAGAAGCTATATAGGCTGTCAAGGACTATTTGGACCATGAGTTTACCATTAAGGACCTTGGGTATGTGAAGTATTTTCTTGGGATAGAAATCGTTCGTTCCTTTGCAGGCATCTACTTAAATCAGCACAAATATGTTTTGGACATTCTTCAGAATGTAGGACTTCTAGGTGCTAAGCTTGCTTCAACACCACTAACTTCTACACACAAATTAAATATTATAGATGGATCCCCTTATTGCTGAACCTGCCAAGTATAGACGCCCTGTAGGGCGGTTACTCTACCTCAACATGACAAGGCCCGACATTACCTATGCTGCACAACAACTTAGTCAGTTCATGAACTCCCCTTGCCAACCCTATTTGGATGCCGCCTTGCATATCTTTCGTTATCTTAAAAGTTGTCCTTCTCTTGGTGTGTTCTATTCTTCCACGAGCTCTTTCCAATTTGAAACTTATTATGATGCCAATTGGGCTGCTTGCACTGACACAAAGCGGTCCATTACAGGGTATTGTGTGTCCTTGGGCTCCTCACTCATCTCTTGGAAGTCCAAGAAACAAGCTACCATCTTACGCTCCACACCTGAAGCGGAATACTGGAGTATGGCTTCTACAGAATGTTAGCTCCAATGGATTTCGTACCTACTTCGTGATTTTGGCATTCCTCTTGCTCAACCCATTCCACTCTATTGTGATAATCAAGTCGCTTTATATATCATGGCTAACCCTGTCTTCCATGAACGCCCTAAACACTTGGGCATCGATTGCCAAATCGTTTATCATCAATATAAGCATGGATTTATCTTGCCAGAACATGTTTCTTCTCACATCTAGTTAGCAGATGTCTTCACGAAGTCTCTCTCTGCCTAGTGTTTCGCTATAATTTTGTCCAAGTTAGGCTTGGTGGATCTTCACCAACTTCCAACTTGAGAGGAGGCTGTTGAACAGTTATTTATATTTTATTCTATTGGTGTTAGTTTTTCATTCACAGAAAACGAGTTTACTCTTAAGTAAATAGGATTACATTTCTTTAAGTAAGAAATGCAAGTTGTCTCTATTTTTCTTATTTTTTTAGTTAGTTGGTTAGTTACAGGGGATTAGTGGTGTGTATATATGTAGTTGTACATCTTTTTGACTCTCTCGAGATTTTTTAAATGAATACAGAAACTTCAGATTTTTCTCTCTCTAGAAAACAACATATACAACAAATAGTTTTCAACAAATCATACAACATTTAGGATCATTTATTGTATAATTTCGTTACATCTTCTATTACACTCACTAATACACGCCACATGTATTGGTGAGCTGTTGAAATAAAGAAAAGGAATCTTTATATTGATACATATTGCAACTTGAATCTTCTATGTTATTATATTGATCCATATCGCGGCTTGAATCCTCTTTAATTTGTTATTAGAAAAATCGCCATAACCATATATTGATACATATTGCAACTTGAATCTTCTTAATTTGTTATTATGTTTCCTATCATATTTTGTATAAGCATGGCAAGTGTATAAAATATACTATAACACTACTACACGTGGCGTGTGTATATAAAATATAACAGGAGATGAAGTACTTTAAACAATTTTCTTGTATTTAATTTGAATGACTTTTGACACTCTGTTGGTACTAAAAAATTTAATTTGGATTCGACTTTATCGAATTAATATTAATTATATGGTGAGAATTTTACACTTCACCCGTGACTCTCAAAAAGAAAACTTACCAATATTAAAGTTAATTGGTACACAATGTTAGAGTCTAAAACAACGTTATAGTTAATTGGTACACAATGTTAAGAATCTAAAACAATATTAAAGTTATTGTTATTGCACTACATGGACTTGTATGACGTAAACTTCGGTCAAAGTAATGGACCGCAAATTCCTAGAGACATAAGCATCGTGTATTTGGGTGAAAAAGATATGTATACTTTATTTTACATTAATCATAAGATGAAATAGTCATAATAACCAAACTTTAGCATGCATTTACTTATTTTATAAGTAGGATTTGTATGATTAATACTCTTGATATGTCATTCCGCTATTTTTTTCTTTCTATCATCACAAGATAGTAAAACTTAAAAACCAAAGTCAACTAAATAAAAAAAATTTCCTACTTGAAACAATAATAAAAATGAAAATATAACCAAACGTGAAAAAAAATCAAACAATTAAATTGAGTCTTGGATTTTTCCTACTAAGTTAAAAGCATGACCATTGATTAGTGTGAAAATGTTGACATCGTGCAATCCTAGAAAAACGGCCAATTGAGATACCACAAATTATCACCATAAGTGGATAGTATAATATTTTTAATTTTGTAATATTAGTTAAAGTGTCATATATTTGAGTGCTTGTTTTAGTACATAAAAATCTTCATAAAAATTATTTATGATGACACTTTTTGTGGAATTGCCTCATTTCATAACGTGCTGATATATTTTTTTTTTTAAAAATTGTCACATTAAGATATTCAATTAGAGGATTATTTTTAATAGTGGTTGTTGGCACTCTAATTCAATGCGAAAAAAGGAACTCCTATTCATCGACGTTTACACTTATTGTATGTTACATTATTACTTTATGTATTTTATATAAAAATGTTTATCGTTGAGAATTTTATTCTTCTTAATATTTTGTAAATGACAAAAAAAAAACCTTATTGATCATATATGCTGATAGAGATCTAATAATAATTAAGTAATTATTCTTCTGTCAACCAATTAAAAATGAAATCCATATAAGTTGCCTAGCGAAAACACTGAAAAAGTTACAAAATCACGTCCAGTGGGGTTAGATGGTAAATTATCCGTGTCTTTCGTTTATATATATATATATATATATATATATATATATATATGTGTGTGTGTGTGTGTGTGTGTGTGTGTGGGGTTAGATGGTAAATTATCCGTGTCTTTCATTTATATATATATATATATATATATGTGTGTGTGTGTGTGTGTGGTTAGATGGTAAATTATCCGTGTCTTTCGTTTATATATATATATATATATATATATATATATATGTGTGTGTGTGTGTGTGTGTGTGGTTAGATGGTAAATTATCCGTGTCTTTCGTTTTTATATATATATGTGTGTGTGTGTGTGTGTGTGTGTGTGTGTGGTTAGATGGTAAATTATCTGTCTTTCGTTTATATATACTAGCATTCCTCGCACGCGGTACCCGCGCGTATATATATTTAAGTATCTATTCTTTATAATAAGTTATTAAATATTTGTTTTTTCAATTATAATGTGATATTTTTTTATTTTTTTTTATTTTAATCATGTAACTCTCTGATTTGATTTTTTTTTCACATATTATAAAATTGCATTAATTGTATGATAGTTTTAGTTCCATAATGTGGGTTTTCCTCAAAATATGGAGGTAGTTTAATATGGTGTATTACTTTTTAACCTTATTGATGATAATATATTGTCCAAATTGATGATAATATGTTGGGAATGTTCAATTTTATCCGCCGTATTATAATTATGTTGTGATTCTACTAAACATTAAATGTCTAAAATTGTAAAATACAAGAAATAACTGTTATTTTAGACACAAAAATAGCTTTCTTTTTATAATAGTATAAATATATATGTGTGTGTGTGTGTGTGTGTGTGTGTCATATCATGTGTTCGCCGTATATATGTCATGCACTCGTTATGTATTTTGTGTATTCAAATAATCAAATATATTATGAAATACAAAAAAATAAATATTGAAGCATTAATATTCTAGAAGTGTACGAGAACAAGGAAATAAATAAGTAAATTTTAGAAATTCTCAACCTACTTTGACGGTGCCTTAGGTTATGGGTTTCAAAGCATCGACTTATTTTCTCCTGTTTTGAAAAATAATTAATTGAGGAGGTTGAGAGAAAGATAGACAGTCAACTTCCAATTAAGAAGTCTTTAATTTTTTTTTTTAATATCTCTATATAAAATGCTTATTTATGCTTTAAAAGTATCATTTACCTTTCTCAAACAGACTCATTAAATAGTGTCATTTAAATTTAACACAAAAGTACCTCTTGTTATGATATGTATATGTTAATTTTATTTTATTATCTTAATCAACTTTTAATATAAAAATCATTCTTCAATTTTTTCTCAATACATTAAATTTCAAAAATATCGAATGTTTTGTAAATTATAAATATTTAATTTGTCAAATAATATATTATATAAAAATAAATTCGTTTTAGCACAAAATATTCTTAATTAATTAAGTTAATTTGATCGGTTGAAGTTTTTGCTTTAGAAATAGTGGTTATTTAATTGGGGGCATACTTTTAACGTACAATTTGCCATGCACAAACTAAAAAATGATCATGATTTGGAAAAGATAATAATTATTTAACCGATCATAATTATTATCTTATTTTAGTCGTTTGTTCTTTCTTCTAATATATATTTATAAATTTTATTTTATGATTCCAATGAGAGATAGTACAATGAGACGGCATAAAATTAACCCAATGTTTAAGACATGATTCCAAGATAATTTATGCATGCTTTGGCAGTTGGTTTACGAATTATTGTACAGTTTAATCCGTAGGAAATTTAATAAACTTGGTAAAATAATCCTTTTTTATGGAATATCTTTATATATATATATATATATATATATAAATACCTTCATAGATATTTATATAATATATATATATATATATAAATTAGTAACTACTTGGTTTCTCATCAATATTGGCTTTTCATCTTTTTGCTACTTTCACTCCATCTTATTTTATCTCTGATCTCCTATGTCACAATATTTAATATTTTAACTCCCTTGTTTAATATTTTTAAATAATTTTATTTTAGTTTATTTTACATTAGGTTAATTTTCACTTAGCATGAATTTAATAAATATTACGGAAATTTATCTCCATATGTAAAATTTAACAATGATTTATAATATAATTTAACAAAATTTAAATATGTAATTGATTTTTTTTTATACACGCATAAAATATGCCCAATAACTAACATATATAATTGTTCCTTTGTTTAGTATCCTAGTAGGTGTGCATCTGTGTTTTTCCGTTTCACACACAAAAAAAAAAAAAAAAATTGTAACAGGCTACCATGATTGAAACGCCACTTACATTGAAAAAAAAAAAATGACTTCAATATTTATGCATCCATTTTATTTTATTAATGTTCAAAACCTTGAATTTACCTATAAAATAAATTAAAATGAAATTAAATGAAAATCCGAGGGCAAAGTCATAAATCAAAAGTGGATTTTGTAGCCCATTGCCGTGGTCTAGTTTCGGCCACAATCACAAGACGGGTTTTAATGGGTTGGGCCAAACTGAAGTTCGGTCCCCGGGGGCCAACCCACACCAAGGCTAAACGACGTCGTCATGCTGCTTTGTCACGAGTGCTTTACATTTTTTTTTTTTATCTTAACCACTCGATTCCTATCCATTGATCAATTAATTCGGATCAAATACTACAAAGATCCATTATGAAGACGATCCTTTCAATCCAATTGCTTCATTTACAACATTAGAATTCAAACTCTGAACGTTACTTAAGAGATCTAGCAACCTCATTCTGTTAGACCAACTTATAGTTGGTCAAGAGTGCTTTACATGTTGAATCGGCAACTTGTTCTTTTCACTTCCAACTCGAGATGAGCATCTGGTGAACTTTACCTTGAATAGTCAATCATTCCACCATCACGTGAGGGACATGTGACAATTTCTTTAACTTTTGTATAGTTAATTAATGAAAAGACAAAATTCATTAAATTTTTATTTTTTATTTTTAAAGTATTGGACATAAGTGATCGGCTTGATTATTTTTTAAAAAATAAAAAATAAAAGACAATAAGTGGTCGGTTCGACGAATTTAAAACTTTAAACGCGCACATTCCCCGTTTTATGAGAGGAATTGTACAAATTTACCCATTCAATCAAATCGAATACATAGGACTTGAATTATCGTAGAAAAAATAAATAAATAAATAATTAAAGAGATTACACGAGATCTTCTATTTTAAATCTCGTTTCATCTCCAACTACAAGAAAAAAGTAATATTATCGATAAGATATAAAAGTGACAATACAAAAATTATCACCTACGATTGAATTAAATGGCAGTACCTTCAATTTTGTTACTAATTAAATTTGTTTAATGAATCACTCAATGATGATAATATTTAATATTTTAGTTGTTATTGTTGACAATTAATGATGTCACAAATTTATTTATTTTCTTGTAGTGTCTTATTTCAATACATGAATATACATCAAATATATATAAAGATTTCAGGTTAAGTGTATAATTAAGTAAGTCATTTTATACACATAAAATGAACAAAAATTATATTAAAAAAATCTTACTTTAATGGTAACGTGGAGATCAAAAACCACGGGTTCAACATTTGTCGAGTTCTATCAATGTGAATACTAATTTGTTGATCAATGATTTATATTATACCATATAATATTTTTTTTATTTACTATTTAATAATGGTTGACTTATAATACTTTGTAGCATTAATAGGACACGCGGCGAGCAGACATAAGCAATTAACGTAGGGTCCAAGGAAGAGGACGAACTCTTAGCCTTAGAATTTTAGTAGTAGTTTACACGATTTGGAAACCGTGTCCCACTATAACTAACTATTTTGCCTTTAATCTGCCAAATCTAGCAAATATAACATGTACCCGAAAATTCTAATCCAGACCCTAATTTAATTGAATTAGTATTAATTATGTGGAGAATATTTACACTTGTCCTGTGAATAGTCGATAATTTAGGGAGAGTGACCAATCACTTGGCAACTGTAATACACTTATCATATGATTTGTTGGGTTCAGCCAAATCAGATTCGGGTAAAAATTCTCCATATCTAGGTTACAAATATCTAACGAATTACATATTTTACTATACATTTAATTCATTGTATATGTAATCGATATTTGCCAATTACTATTTAAATAAAATGCATTTGTTGTGTGATTACATCGATCCAAATTAATATTTTCGAAATTAAATTGATATAACAATTGATAGGTGGCCAGTTACGTATAGCTTAAATAACGAAATTGAAGCTTCAAAATTACAAAAAAAAAAATTCTAAGTTCGAGGTGTCTAAAATCCTTTATTTATTTATTTATATAGTGTTCGTTAGTTAATTAATAATTCGTTGTCATTATTATAATAACTTTTTGAGATTAATCATGATATAATGACAATATAATCCATTTATGCATAAAAGTTTCTAGATAAGGATAAAACTTAGTAAAAGGCTTGTTTATGATTATAATGTTCTTTAATTAAAAACCCTTATCTCCATTATATATAATTGCCTTCATATTCGTGCAGCCAAAGTGGTTTTAGTTTACACGTAGGGAAATTTAACGTGCAAGGGACGCCAATTTAAAGCCATAAGGACTTAATTATAATACTTGCACAAGGCGGCGTATGGGCGCCTATATATTTTCTTGTTATGGAGTAGTACCAATTTTTCTTCTCTTCAAAGTCAATAAAATCTCAAAAATTAGATATAGGTTTCATTCTATTAGGATATAAGTTTTATTTACTTTTTTTCCTTCATCGTCTCGTTTTTTTTTGATCATCATGCTGAAAAAAATGCCATGGTCCAAGCTCAAATCGTGCTTTGGGAAAAAAGGTACGTCATACGTTTTGACTCAATCAGGGGAAACAAATCTAATAGTCTTTCCTGTATGTCTCGGTGTATGAAATCACCTTAGTCCCTAATTTTTAAAACGAGGGCTTTTGATCCCTCTACCTCGTTCTATAATTTAGTTTCGTTTAGTTGGAGCATTTTCTTGCAGAAATTCATCAATAAATCGGGCATGTATGTTAGACATGCACAAATAAAGGCTATTATAAACTATGTATTGATGACATCCCTGAATTCATGGATGTCTGACTCGCGCGTTTTATTTGTCGGTGAAAATTTTTCAAGAAAATGTTTTGAAGGGTTAGAATAAAATTAAATGATAAGGCTTGAGATAAAAAGCTTATGTTTTAAAGATTAGAGACTAAACTTTTCTTCTTTGAATTTTTTCACATGAACCTTCCGTTTGGTTCTAGGATTTTGGTAAGGAAAATAGGATGGAAAATTTTTTTTTTGCTTCAAATGATAGTACTTTATGCTTTCATTTTTGATCCTTTCCATTTTCCTCCCACTTTTCCTCACCAAAATCCTTGTTCCAAACATAGCCTAAGTTTACGTTTTATTGAATTTTTTTTTTTCTATTTTTATGTTTTTATTGACTTGTTTTTGTTTGATTAGATAGACATGGAAAAGAAGAAGAAGTGAATAGCTTGATGAGCAAGAGTCCCAACGTGAATGAAGAATATAAAGAAGCCTTTCGGACAAAGTCTTACACGGACATATGGAAAAAAGTACATGACCAGCTTGAAATAACAAAAGATGTTCTTGATGAAGGCCCTTCTTCTCCTCTCATGCAATATTCACATCTTTTCGAAAATTTTCTTGAGCCCCATCAACACATCCTAAATTCCATTTTTGAGACCTCAAATATTCACCAACAATTTCTTGCCAATTACTTTGATGTCACCCTAGAAGCATGTAGAGTATGTGAATCCCTCCTCACAAAAATCCATCAAGCACGAAAAAGTTATCACGCCGTAAAGAATATCACAAAGTTGATAAAACGAGTACCAGACTGCAACAATTGGACCTACGATTATTACCACACTGTACACAAAAATCTCACTTGGTTCGCCCAACAGAGCAACCCCTTTTCGACGATGAGTCCTCAGAAATTCCAAGACTTGCACGAGGGCCACATACTTTTACTTCACAATTTAACATCAAAATGTAGAAAGTGCAAGAGGAGAGCCAAGTTCATTAGGCTCATCAAAAGGGGTATGGCTAGTTTACTAGTAATTGGATGTGGTGCATTATCCATAGGCCTAATAGTCCTAACCATGCACACAATGGTGGTCATAATGGCTGCACCAGGACTAGTTATAGGCGCATTAGGTCATTTTGTGATGAAGAAAACGAGACGGGCCGGGCAAAAATTAGACGAAAAATGGCTCAAAGGGCTAGCAAGAAAGCTCGATACTGCAGCTCGAGGGGTGTATATAATGATGAATGATTTCGACACAATTAGCCGGCTCGTGAAGAAAATGTACGACTGAGATGGAGCATAGGAAATTCATAGCGAATATTTGTGTTCGAAAATTGGGGAAAATTGAGATGTTGGGGGAAGCGGTGAGGGAGTTTCAAATGCATGATTCTTGCTTTCTTGAGGAGTTGGATGAGCTGGAGAAGCAGATATACTTGTGTTTGTTGGACATGAATCGATCGAGGAGGCTACTTGTAAGAGAAATTATTAATGGTTAAGTAATTTATATAATCTCATGCTGATGTTGATGGTAAATGGAGAATTAACTAGCAATTCTTTGTAGGAGAAAGGCACATGAGTTGCCATATTGTTGTTGTTAATATTTCTTTGGATTCATTCATTTTGTTGATTAATTCACTACAAAAAAAAAGGAAAGAGAAAAAATAAATTCATTTTATTGAAGGAAATTAGACATAGTCAACATTGCTTGTGCCTTTTGAATTTGTGCTATTTTTGGCAAATGCGGAATAAGATAAGATAGATTGGTGATCATCTTCATTATCACTTTTAAATTTTAATCATTAAGTCACTAATTCACTTTTTTATTATAATTAGCTTGGTAAGAGATAATTGCAGAAGGCACATTTGGATGAATTATAATCTAATTTCATGTTACTACAACAAATTTATTGATTGGAGGGATTATTACATCATAATTATCAATTATATATCTGTATGATAATTACTTATTCTTTTAGTTAATTAATTAATTGCAATTAACGACTGAACACTCAGAAACAATTAACAAATTGAATAACCAGTCAATAGAGTGTATCAAGTGCAACGTCTATAAGATTAGAAACAATCTGCTAGAAAAAAAAAATCCTACAATGAGTGGGGTTCTAACTCAATTTCATTATTTGAAACAAGTCTTATTAGCATTATAATAGTTACGTGAAAAGAGAAAAAAGAAAATAGAAAACTGGCTAGATATGTGACGAAATCAAGAATAATAGTCACACAATAAATTAAAATGAGACTACGCATTTACTTTCATCATGCTTGAACATCTCCATAACCCCAATTAATCAACTAATTCAGATTCGAGTAAACTGCAGAGGCCAAATATAGGAATTTCTTAAAAACCCATTCAAGAAATCACCAAAAAAAAAAAAAAAAACACAAGGGTATAGCCACACACACAACATACACGCATATACACACATATGTACGCACATATACACACACACGATGAAAAAAGAAAAATAGATATAATGATTAATTGACAACTCTACAATTAAGTCTAATCTCAGTTCCACCACCACTAATGCTACTCATCTTGATCATTGACTTCACAAAAGCCTCATAAAACTCCTCTCTAGAGGCTGCAAATTTGTGCACCAATGCCTTAGTTGTTGAGCTGGTGAGCAAAGCCTGGTCTGAGGAGAAAATGCTGTTTCCTTGGATAAGCAATTTGTAGTATTTATTATCAAAAACTGTTGGGGTTGAGTCTAAATTTGCACCAGCATTCTTGACCTTGTTGTGCATGGGGCACACCCGCCTCAGGCCGGCTGCAAAGGAAGGGTTCATCGACGGATCGACGTCGGTTTTGTTGTTGAAGTTGTGGATTCTGTTCTGGAAGGAGAAACAGTGGGAGAAACCTAGCGTGTGCCCTCCTGCAACGGTGAAGCCAGAAATTTCGTTCAACGAAGTTAGTCAAGAAATGTCATATTAATGGAAACCCATGGGCCCTTCTAGATATGCATGATTTAGCTAAGATCAATATGATTTGTACTTAATGGGGGGGGGGGGGTGTGAGAGAGAGAGAGAGAAGTTGATAAATTCACAAGTAGCCAGCCCACACACTACAAGTTTTGATCTCTTTAATTAACTAGTAACTATTCAAGAAGTGAGGGACAGATTAAAGAGCGGGGTTGATTAGGGCAGTTGTCTTGTAAGTGCCAGTTGTCTTAATTTAAGTGACTATAATTAAGATTATATTACATTTGTTTATTGTTAGGTTAGGAATCGGATTAAGTGATATATTTATTTTATAGCATTTGGTATACTTTCTACAATATCCGAAAGTACCATTTTATAGCAAATCTCAGCATATAAATATTGACAAAATCTGCTGCATCAATTAAGCCGCAGGCATGCGTTACAATAACCAAGACATGCTTCACACTAAATGCGTTTCCAATTTAATTCGCCACCTATCATATATAAATGAGCCACAAAGCATATATGACTCAATTTTCTCTCCAATTCAAGTCACTATCTAACACGTTTGTTTATTAATTTTTGGTGAAATTCAAAGTTTCGCAACCTTAAATGATGGCAAAAATTTTCTTAGTTTTTCATAAAAAATTTGTTTTGCCCTAAAGTTAAAATTTCTCATTTCGTCAATGTTGGCTACAGCATGTAGTGTCTATGTATTGATATGGGGTTCGTGGAGAAAATTCTATCTCTAGATTCAATCTAAATTAACATTCACAATCATGTTATATTTTATATTACTAATGTATGGCTCGGATAATAAAAGAGAATTTTTAATTTTTTTTTTCATATAGTATTCTTTTAAATTATTTTAACAACTCATCAATACAGGATTGTAATAGAAAATAAACGTAACACGATTTTATTACAGAAAATTTGAATTGCTTGATGTCAGCCAAGGATCTATATAAAATAAAGTGAGGAAATTAATATTAAATCAATAGTTTCATAAGGTTACTTAAACAGTTGATTAATTACCTGAGAGTGCCACTAAGTCTTCCATTGAAAGGCCTCTCTGGGCGAAGCTTTGGTGCAACTGAGTTATATTGAAGGTGGGAAATGGTAACTGTAATGTATCATTTGCCTTTGAAATTCTCCCATCTTTCCTCCCTTTTGGCACATCCCAAGTCGGACCTCCGGACTGGTTAATTGAACAATAAATTAAGCATAATTAAAATTGAAGTTGTCAAAATAAAACAAATGACTGATTAATTGCATAATTATGCCATTTAAATTAATTTTATGCTATAGTTTAGTTAATTATTCAATTTTTAACACACACACACACACTAGCTAGTTTATTTAGTTTGTTTATTATTTTTGATCAAATACATGGGAAATTTAAGTCCAGACCCGATCCCGTCGAACTAGTATCAATTAGTCATTACAAGAAAAAATAATATTAATGACAAGATATAATAGTAATAATATAAAAATTATCACCAATAATTGTATTAAGTGACATCACCTTTTAGTTTGTCACTAATTAAGTTTCTTTAGTGACAATAATTTTTATTTTATCATAATATGCACTCAATAGTGACAACCATTAACAATTAGTAACACACCTATAGTGACAATTTGATGACAAAAAAAATTGACATTTTGTGACAAGATTCCATTGTCACTAAGTTGTAACTATAGGTATGTCACTAATTATCAATTTTGCACTATGTTGTCACCTTTTTACATTATATATGTTGTGACTATTGATGTTGTGCAAACTATATTTTGTGACAACATAATCTTATTATTACTAAATGCATGTAATTAATAACAATTTTTTCATTATCACTTGCTATATTGTACCTAATTTACTCATTTTCTTGTAGTGACTTGGCAAGCCATGAAATACAATTGCCATATGATGTGCTTGGTTCAATAAAACCAGGTTCGAGTAAGAATTTTTTCATTTACATAGCGATAAGGGGTTGATATATAGGACCAATAGTCCGGTCAAATTTATGCACTACATCTGTTTCACAATATGATATGTCGTTTAATTTTTTTCACATAAATTAAGAAGAATTTAATACTATACCCTATTCAACAAATTTACTCCTATTACTTGTTTATTAAAAATATAAATAGTAGAATAATTAGGGAGGTTATGTGAGTGTTATAATATTGTTTATGTGAGGATAATTTTTTTTAAAAAAATACATTAAATATTACCTTATTTTTATAAAACGGCAGATATTTTAAAACAAAAAAATAAAATGCAAGATCATCAAATAATATGAAACGAAGATAATAATAAAATTGTATAATCATCGTACGCATATTTTTTTTATCAAAATTTAAATACTGCCACCCCTAGAATAGGAAAAAAAAATACATATATTTATCAATATTATACTTAGCAAAATCCAATCCATTCAAGTTGGTTCTTTTAAAATTAAAATACTTTATTCCATCCAAATCTTTATTTTACATTTAATTTCATACTAACCAAATAGTACATGACTTACAAGTGCAACCGCATCCCTAGCAGCAAGAGCCAAAATGTCAGCACAAGAGACCACACCAGGGCACATTTTCTCCAATTGTTGCTTTGCATGGTCAATCACATAAAATGCATGTAATGATATATTTGGAGGCCCATCTTTTTCAGCTTTGTTCTTGCCCTTTGACTCCAGCAGCACTGAACCATCACAACCCTTCATTCAAAA
Source organism: Petrea volubilis (assembly GCA_026212405.1). Classification (NCBI taxonomy): domain Eukaryota; kingdom Viridiplantae; phylum Streptophyta; class Magnoliopsida; order Lamiales; family Verbenaceae; genus Petrea; species Petrea volubilis. The sequence continues at coordinate 12,918,467 of CM047884.1, forward strand.
ACCCAAAAAAATTGCGCAAATTAAACCAATCTCACAACAAATAATTACCTATAACATATCAAAATTCATGGAATAAAACTCCACAAAAAAAAAAAAAAGGAAGGGAAGAGAGAGAGAGAGAGAGAAAGAGGGCTGGGCTGTAAAGAATTTGTTTACCCTGATGAAGCAATCATGGAAGTGCATCCTAAGTAGAGCTGCTGGAACTCTTTTGTCATTGATCATGCCTTTGTGCACGACTTTCGCGATCACCGGCTCAGCCGCCGGGCATGTTTCGTGGTAGTAATTTGCGCTCGGTGCATATGTGGAGCTCAAAATGGATGAAAAAAGTGAGAAAATAACTAAGGAAAGAAAGATGGCTGCCATAGTATATGTACAACTTAGCCTCTTTATGTAGCTTTGAATGAATGAGGGGGTTGAACAGGGTATTTGTAGTAGATAAACACCACCCCTGCCCACAACAAAGGGTGGTGTGGGGGAGTGGAGGATGAGATCATTAAATTTTGTCATGTTTGGTGAGCTAGAACCACTTTGAGTTCGTTAATATTTGTTATAAAGAAATCCCATATTAAAACACATAGCAAAACATTAATTTTTAAGTCTTCTTTGCTTATAGCAAGTTCTGTTTTTTTTTTCTTAAACATGAAATTACATTCTATTTTGGTTAAGCATTCTCGCACGATTATGTGGGTATATATAGATGAATTTCATCTGAAAACAAATTCGTCAGTAAATACTTTGTCACTGATTGTTAATTTAGTTTCGTTCACATTAGATTTCGTCACCGATCCATTATAAATATCTTAAATCCGTGACAGAAAGATTTTATCACAAATTTTTTCATTAATAAAAGGGGTACAGTAGTTTCTTTTAGCAATTACATCCATTTTCTTTTAGGTTTGAGCACCAACCAACGAATCAATTATGAATAACTCCAAATGAAACTATGGGAGAAAAAGGGAACTATTTGGTGGATAAGGTTCAACCAATAAATTAAAGTGAAGCCTTATACATCCGCAATATTAATTCCTTTGTGCCAACTCCACTTTCTCTAAACAAAAAAGGTTACATGATTTCGTTAGTTTCCATGAGAAATTAAGGTAATTTTCGTTACAATCTTTTTCACTAACATTTAAGTTGGACTTAGCTTATGATATAATAATTAATCTAGGACCTAGCTAGGTAGTAATTGAAATATAAATTGTTTTTAATTCATTTCAATAAAATTTTCGTGGCAATATCTATTCCTAGCCTTGCTTAGAATAATTCAAAATTCAATTAACTTTAATGTTCTATTTAATATATTTTTTTTTTATTTAGATTAGTTGTTCAGTTGTGAATACTTAATAATTCATTTCATTCTTGATTTTACTAGCCCAACTGTTTGGCCCAAGCTATTATCTGAGGCCATCAAGGCTTGGGCCTAAGAACTTGGGCTCCCTTTTGGGCCGAAAACAAAATCATTTGTAGAAACATTCAAAATCCATAAACAGCAAAGACTTGCTGAGATATACTAAAGTTAAAAAAAAAATTACAATAACAACAAATTTCCCTTTCTCATACTATAATTACAAGCATTATATCAAAAATCTGAAATAAAAACACTCTGAAGCTGCAAATTATCGTGCTTCTTATTGTGCGTATATCTCTCTACATACATTTGAAATTGGAAAAAAACAATGGCTAAACACAGACGACAATCTTTTTTTTTCTTTTTTTTTTTCCGGGCTCGAGTTGATGGGTTCAATCCCAATCTCAACTCTTCCTCAAATATTACAAAATATATAATTTTCAATAATCCAAAATAATTTTTGGCGGGCTGCTCTTGGTAAAATAGTTAGCACGCCACGGCCTGCGAAATACCAAAGCCCAAAAGACCACCAGGAACTCGAAGGCCCATATTCCAGCTAAGCTTTAGAATTGGGTTGGGCTTGAAAATGTCTGCCCAAAAGCCCAATTAGATGGGACCACATCGTTGAAAGTTTTTGTGACACCATCACTTGTTGTGACCATGAAGGACAAAGATTGGCCATTGAGATATGCATTAGATTGCCAATTAGCACCCCAGTTTCTGGACATAGCCAACCAGTTAGTTTTAGAGCCCTTGATTTGTACAGATTGAATGGATCCAGCATTTCCCACATTGGTGATCAAAACTAGCTCAAAGTAGTCCCTCCCATTGATGGTGAATCTCACTCCACCATGCTTCTTGCAAGGCACCCTGCATTGTGATTGTGGAATACAAAAAAATTTTGCTTAGTTATTTGTGAAACAAAAAAAGGCGTCGGGTTTATACGATCGTGCTCGTTCTCGTGTCTAGGTTACAAATTACTGCATCAACCTCGGATTCATATAGTTTTAACTAGTCTTTTTTAAGTCTCGTTGCGGGCAATTTGTTTGGTGTTATGTTTCATTTTGCATAAATCCACGTTCAGTGTATATAGTCTATATAGTCTATAGCCAAACATATATTTAAGAAAACCACTTTTATGCATTTGTCACATGTGACTTGATGCAGAAGATAAAACACTATTTGAAATAAAAGATTACAATTATTACTCGTCATCGGCATTGTAGATACTTCTCACATTTCCAACAATTCAATAGATCGGTTCAATATGGTGATATTTGGCGAATATAAGGGGGAACATAAGGTAATACCCTTGTTTGTATGGTTAAGATGACCAAATGATCTTTTTAGTGAACTTTATCCCACTTGAGAAATAGTTTTAGTAACTATAGCTGAATGGCCAAAGAAAGTAGGAAAAAACTTACCTTTGGTAGAGCACGGGCACAATGCCGCCTCTATAGATACCGATCTTTTCCCAGGCCGGCTGAGCCATGTCGAAATGCTGGCGGGGAGGGTTGCACCACCCCCCGTTGTCGCTCGGCAGAGCGTAGTTTGGAGGACAAAAATTTGTTGCAGTGACTAGTAACAGACATCCCCTTCTTGCACCACTGAGGGTCAGATTTGTAATCACATATAATCTTGTAGCATTGCCCACATGCTGCCCCATCGTTGAACAATGCTGTGCTTAATGCTGCAGTCCTAGTCCCATAGCCGGCTGAGTACAAGTTGCCATATCCACAAGCACCCCCTGAGCCAACAAAAGCCAAAAAGGTGTAAATAATATAGTATCATATAAAATTGAAAGAGAGACAACTGTCCCTATCAGCCCCTTCTTGCCCTGTCATCAAATCACATTACAGGGCTCAGAGAGCAAGATTTAAGGAAAAGGAAAAGGAAAAGTTACATAATTGCTACTCGTTTTGGGATAAAATTGAGAATCGGACGTACCCATTGTCCCGGAAGCATCGCTGCCACCATAGAAGGTAGCATGAGCTTGAGTCCATCCGGAGGGTGTGATAGCATGAGCATTGATGATGCAACAACACAATCCAACGACAATCACTAGCTCAATAGCTCCATATTTCGACATTTTGAATGCTTGTTAACAAGAAAGAGCTAGATGGGATCAAATTTATTTTGCAAAATAGCTCAAGATTTTGCAGCTATTATATAGTCACAGCAAGTTGTGGTAAAGAACGAGTTCACATGTGACACCATGTATTTAAAATTGAATTATCTCTGAGAAATCTGAATCTGAAATCAATTATTCCCACGTTCTCTTACCCCCATTCCTTTACAAACCCCACATGGGATCTCTCCTAAACTGAGGAGCCGTGAATGGATCAAATTGCAACAGAAAAATTGTTCTTTTTTATCATTCTTTAAAGACAATGGCTGTTGCTATATGAAATAATAAATTATTCATTATATTCGATGACTTTATATCCAATTAATTAATATATATTTGGCAATAAATATTGATCTAAAATGTCACCTCACATGTGGCTCTGTTTGACCCTATGTGCAGCTGCCACTGGCGCCCCATTATTCTCATGTGTAATGCACATGCACTTTTGACATTATACGACGAGGGATTGTGTTATTTTCCTGTCTAATATATATATATATATATATATGTGTGTGTGTGTGTGTGGACTAATAACTCTTTTTACAGCTTTTGTAGTTGCAATGGGTCGTTAATGATCCTAACCGGGTCGGGTAAGATATTGATACTGAAAATCACAGTACACAATAAGGATTGAGCCTTGAATGGGTACAAAACTTGCCAATACTCGTGTTTAGTTTATGGGGATATGGCTTATAGGTTCGAGGGGATTTCGATCGCACAGCAAAACTAAAACGAAAGCAAAAATTTAAGGCTTATTTTACCCCGGTGACAAATGGGATGGTTGATTGTGCCAAACTCGTACACAATATCCGGTTGTTTTGTGCAAATCAATTATATAATTGAGGGTATTTTAGTAATATTACATAACTAGCTAATCTGTATCACTATAGAAAAAACATTGCATTCGCTAACTGCAAAATACATTACATATTCTACAAATTGGTCACAAAATGCAATTTTCTGAAGTATTTTGTTGGTCAGATTTTCATTCGTATATGCTTTGTCAATAATCACTTTTATTTTAATTCTTAGTTTTTAATCTGCTAGAATCTCATCATAAGTTTATCACAAATACTTTTATTTGCAACACAATTTTATACATCCCAAAAATTCCATCAATGAAGCTGTGTATGTGTTCTTATAGTGTATTTATATAGTTTGAAAATTTTAAAACTATCCAAGTAATTATGCACCATATATTTCGAATAAAATAGTAAAACTAATTATATCAAAACTAAATATTGAAATCGAGCATATTCTATTATTAAATAAAATTTGTAGTTTATTTATTTATCAATTTATCTTATTCAAAAAGTTATTTTATTTTTATTAAAGTATTTTTCTAATCAGACACGCGAATAAAGATTTTATTTCATGTGTTCTTTTTTTTTTTTTTGATAAGTTATTTCTTGTGCCTTGGCACCAACTAAATATTAGTGTCACAAAAGGATTTGATTTTCGACAAATGCTGATTTTATTCTAGCTTAATACTAGTTTCTTTTCACCATAGTAATTTGTATTTCATTGTTATTTGATTATAATTGGTGTTTGATTGTAATAATTTGATCTTTATTTGGAATATTAATATTATAATTATAATAGATCATTTATATGATTGATTGATTGTAATTTGTAATAGATTGATTTCATAACAAAGTCCAAAAATGGCTTAAACTATGAAATATTAAACTTGAGACTTGGCTCCTCAATTTATGTTCTAAAAAAAAATAAAGTAAAGCCAGCTGAAAATAGACTTCGAAATTTTGACTAATTACCCTCCGGCGGCAGTCAGAGAAGTCGGTGGGTTTGTCTCCACTAAACAAAATGACCGTTCTGCCCCCAAGGTTCGCACCATTTTCATTAGAAAAATGGGTTAATCATTTTGTAATAGATTATATATATATATATATAATATAATATATATTTGTAATAGATTATATTGTTTGTTCCTTAATTGACCAAAGAGGTTGGTAATTGGTAATAATAATACGAAACTAATCTTCCTCGTATATACAACTTGCCAAGTTCTTCCTTATTCGTCGGCACAAGCAAATTCTGGAAAATAATTAACAACAGACTAGGACTAATTGCATGTTATTATGAATTAATCACATTTTAATTAACTTTGCCATGTGAAGATACCACCATCTTTAAGTCAAGGCCATGAGGGAGACATTATTAACCTAGTGTTAACAATCGAGCGCACTTTACATGTGTACAAAATTAAAATAAGATGTATATAATTTAATTATACGTTTATATTGTTGCCTATTTGTAATGAATTTATCAAATTTATGAGAAGCAAAACGTAATGGCTTTTTGGAACCGAAAGAAGAAATGAAATAGTAGATAAGAGATGATAGAAGAGAGAACAAATTACATAAAAATAACATATCACACGAAAGAGGCTGAGTGTTTCTTACAGGGTTTTGGTGATTTATATAAAAAAAAAAAATTGACAATCAAATATATTTTACGATAATATTAAATTCGTCCCACATTTGTTAAGAGACTAATTTGTTGCACACAGTCTTGCGCTCTTCTCTTAAGCATTTAGATACTTTTTTCAAGAAAACGAAAAATTCAAGGGATTATGACTACACGATAACAGGACAATACCTTAACAGTTGGGTCAGATATCGTATCGGTATTTATATTAAATTTGATGATCATAATATGAGAAGGAAATTGTGATTAAGAATAACATGGATTTGAATCAACCATGCTAATAAATAATTGATGCTTACCAAATCCAGTATTTAAAAAAAATTGTCAAATTTCCAATCATTGGAAAATCAGTTAGGTGAAAAGATTATTAGCTTAGATAGGGAATTACAACTGTTCAATCTTGAGAGACTTGTGCTAATCATTTTCTGGTGGATATGATAATCTCGATTAGTTTCACATTAATATCTGCCCAGTTGTTCAAAGAATAATTCAAAAGGGAATTTTTGACAGCTAACAATTATTCAGTATGGACAGCTAAAATTAATATGATTATTAGGGTTTGGAATGATCATTTGCAGAGAATTAATATTAATTTAATATTAATTTGGGACTTGACTTTTGCTTTGGTGATATGTGGGGTCATTAAATTTGGGCCCTTCTTGGGCTTTCAATAAAGGAAAAGAGATTTGATAGGTACAAGTCTTTAATTGTATGATTATCATGGACTGGTCCATGTCGGCTTGGTGGGCCTGATGGGCTTATTATGAATTCATAGTCATTGTTAATTGATTTGATATAAAAAAAAATGTTTTTATAAAAATGACTATCCTGTAATAATATTATATTAAATATGCGATTTGTAGGGATTTATGGGTGAAATTATATGGCTATCCCAACCGCAATTATATTTGGCAAAATTTATTTGGCCATTTATAAAGTTCAGCTCGATTTCTTATCATCAATTTACGGGATATCGTATTCAACTATGGGAGTGGGATGTATAATTCAATCGATTTGGATTGAGCTAATAAAAGTACTAAACTATTGTATTACCCTTAGATTTATAAGATGAGACCAAATTTATACGGCTTTTCGTAATTTGTTTTGAATCTATTATATATTATCTATGTAAAAAAATGAATATTATCAAATACTCTTTAAAAGGTATTTTACAAAATAATACTTGTTACTAAACAGATTAATACAGTGAATGGGTAACAGATTTATAATATGTATCTCCAATAATTTTGTTATCATGGGCAATTCTATGTTGCTATTAGCATAAACATGATTATTAGGTGTTGGAACGATCATTTTCAGAGAACCAATATTAATTAGGGGTTTTTAGTTCATCCAAAAAAAAATTATAATTATAATTAGGGCCTTTTGGGCTTTTTTTTACGTCAATGGTAGGCCATTGTGTTCAGTCGATCAGCGAAAGTGGGTTTGATAGGCCCAACCCACGTCTTTATGTGTGAGGTTTTTGTTAATGGTCCATGGAGGCTTATATTTTCCATTAGGGCCTCATGAAATTATTACAAGTTTAGTTTTCGTTAATCAATTTAATTTGTCAATTCTTATATATATATATATATATATATATATATATACACACACACACACACACAAAAAAAAAAAAAAAGAGTTTTTATAAGCATAGCATAGGGTACATTTTCTATGTAACATGGACCAATCTTTTCTCGATTAAGAAAATCATTATTTGATGTAAAACTTTATCTGGTAGATAGATTAATTCAATTAAACTCTCCAATTAGGATATAGGGCTATCAAGAGTGGATTTTCATCCAAATCCGATCCACATTTTAGTATATTCAACCAATTAAACAATCCAATAGATTATATTCGATTATAGATGTTTGTAATTCGAAGTAAGCGGATCAAATGTGAAATCAAGTAGTCCGATCTACTAATGATCTAAATCCAAATTTTAATAATATATTTTATTAAATCAATACACTTATATATATAATATTAGTAAAAACACTCAAATAGAATGTAATATATATACCATTATAATTGATATTATATTGTTTTATATTTTTCAAGATAGTTTTTTAACAAAACAATGTATAGTTTTCACACATAATTTTATTTTTTCAATAAGGGATTTTGTTTTAATTGGTCACTTGATTTTAAAACTTCGAATTTAATTTAATTTAATTATTGGGTCAGATTTTTCATTGGGTTTTTAATTGAATTTGAACTTAGTAAAAATGAATATAAATCCTACAAAACTCGGGTTGGATTTGAATATCGAAAAGGTTAATTGAATTTGAAGTCACATTTTTTAGATTTGATCCCAATCTGACCCATTATCACCACTATCTCTAATGATATTCATTTGTTTTTGAATGGAAAAAGTTTGCACCTCATACAAGATAAATATATCCCTACAACAACTTTGCAACATGCGTCTTCGAGTTACGAGATGTTTTATTCCAAATACATTACTCTCTAACTACTCACCATCGACTCATGATCAAGAAGCAAGTTTGAGATTCATCCATTTTACTTCAAACAAAACAATCTCACATCTAAATTCAAGAAACAATTAACTGCCCACAATCAAACCTAGCCATCCTCACAGCAATCCCAATGGTATGCCTCCTCAAGAAGCTCATCACCTTAGCATCACTCTCTTGTATCATACCAACCACATACGTCGTGCCGATCAGGCTGAAACTTCTCCATCTCCTCTCTTTCGCGTACTTTTGAAGGGCAATTTTTATCTTTACATATAGCTCATCATCGTCCCGCTTCTCACTAGAACCAGTTGATTTTGTCGACATAGCTTCCCCTAGACATCTCACGAGAACAACACTGTCTTCTAGACTCGAACACCCTCCTTGGCCTATATCCGGTGTCATGGGGTGTAGAGCGTCCCCAACGACACAAACATTGTTTTTAGCAATGTTTCCTAATAAAACGTTCCACGGGACTCTCAGCTTGAGGCGCGCGCATGAGATGCAATCTAGGTTGGTCCTCGCCACGATGTCTGATACGTGTCTTGGTACTGCATCAAGAATGTTGGATACCACAAATTGCTTCAATTTGAGGGGATTATGCTCATCTTCATCATCTGGGGAAAAGCCAAGGAGAATCTCTGTTATATGGGATTGTCATTTTTTGGTTCTTGGAAATAAGTCGCTACAAGGTCTAATACAATGCTTCTCATTTCCCAACTATTTCAGTTATAAAAACCATTTATTTACCCAAACTGTATATGGAAAGACTCTCTTTTCATGGTCAACTTACTACAAAATAGCGTCACATCTTCTACTATACTTATCAATACATGTCACATATATCGATAAACGGTTGAAATAAGGAGAGTGATGTAGCATAAGATCCGAACTGGCTTGCCCACTCCTATAAAACTCAATGTTCATGCTTACATTCGAAGAGTGATGGATTGAAAGTGCAGAACCAGTATATGCTCTTGTCATCGCAAGGTATAAAACCATAGCGTACGCCTCCTCCAAAGCAAAAATTAATCTTCGGCTCAAATCCATGGCCCTCTGGATATTCAACAAACCCTCTGATTGCTGATCTCGCTGCACTCACCGGATTCGCAAGCCCCAACCATTTTGCGACAATCGAATTCACTCCGTCACATCCGATCAACACCTTCATTAATTAGACCAAGAAATCTTTATTTGAAAATTATATATATATATATATATGTATATATATATATATATTGTTGCAACGCTATTTTCAAAGGGATAAATAGGCATAGAGAAGTCCATATTTGATGACCAAATTGAACTTACCTTAGTTGTGTAAACTGACCCATCTGCAAGATGAACCAACTTGAGGTTCCCTGATTCCTCAATAGAAACAATCGCGGAAGAATATTTGATTGTCCCTTCTGGCAATTCTCTCTCTAAAGTTTCTAATAAGTCCTTTCTTCTCAAACAACGGACTTCAAACTCGCTCCTGCACGATAAAGTTAGACAAGCTGGCCAACTTACAAGATATGAACATTATACACACACCACACACACATATGAGCAAATGCCAACTTACAATATGTGATCTGACTTGGGTGCTTGTTCTCGGCTGGAGTCCCTTGAAGTGACTTCTAAACTAACACCATAATTTGAAACCATAAGAAGAGTTCATTTCAAAAACACGAATACAAAACCAATGAGTCTAGAGGAACAATCTTTGGATTATGCTGCCAAATATACCCTTGAATTTGGACAGATTTTGGCCTAAGCAGGTCTCCGATGCCAACAGCATCGAGTGCCCTCCACGCATTAGGCCACATCGTAAGTGCAAATCCAGTAATCCTTAACGCGTCCGATGATTCCAAAACCACACTCCGAATGCCCAACCTGGAAAATTCAGAGGCAAGATTCACTCTTAACAAGACACACAAGGCATTTCTAATGCTTTTTAGGGGACAAAAGTCTATACCGAACAGGATATAAACTTAAGAAGAGGTCGACTATTCTACCAGCCCCTCCTATTTATTCCTATCAAACCCGTTCACCCACATACCTGTGAAGTCCCAAAGCCGTAGTTAGGCCGGCTATGCCGGCACCCACTATTACGATATCTTCATGAATTTCCATTTTGATCTTTTTCACCCCGACAAGTACTCGTTGGGGTGAGACTTGAGAGTGATGAGATGTTGAATTATGGGTAAAGGCGGTGGATAAGAACCAAGTGTTTGGACTTTATAGAGTTACGGCGGGACTGTTTTAGAGTGATGACGAAAGCGATTACGCAGTGCCTTCTTGACTGGTAAAAAGATCCATCAACTGCTGTCTTAACCAAAAAAACGATCCATCACTTGCCAAAACGCAACTAGCAAAGTTGAACTTGGACACCAAGAATATAATATTGACAACGTGTTACTTCAAAATCTCTATTTCAATTTGGGGCATTGTTTCACAATCATTTACATAGTCGCATCAAGTTATCCACCTCGATTTTTCATTCATTATCAAATTCTCTATTCGTAAAGAATTTTGATCAAAATGAAAAAACCTAACACCTTCAAAATCATGCATGACGAACAAAAGGAGATGAGAGAAGTCTATTTATAAATATCAACTAACAAGATTATCCAGACATAGAAATTAAAGAATGTGCTGCTCACAAATCAAGTTACACTTGATCAAAAGCAACCGAGCAAACTATGGAAATAAAAACAAAAAGATAAAGAAAACAAAATGGCTCACCACACATAAGCGGCCCAAGTTAGTCTACAATGATTACAGATATGAGATAAACAACCCCACAGTTAATACTAAGCAACAACTGTGAAAAACAAAAAAACAAAAGAAAAAAAATATAGAAAAGGAGCAGACATCCATCATCAACTCATTGAACACCATGTTGTACTTATAAATCGCCAACAACTTTCCAACACCTAAGCACCTCAAGCAGTAGCATTCACCGGCCCGTTTGCTCTGAATCCACGACCCCGGCCACGATTACCCCTGCTGCCACGGCCTCGACCTGCAATAAAAGAAAACCACCAGGAATAGCAAAATAAATAAGAACAGCACATGTCAGAGCAGCTCAACAATTTTGTGGAGACAAGAGAAAGCAATGGCAAACGGGATGAAGCAGGTGACAGCAATCAGTCCAGGACACTGAAGAAGGGGGAAGGACGAGGGGGAGGAAGGATTGAGGGAGTTGCTCGTCAAAATTTAAATGCTAAATTCACACACCAAAATGCATGAAGTGATAATAAAGCAGTTTTCACGGTAGAAGAACCACAAGCCCGGGTGTAACAGCATTTTGTTTTTCTCCGAAAATTGATTATCCACCTTTATAGAAAACTCAGAGAAACAAGATATATCCAACTTTTCTCGAAGATGAAGAATTCACAAACCAACTAGAGGTCAAAGGCCCACAAGGCAGGGCTGTATCAAAGGGAGGTGGGTGATTGGGCTCATGATCAACAAGTGCTTCCTACAATATCTAGAGTATTTACTAATTACTAGAAAACTAATTCTCACAAGAAGCTGCAAAACTAAAAATTCAATTAATTACCGAAACAAGCACCAGTACCTCGGGGTGCCTCTTGCACATAGCCTCCGGCATCATACTGAGCATCCATCTGAGGACCATTGTATCCTCCCCTGCCACGGAAACGGTAACCGCGACCTCTGCCCCGTCCTCTACCCCTGGCATACCCACGATTCCGCTCATAGCCTCCATCTTCATACTCAGCAGCTGGGTACCCATTCCCTGATGCGGTAGGTTTATATATACATTAAAATACTACTAAACTTCCACAAATACATAATAGAATTGAAAATTTTCCAGCACCCTTGATATTACATTAATCTGAATCGAAGAAAAAATCAACCAAATTCATACCAGATGTGGCTCTTGGCCTCCCTCTCCCTCTACCACCTCGGCCTCTTCCTCGAGCAAGAGGTGATCCCTCTACACAATGAAAACATGTCAAAAATTATACCAGCTGGAACATATGAAGAACAAGTACAAAAATCAGAGAACAAGATACCACCTCCATCATAGTCCAGCTCTGTAGATACCCTCACCAGGTCAGCCGGTATGGGAGGTTGGTACCTATAGCACAGATCAAAACAGACCATCAATAATCCCACTTCATCAAGGATGGCATTAGGAGGACAAGGAACAGTTTATCAAACAAAATAGTCAAAAAATAAATAAACGAAAGAAATAAAGGGCAAAGACTTCACATATTCCAACATCCGTAATTTTGAACGAGGAAAATTTGATTTCTGCTTTACCAGCACTAACAAAAATTATCGAGCCATTAAATCATCATAATAAACATGATACTCCTCAAAAATTCAAAACCAACTGTAAGTGAGTGACAATGATTATTTGCTCCATATTTTACTGCCATAAAAAAGATAACATAAAAACTGCACAAACTGACAACTCACCCAATGTTTGTCTTGTCCAACTCTTCCTTGGAGAGAGTAATTGTGACCATTGATACTTTTCTTGTGGTTTCCAAACTGTAGCAATTAGAAAAGAGTCAAAAAGGCCTGTTGTATTTGCAGCACTAAAGAAACCTAGACATAGAAAGTTCACTTAAAAGTTTCCAACATCTTTTCTTTTTTAAAGTCAGTCTGAAGCACCCTTACGTTTGGAGGCCTTCTTCCAGGGGTTCCCATGTGTCAGTTATATCAGTGGATTGAATCGCAGTAATTTGGTGAAGACCAACAATTCTCCTCTGATAAAAAAAAAAAATCATATCTCCAGATCACCATCAGAAGTTAAAAGTGAATAGTCAAGGGAAAAATTTATGGAAAAACTAAAAAGGGAACCTTGATTAACTCCACAATGGTTACAGTTTGGTTGATGGCTCTGCCCATTGCCTTGAATACTATTTCATCTGAACCCTTTTCCTACAAGCATTTAATTACATTGGAGATATAAAACACACAAGAAAACAATTTGCCCAACAAATCGCCCTGCAGCTATTACCTATATGGAAGTATAAAATGATTCGTACACATTCATATCAAAAAGGAAGCTAAGGGCGTCAACAACCTCATGCAGAACAAATAGACAACCATATTTTTCCGCTTGGGTGGAATTCTAAAACGAGTAATGGCAAAAAGTATGCAAATTCATGCAATATTTTGGTACCAAAACATGCAAGCCAGAACAAATTTCAACAGACCAGAAACCTGCACTATAGAAGAAACCAAGGCACCACAGATGCATCTTCTCAGTATGATAATCCCAATCTAGGGTCATTATGAAAAGGTCAAACATCCACTATTATGTTTAATCCCTTCCGCCATTGCATCCCCACAAAAACCACAAATAAATGAATCCTTAATATTTGCAAAAATATCACAAAAGTGTCCACTACTTCACCTTTGCTCAACCAGCCATTTTTTTTAGCATCTAAGCTAAATCTTAGAAACGGAGAACCACTAATGAAGACTGCAAGTAAAATAGGCAGCAACAACTATATTTGAACTAATTAGCATAATCCACACAACATCCAGCTAAATTTTAACTAATTAGCCAAATTAAATCTCTAAAAGTAAAAAACTAACTCCTAGGGATAAACACCAAATAATCGACCGTTACATTCAAACACTACATGAATCAGACGCTAAAACACACTAACTCATAAAAACACAATCCGTACACCAATTACACACACACGCAAAATAAGCAAATATGAGTACCTGAAGCAGAGTCATGGCATAAGTGATGTAGTTTCGCATCCTGCCTTGGCTAGTAATCCGAATTTCATTCTCGTCAATCGGTGTTTCGACCCTCGGCTTCTCCACCTTCTGGTATCGATCCATTCTACATTATTTCAACAGAACAATTAACAAACGAACACAAAAAAAAAAACAGCAAAATCACCTCATAAATTAACAAAAACAAACAGAAGCACAGGAGCCGCCATAACTAGGGTTTTGCAGGTGAAAATGGTAACAAGAGATCTGCAATAACTGAGTTGAAGAAGTGATTTGAATAAAGTTAAAAATTGGATTCATGAATCATAAATACCTTGGTGAATTGAAAGGTGATGCTTATATATAAGTGTATGTATAGGTATGGATAAGATGATATGCTCCACGAAGGAAAGCCCTCTTCTCCGGCTTCGTTTCTTCGTTATGCCCTGACCGCTTTGCTGCGAACCTCACAATTATTTATAATCCCGCTCTACATGATTTGCCCTAGTTCCCTCTTTACCGGTCGAACCGGTTGTCAGTTGGGTTTTATTATATTTTATTTTAAGTGGGACAGACCGAGATAAATTTGAGCGCACAAGTGGCTTGGTTTTTGAAGGATAACGTACAACACATTTTATTGTGGATATATCTTGAGAGAGAGTTTGGATGGGTTTAAAAAAATATATATGATTTTTAAGAAATTTTTTTAGTTGATTTTTTTTTTAAGTTAAGTAATTTTGTGTTTAGATGTAATAGGTATTTTTATTTAAAATTATTTTGAATAACTTATAAAAAGCCATATTTTGGCCTTTTTTTTGTTTTTATTTTTTTAAAAAAATCTATCCAAATACAATTTTTTTTACTTGAGTTCTTTTTTTTTTTTTTAAAAATAAATATTTCTCTTCTAAAAAAAGTCCATCTAAACGGGAGGATGCTCTTGATATGACACAATTACATTGGAGATTGATAGGAAAAGTATTAATTACATATACGAGGGAAATGAAATACAGTAGTTCACGAAGATATACTTTTTGGTAAGTGAATATAGTAGAAAGATTTCATTTTTTTAACTCATTGTCCTACTTGATGATATGTGGAAGGAATTTTGCCTCTGTTGATGGCCACATTATATGCTAGAGAGAGGGGAAAAAAATGAATTTCGTATTGTATATATTTAGGGATGTTTGCAATAGATGTGACAACATATTTTTTTTTTCTTTTCTTTTGACAGAGTTTAGGCAGAATGAGTGTGTTTTAAAAGAAAACTTTAAATTCTTAAGGGGGCTGATTTCATTGGGTTCTCCCGAATCAATTCAAATCTTACTGCATTTATTAGCTTCTTTATGGCTCGTTTCGAAAGATTCAAAAAAAAAAAAGAAAACTTTTTGAGTAGTAGTTTTTATTATAGAGTTTTGTTCTTTAAGTCAAATAGTTTTACTTAATTAAAGATATATTCATTTGAAATCATTGTGGATAGTAGGGATATGCGTTCGGTTAAAACCGTCGATTCAATTTTTTCGATTCGATTAACCGAAGCAATCAGTTTTTTGAAGTTTAGAACCGAAAACCAAACCGAAGCTCTTCTGTTCGGTTTGGTTCGGTTTCGATTTTAACCGTTTGGTTTTCGGTTTTAACCAAAAAAAACCAATCCAAGTTAAAAATTGAAAACTGAAAATACTGGAAAATCGAAAAAACCGAGAACCAAAACCTATGAAATGAAAATTGAGGAAGAGAGAGAGAGAGTGACTTACTTTTTGAGAGAGAAAATTGACTAAAATAATAATTATTAAATAATTATTTTTTATATTATTAATTAAAGAATATTGGTTTTCTCGGTTAATCAAAAATCAAAAACCGAAAAAAATCAAAAATCGAATATTTTCGATTTTTCGGTTTTTTGGGTTAAACTATGGTTAAAAACCGAAAAACCGAAATTTTAAAAAAATTAAAATCGAAAACCGAACCAAACTTACTTCGGTTCGGTTGTTTCAATTTTCTATCGGTTCGGCTCGGTTTCGATTTTTCTACACACCGCTATTGGATAGCATTTAAAAAAAATAAAAATCATTTTTGGACTTTTTTTAAAAAAATTTAAAAGAAGTAACAAACAACAATTCTTTTTTCCGTTGAAGTGCTTTTTTTAAAAAAAATAAACGCTTCTCTTCTAAATAAACACATTCTTAAAAACCCCATCAAAAATGGCTATTAGCTGCTTATGTGAGAAGCTTAAATATATAAATATTCAACAATCCTCAAAAATTGAAAAGTGGAGTGTAATGAATTAAATATCACACGCTACCAATAGAAATAGTTACTTCAAATGGCCTTTTTGTATTATCCCCTACATTGTTCTCCACTAAAAAGCGCAACTACTGTTCCTTGCGTGGAGACAACTCAAACAAGATACTTCCAATATCCCACACCAAACTTTCACCTTCAAAGAATAATTGAATATTTCAGCAACACTACACAGCTCAGACCACAACCATTTACAGAAGGATTGTATATAAGTTTACATTTGATATCCTTTTCAGTTACAAAAGCCGCTCGTTCTCTCTTCCCTCTATCCTAGCAGTTATCAGTGTGATGAATCAATGTAATCTATACAAAGATAAGTCAAAACTTTTATTTCTTTTACTGAAATTCCCAGTAAGTGCCAGTCAGTAAGATAGTAATTCAGATACTAGATTTCTAATGGTGAAGCAGTCACATTGTTCATGGGTGAAACCTCCATATCTCATCGTCTGCAACAATTTTGTTCTGTATCAGTTCTATAAGAAGGAAAATTCTTGTCTGGACCTGACTTGGGCCACAATCATGCACCCAAAGGATCAGATTATGCCAACATATAAATATGTTCTATTCATGCATAATTGCATGGATAGTGCCCAAAACTCGATCCACACCATGTAAGACATGTGCCTTGCCTGATTAAATCCCCATGATTAAATGCTAAGTTTAAATGTCTACCTTAGAGAGGGCCTAGATGTTTTGAATTCATAAACATGTATCCACTTCGTAGCTGACCACTTGTTCCCTTTGATAACAGGACAACTTCCTGAAACACAAAACAAAGTTCAATGGACCAAATTAATTAGGATCGAAAAGGTCAAACCAAGTTCAATTACTAAAGATATAAAGCCAGTAGCTCAAACACAAATAGCACTTTTGCCTTAGGAAGAATTAACTATTTTCCAAGACTATAAATTGTAAGCCCACCAGTTTCTCAATCTTTAACATAACATAAACTACATTACTCAATTAGCATATTTTCCTAAAATAGAACGCAGTATCCTTAAAACTTAAATCTCTTTGTTGTTTGCTCCTCTCGGCTTCTTTTTTTTCTTTATAACTAAAATAAATAAATAAATGCAAAATTCGTGCTAGGTCAGCGGTGGAGCCATTGAAGCCAAAGAGTGCACATGTGCCCCATGATTATATATATCTTTGGGTGAGAACCCTGGTTGTCCGCTTGTACACACTCGACCCAGTACATACAAGTGCTCTCCCAAACTTTCGGGTGTAGGCTCCACAAGTAGTTGGGGTCGAAGAAGACAAGGTAATCAAAAGTGATGGAAAATCACGTGCTTACGCAAATGAAAACTCACCATGCAAGCTTGACGGATCTAGTGTAGCATCTGGATGCAAACTCCAGAAAAGAAGTGCATCACCCATTTTTGGTTTCAGAGCAAGACCTCTCTTACCACACTCTGACAACTCATTCCACCATGGTACAGCAGTAAAATTACCCTTGGCAGAAGGGAAAATTGTCTCACCACCTTCTTCAACATCTGACCTGCATCAGGGAGCCTTATTTAAATGTAATTAGTATTTACACATGCAAGAATAAATACAATGGCAAAGTGCTTACAAGTAAATAAGTACAGTAGCTATGCGTTGACCTGCCCTTTTAGTGTTGAGTTCATCAACAAAGTAGTCAAAATGAGGCTCATATTTTTGACCCACTCCATAGTGCAGAATTTGAAAACCTTCTCCGTACTCTGCAAATTAGATCTGCAGCATAATCAAGCTACTGTTGCAGGGAGTAACATTAAAAATAAGAATATTCCAAACCAGAGTATCAAGAAAAAAACAAAATACTCGATGGACCTTTTTCTTGTATATAGTAAGAGAAGAGCCACTTGCAAGAATAGAGAGTGCTGAAAACTTTGTACAGAAAGAAAAGATAAGGACTGCAATATAATGTGGTAATGTCTGATGACTCTTTGCATCTTCCAGTTGTTTATTCATAATCAAGCACAAATACCACCAAAAATCAAGGGAATCACATTTTCTTAGTCAGTTGCACATATTTGATGTCAATACCTGAGCCAAATATGGTCCATACGGCATACACTCACTTGGAAAAATCAAGATTGTACCATCAACAGATTCACTCATTTGAATAGTATCTTTACAGTCTTCTCCTTTTCCAAGAAAATCATATTATTAACAGCTAGATCATATTCAAATATTCTAGAAATAGGCCACAAATTTTGAGAACCAGACGTCAAACACCGCCAATGTCATGCATCTTATCACCATTCAATCAGAATGGCATTCCTAACCTTTACACGAACCTTCATTCTGGAAAAGGAATCAGAATGTACCAAAATGAAGCTTCTGAGTTTAAATTTCATGCACAAAGGCGTCATGATTCATGCCAATGACAAGGACCAATCAAATAAAGACACATGGGAAATGGGACAAAAATTGCAGTACGGAATCCTACTTGCATACAAAATTCCCATACCTACAGGTATGAAAGTGTAGTCCGCTATTCTTTTTTCAATATCTTTGATGACTTTATCTTGCCCTCTCCTTAAGAACATTCCAGAACTCGTGCGAACCCTGAAATGTGATACTGCTTCTTCAGATGTCGAAATTAAGGATTAAATACAAAATCAAACAGCAAGCAATGAAGATGGATCAGATGAACAAACCTACTATCTTTACTCTTGCCAGTCTTGCTATCAACCACTGTCGATTTTACCAAGTGAGGTCTGGCAAGCCTTATCAGATGCTCACATTCTTCCTTGGACTGTCAGTAGAGTAGATAATTACAACAAGTTTACATCAAATAAGCCAGAATATATCCAGGAAATGGTTAGCATAACAAAGGGTTCAACAAATGTCTCATCCCAATCTGAGGTCCTAATTTCATGCTGCCCTAATCCACCACATTCATCATATAAATACGACCACAATAGAAATGTCCAATTTTAGGAAACAAGAATTACTGTAGATGATTAAAGTAGTTGCAGTTTTTTCTAAGGAATATACAAGTTTCCTATGTGGAATTCATAGGCTAGCTTCAATCCAGCTCAAATAAGAAGTTTGGAGTTAATGATCAATAATCCGGATTATCAAGAACCCCAAGAAGGATACACACATTTTAACATCCTAAAATGATCGTTGCAATTCAACAAAATCATGAGTTCCTAAAAAACAAAAAAGTAGATTAATTAATCAATAAATAAAAACACATCTCCAAACTAACACATATCAATTATCAAATCGGAAAACAAACATATTAGAGGTATACAATCAAAAACTCACCAAAAAGTTATGGTATAGGAAAGCCCTAGGCTCCCACGAAATAACCTCCGTCCACAGCTCCCCTCCCTGGCCCAATCCATCTCCTTCACTTATGCTGTTATCACCAAAAAAATACAATATAAAATCAAAAACAACAAAAAATCATTTCAAAATTCTAAAACACACACACACACACACACACACACACACACAATGCACAAACAAACAAAAATGATCAGCACAAAAGGTTTACAAGTCTAATGTCAAACGCTTCAATTTGAATCGATTGCCGATCGGCAGGTTCTCGTCGGAGCCGATGGGCAGAGATAGCATTCCGAGGCCTAGGAGCATCAACAGCACCACTGTCAGCATTAACAGCATCAACAGCGCCAAAACTACCGTAGAGGATTTCTTCCATTGATGACGATTGCCCCTCCCCTTCGCCATTTTCGAACTGTTACATTTACACAAATTAAAAACCCTAATCAGCGAAAATTAAATACACATTTTAGGGAGAGTTACTAATGGATACCGTTTGCACTTTGCTTTAAGAAACTGACCCTTTGCACCTTTATTTTAAGAAAATGACCCACAAGTTTTATTTTCTAGGTAGACGACCCTTTATTAATTATATACACTTAATTACTAATTAAACTTAAATGTTATCAAATTCGACTATTTGCAAATCTTTTATAGATCTATTTTTGATCCCTAAAATTAAATATTTTGCAGATCATCCCTTTCAAACTAAGAAACCTAATTGCACCTTTTCTTTCTCTTTGTTCCTTCGATTTTCTTGTGTTTTCTCCTTTCTCTCTCCATTTTTAGGTAATTTTAGCCGATTAAATCTTGTAAAGAGGTCGCAATATTGGTTGCTACAATCAAGGAAGCATAGTTCTCTACCTGATTGCAAGATTGAAGTTGTTTGGTAACAGCTTCAACGACGAATAGAGCA
Organism: Petrea volubilis; assembly: GCA_026212405.1. NCBI lineage: Eukaryota > Viridiplantae > Streptophyta > Magnoliopsida > Lamiales > Verbenaceae > Petrea > Petrea volubilis. Next base: position 12,939,067 of record CM047884.1, read on the forward strand.
TTAGCGATGTTTTCTTAAAGGTAAATTCTGATTCGAGCACTAAATAGGAAGTGGACATTCAAAAATCCTCCATAAATGTAGATTCCATTGGCAAGAAACTGTGAACTCTTCAATTTTTTTTGAAGAAAAATCGATATGCGCTGGGTTTTAGGGTTTTCTACATGAACCCGAACAAGCGATCTTTTAAGTATTTGGTTGGGGTGTTTTGACACTTTTTTTTCTCCAAAAAAATCCCATTTCACTTCTGTTTTTCTCGAGGTGTGTTATTCTTGTGTTGTCGATAAGTATTGAATTGTCTTTTAAGTGATCATCGTTATCCATTAAACACTTGTGTGTATTTTTTGTGATGTTTTTAGAGATTGTTATCACCCGTTAAAAGATCACGCATCATTTTTCTTTCTTTGTTATTGTACGGTGACATTGTCTCTTAAGAGATCACTGTTATTTATTAAACATTTGTGCATATTTTTTGTGATACTTTTAGAGATTGTTATCATCCATAACAAAATCATGCATCATTTTTCTTTCTTAATTTGTTATTGTGCGGTGACGTTGTGTCTTAAGAGATCATTGTTATCCATTAAACATTTGTACCTATTTTTTTGTCTTTGTTTTAAGAGAATGTTTTCATCTGTTAAACGATTACGCATAATTTTTCTTTCTTCTTTGTTATTGTGCAGTGACCATGCAACCATTTGTTGTTAGTATCAAATATAGTGAGTGGATGGAGAAAGATAATTCTTGAAAGTGGTGCGATAAAAGAAAAGTTACCACACTAATTATGGTGACCACCGAAATTACGTGTCAGTCTTTGGTTAATGAAATTATTCTAATGGTTGAGTTAATTTGCACACCGGGTGATGTATGTTTGAAGTATATCATAACAAATGCACCTCCTATATACAAAGTACATACCCGTGAAATAAAGTCAGATTAAGACTTGAAGGTGTACATAAGTGATGTATCTGTTGATGGTTGATGATCTCTTTTGAAAGTTTTTGTTGTTGATAATGTACGAGAGAACAAATTTCAATTTGACTCGTCGAATGTTGGTACTAACCTAGAAAATGATAGCATACCTTTTTTAGTGACTGAGAATTCTAAAATTGATTGTAATTTAATAATTGATGCAACAGAAGACACATTAGAGGATATACACAATGACATTGTAGAAAATAATATTAAAGATGTTGATGTATGTGAACAACAACACAATGACCAGCACAATGAAATTCTGGTTCACGAACCATACAAAAAGTTGATTGTGATGGGAAAGGGAAAACCGTGTCCAGTTACAAGATTCTCGTGAAGCGAAACAAATAGAAGATTAGTAGAAAGCAGGTCATGCAATAAGTGGGACAATGGATCGAAATTGTATAAAGGGTATGTGTTCAATAACAAAAGTGAAGCAGCAAAAAAGCTATAACTTCTTGCTGTGAGAGGAAACTTCAAATACAAAATCGAAAAGTCTACCAAGTCATTATATATTGTTGAATGCAAATCCCAAATTGCACTTGGAGGGTTCGTTGTTCAAAGTATGAAGAGTGAGAGAAATTTGTTATCAAAAATTATGTCCATGAGCACATATGTGGTCTGTAAGATATTTCAAGACGACATCGCCAACTTTGGCTAACGTAATTGTGGAGTACTTTAAGCAATTATTTGTTGATGGGAGTGGCCCTTCTATTGAAATGATGAAAAAACTAGTGAAATCAAAATTGGGATGTCATATTAGTTATTGATATAAAATCACATGTTAAATAAGGTTGTTACATTGACAATGTCTAACACATTTATTTGCTCCTTGTCACCACCTAAAACCACATGCCCACAAAAAATCCACCAAAGCAACTTTATCTGACCTCCCGAACCTCGTAAACCTCTCGATTTTCGATTTTTCGGTTCAATCTCAAGATTTTAGAGTCAAATAATCACCTTAGGTTGAGTTTAAGGTAAAAAAAATCTGATTTTTAAACTCTTAACTCTTAATACTCGATATTCTCTCTATATTTCTGCACTTTTTTTTTTCTCTTATTCTAAATTTACTTTCATCAATTCGATTATTTTAAAATTACTATTTAGTTTTTTTTTTTGAAAAAAACTAATCTATCATAATCAATCGAATACAAAATTACTATTTACTTTATTAGAAACTTTGATAGAATGTTTCCATACCCACTATCAAACGAACATATGATTGCAATCCAAGAAGGGACACAATAATACAAAAAAACAAAATTCTTGTGATCTTTAAGTCTTTTAACTATTTCGGCATACTTATTAATTTTAACCAACACACTTATAAATGCACGCTGAGAAAGTGAAATAATTTATGTAGCTAATAATAAAGTTTTTGCACTCCGAAGTACTAGGTTATGAAACCATATAATTCACATATATCCTATTCCCACAAGCAATCATATTAAATTGATTGCTTTTAATCACAATTTAGTACTGTTTGGGCCTGCAAATATATCAATAAAAATTAAAAGCCTAATTTCTGAATATGGTCAACGTTTGCAGCCACATATTGCTAAAATTAATTGGCACATTATCTACAAATTAAATGATCCCGATCCTCTAATTGTCATATTCATCTTATCATCAACCCACGTGTTAATACTTAATTCTAGTGGTTTGTCTTTTTCAAAAATGGCAATTGTTTTAATTTCCACTAACATATACTCAAAACGGGGGCTCGAAATCTTTTTTTGTGACGGATGGCATTTGACTTTGATTTCATCATTTATATGTGAACAAAATTTAAATTAAAATAAATGATTTTATATAAATTTAAAGACAACGATTGTCCTTATTAATTTTATTTTACTTTGTTCATACGTATGGTATTAAAATAATCGCTAACCGACTTGGACGATTTCGTTTTTTTTAACTTTCATGATTTATAGTGCGTGGATGCCATTGTATTATGTTGATTATTTCAATGGATTCCCATAAAACTACGTTTATTTAGGTTGATTTAGACTAATTTGTATCTAGATTTGTGTAATTGAAAAATTAATACTATGCGCATCTTGTTTTGCTCAGTTTGACCAGTCACCTTTCCATTTTGTCTCATGAAAAGGTCAATATTGAATGCTACCCGATATCTATCCCTTCTTGTTCATCCTGTAGCCGTTATACATATATACACATATACACGCGCGCGCGCGCACACACAGAGACACACAGAGATATATATATACATACAAACACAAAGATCATTTCAATAGCAAGATTATTTCTATCCAAATGGAGAAGCCACCAGCAGCAGCGGCGGCGGCCAAGTCAAAAAACAAGATTTTGAAGCTTATACCAAAGGCGGCTCACCTGGCATTCAGCCCGCGCCGGGACAAGCGCCCCGATTTAAACGCAATCAGGCTCAAAACCCATCAAAACAAGGGTTTCTCCGGCCCGATGGTGTCCATGATCCCGGCCGAAGCCCGACGAAAATCCAAAAACTTCGAAGAAACTGACCAGGAGCCCACCTCGCCGAAAGTGTCGTGCATGGGCCAGATCAAGCGCAAGAACACGATTTCTAAAAAGAAAAGCGCTTCTAATTTGCCCAGGGATAAGTTCAAGCCCGTTTCATCCTCAAAGCCCGGCCCTGATTCCAAGAAGAAGCCGTCGGGGATCAAGAAGATCTTCAGCAAAACTAAATCGGACAAGTCGATCGATCGCTCCAAGGCGGCGGCGCCGGCTCCTGACGGCGCGGCACCGGGCCTGGGGCAAATTAGGAAATTCGCTAGCAGCCGTGAGACGTTCGCGAATTTTGATTGGACAACTGCACAAATTGCACCGGAGGAGGATGATAGGGGATTTTGTTCTGATGAAGAAGAGAGGTATAGTGACGTGGAGGATGACGTCATCATCCCGTTCTCGGCGCCGATATTTGCGGCTGGGGGTGGAGCCGGCTCGGACTTGGAGCCGAGAAAGGAGATTAATTTGTGGAAGAGGAGGACCATGGCTCAGCCCAAGCCTCTTCAGTTAGACTTGGACAGGTCAGATTAGGTTACACCAAAAAAAAAAAAAAAAAAAACGATGAATTTTATTTTTATTTTTATTTATTTTTTGTTGTAACTTTCTCTTTTTTTTTTTTTTTTTTTTTTTTTTTTAAGATTCACTTCACAATGAATCTACCCAAGGGACTTACTACCCGAACTTGGCTTGGTTACATGTGATTACAAATCATACAGTAATTACTATAATTTATTAATCACGTAATTAGTAATCATATCATCAAATCTGATTCGGATTCGAATTCGAATTTTTTATTGTGTGTGTATATATATATATATATATATGCATACACAAGTAGGATAAGATTGCCTATGAAAAGGATTTATCTTGGCTTAATCTTTTTGTTTTAATTCAATTATACGCTGATTGTTCTCTATGATTTGCATCATTAAAAGAATTTTATTTTGGAATTTCTTAATCTTTTTCCCCCTTATGGAAGTTTTTTTTTTTATAATTGCAATTTTAATACTTTAGATGTTTGATACCAAAATTTATATATTTGTTTATTTATTGATAAGATGATACCAAACTTTATTGGTGGATGGTTTTAGAAGAAGAGGTGCTAAGAAAGGAATAATTTCTTCTTGTTAATTTTCTAGCAAATTTCATTTCTTTATCCTCCTTTGGATCTTGGATTTTGGTAAGAATAATAAGATGAAAAATTTTTTCTTTACTTCAAATGATAGTATTTTATATGTTCATTTTTTATCCTTTTCATTTTTCTCTCACTTTTCCTCACCAAAATCCTTGTTCCAAACATAGCATTAGGGTTTTAATTTTTTATCTCTCAGTCTCTCTCTCTCTCTCTCTTTCTTATTCAAAGAAGAAATCATTTTGTTAGGACTTTACAATTAGGCATGTTATCAAATAGTGTTCATGAAGAGCCCAACACCAAATTTCCCCTAAAGGGCCAAAAAAAAGAGGCTAAAATAAAAAGGTTTTCTATGAGATGAGATATCATGATAACAATCAGCAAAGTCCCATATTTATGCTAACGACTTTGTATGCTAATCAAGAATGATAGAATAGATACTTAGTGCCCATTTTATGAATAATCAACGCAAGTACTTTAGGAAACGATTATGGAGATAACAATCTATTTTATGGGAAAATTCCGTAACATTTTCTGTGCTTTCGCGAAAATGTTAAAACGCCCCTAATGAATTTAAAAGCAGTGCTTATTCTCCCAAGTTAACGGTGAGCGGCCAAAACATGACCTAACGTGTTTGTGTGTGAATTTTGGCCTTATTTGAATATAGATTACCATTCAATTGACTAAAAATGCCCCAAGAAATAGGGATGGTAATTCAGGTGGATTGGATTGAAGTAGAGGTATAAAACAAAATTTCGTAATTCTAATTCAACTCATGACCTGTCAAACTTATGAGACCTCAACCCTAAACCAACTTAGCTAGTTCATGTCAACCCGAGTTAACCTGTTTTAAATAAAAATTTCAACTTTTATAATATAAAAATTAAAGTAATTATAATTTACTGGGTAAAAGTTGATTTTTTCCCCCTAATTTTTCATTTGGCTAACTATACTATATATGCATTTATTTTGTGTGTACTATAAGAAAGCACCCATTCACTAAGTTTATCAAAAATTTTGTAACAAAGAGATTTTTACATTTTTTCACAATTTTAGAGTATAATCACATTATGTGATGATTAATGACAGAATTAAATGTTCATTGAACTAAATAATAATTAGTAACAATACATTTACGAACAATATTAAAATAAATCAATATAAAACTTCCATGAATGCAAATAAACAATTAAAGGAAGAAGGTATACTTTTTTGGAGGGAAGAAGAAGGTGATAACTAACATAATTATAGTTTTTTCATTCAAATTGACTTTTCACTTATTCAAAAGATTTAACGATCTCTTATTTTCAAATATCTAAAAGTTTTTGTGTGTTTAATAATTAAAAAAAATTCCTATTCTCTTTTTCAAAATTTTCCTATATTATATTATTAATGATTAATTATAATCCATCAAAATGTTGTGATTTATAATTTATACATAATATATTTTTCTCTAAACGAGAGGGAAAGGAGAAAAAAAAATTTAAAAATGATTTGGTTCGGGTTGTCGGTTAACCCATAAAATGATTCTGGTTGTTTGGGTAACCCACGAGTCAACCCATATTTTTCAAATCACTTTCGGGTTCGAATCATTTTCAACCTAACCCATGAACTCTCAATCATAACCTGTTATTTTCGTATTGGGTCAGAAATTACCACCCATACCTAGAAGTATATTGACTATTGTATTTCATTTTTTTAATAAACTAATATTACACCCGTGCACAATGCATATGGTGAATTTGATGATAAGTTATTTGATGAAATAATAACTAAAAATCCAATAAATAAAACAATTGCGTTAGAAATAACTTCAAACTTTTATAAAAGTGGAAACATAACAGCATTTAGAAACAACCAATAATAAATAAAATAATGTATAATGACTCAAATGTTGTCAAATTAACACTTCTTTTATGCGAGATACTGATAAAGAAACTACAATACAATATATGGAATTAAAACTATAGGTTCTTTATAAATTTTGTTGAATGTAGATTAAAAAGATAAAAAGAAAAAAAAAGTCGAATAGAATTTATAAAGCATATCATACGAAAAATCATCTCATCTTTGAGCACCATCTCTATACTGTAAATGTTATTATGTTTTTTAAACTCGATAACACTATACACACGTACTGCCAATATAATTTTTAGCCTCTAAGTGATTCTTTTTAATGAACATTGTCAATAAAATCAAACTTGATAGCTATTTGTTGGTAAAAATATCAATACTTTTAGCCAATTCTTTGTGTATATATGAGATTAACAATATTGTTGTATGAAGACCTTAAATAACAAATATAGTTAAATGAAGTGTCATTTCCAGTGAGAGAGGTTTAGTCCCTAAATCGAAGGGTCGTCTGAGAAAAGTTGTCGCGTGCCACTAATCTATTTTCTCAAATATATGCAGTATACACCATCATGGATGTGAAAAGATAAATGTGCAACTGTGTTGTTCCATTTGCAATCTCACACGAAAAGAGACACAGTAATCATATTTTGAGTTTTAGGATTTTAGCGTAATCATATATATTCAAATGGCTAATTAATTGACAAATTAAATAGTAAAAAGTCAGCAAATATAAGCATGGCTAATTAATTGACAAATTCAATAGTAAAAAGTCAGCAAATATAAGCATGGCTAATTAATTTACATTTCCTTCATATAATAATTGAATTATTATTTATATAAAACAATTGATAAAAAAATCAAGCAAAAATCTATTGATTACAACTTATCAAACTCAACAAACAAAAAATGGTGAATTAAAATTTTTTCTTTCTTGTAAATAAATAAATAAATAATAATAATGAGAGTAGTAGTAGTAGTAATAATAATAATAATAATAATAATAATAATAATAATAATAATAATAATAATAATAATAATAAATTTGATGTGGTATATTTCCGATTGGCCCCTTTTGGTACACATATCACTTGCACGACCTGTTCACTAAGAGTGCCTCCCGAGTTGAATAGTTGAACGGGTCCTTCTTCGACTAGTCGCTCAAAACGACCAAGCTATTCAAGATTGTGTCGTGCGGTCGACTCCATATCCGACTAAGTCCATGTTGTATTTTGTCACCCCATGTTGACATTAAATGCTCTGTCAACTCAAAGTATGGGACAACCACCTTACCCCATACCTAATTAATTAAAGCCACCTAATATCGCTAGATTAAGCCTTTAGGCTTAAAGGTCATTCCATATAAGCACATGATGGCCTACTAAGCCTAGGGGCCCCATTGGTCAAATCTATATGAACATACCATAAATACCCCTATATTTATGGTAAGAGGGAGATATTAATTGCGTTTTATCTACCCACTATCCTCAAATATTCTCTCAATCCGATTACTAACTTAAGTATCAAAGGGCATCCATCTCGACCAGCTCACATTGCATTTCCATTGTTGCAGGCTTTGATCTTCCCAATCAACTCCAACTTTGTTATATTCGACCAGAGTAGTCGATCACCACGATCGCTCTCAAATTCGACCCGCAACAATAATAATAATAATAAAAATAGCTATTTTAGTAATGATAATACAAATTGTATTCTTAATAATTTTAACAATAATCATACAAACTATATTATTATTACCAGTATTTTCTTTCCTTCCTTCGTTCTTTCTTAATTTCTTCTTCTTCTTCTTCTTCTTCTTCTTCTTCTTTTCTTCTCCTTCTTCTTCTTATCCGCTTTTCCTTCTTATTCTGCTTCTGCTTCTCTTTCTCTTCCTCGTTATTCTCCATCTTCTTCTCATTCTTCTCCTTCTTCCTTCTTATTCTCCTGCTCCTTCATCTTCTCCTTCTCCTTCTCCTCCTCCTCCTCCTCCTTCTCCTCCTTCTTTTTCTTCTACTTCTTCTCCTCCTCCTTCTCCTTCTCCTTCTTCTCCTTCTTTTTTTTCTTCTCCTTTTTTTTTTTCTTCTTCTTCTGCTTCTTCCTTCTTCTTCTACTTCTTCCTTCTTCTTCTTTTCTTGCTTCTTTTTCTTCTCCTGCTTCTTCTCCTTTTGATTCTTCTTCTCATTCCTCTCTTTCTTCTACTTCTTCTTCTTCTTCTCCTCCTTCTCCTTCTACTCTTTCTCTTCCTTCTCTTCCTTCTTCTCCTTCTACTTCTCATTCTTCTCCTCATTCTCCTTCTCCTCCTGCTTCTTCTCCTTCTCTTGCTTCTTCTTCTTTTGCTTCTTCTCCTTCTTCTTCTTCTTCTGCTCGTTTTTCTTCTTCTTCTTCTTCTTCTTCTTCTTCTTATTCTCATTCTCCTTCTTCTTCTTCTCCTTTTTTCTTCTTCTTATCCTCCTTTTCCTGCTTCTCCTCTTTCTCCTGCTTCTTTTCCTTCTTCTTTTGCTCATTCTTCTTCTTCTGCTCTTTCTTATTCTTTTTCTTCTGCTTCTGCTTCTTCTTCTTATTATTATTATGCTTATTATTATTATTATTATTATTATTATTATTATTATTATTATTATTATTATTATTACAATTTTTCTTGATTTCCATTAATTAAAATAAAATCTAAATATTTTCTTTATTTCCATTGACATCACAACCAAAAGTCAGCAACAAAATATTGAACTACCTATGTTTTTTTCTTTACATAATGTTTAAAAAAAAATTGGAACCTCAATCCCTTTATAATTAAATCATAATTCATAATAATTAATGCAATATTTCAAATTTTCCAAATATGATTAGTCTAACCAATGCTATCAAGCAATAGTAAATCTCTATAGGGTTTTATTTTTGTCCTAATTATACATTAATTTATATTATTTTTAGGATGTCTTCTACTAATATTTTATTTTCTAATTTTTTGCTCTTCATAGTTTCTTTACTAATAATCTTTTTGCTCATCAATAACTAGTTTGAATAATAGTGAAACTTTATTAATATTTTTTATTGTATAAAATTTAAAATTAATATAGGAAGTGTATTGTCTAAGTTATTTCCATGTAAGTTCTCTAGATATTTTAAATATTCTTTATGACTATGATGACTAATTTAAATTTATAAGTAATGAAAATATTTATTTTAATTTCAAATTTAAATATATTTTCTATTTTTAAAATATAAAATTTCATAAGATTTAAACATTTCACTTAATTTATAGCATATAATTTAAAATAATTAAGTAATATTGATAATGAGCTTGTGATTGAACCTTAAATTGTTAAATAATATGCCATTTTAATAAATCAAAATTGTACTAAATGACTAATTAATTAATTAATATTGTACTATGCCGACACTTGTCATAAATTTAGATCGATTATTCTGTTATATATAATAAACTAGTATTACACACATGCGCAATGCACACGATGAATTTGATTATGAGTTATTATATAAAATAATAATTAAAATTCAATAAATAAAAATAGTTGCATTAGAAATAACTGCAAGCTTTCATAAAAGTAGAAACATAACAAACTTTTGAAACAAATCAATAATAAATAAAAATGATGTATAATGACTTAATTATTAAGTCAAATTAACACTTCTTTATGGATGATAGTGATAAAGAAACTACAATCAACTTATGGAATTATAACTATGGATTCTTTATAAATTTAGTTGAATGTGGTTAAAAAAGATAAAAATGAAGGATTCTTGTTCTTGTTCTTCTTCTTGCATTACTACTACTACTCCTCCTACTGCTGTTGCTACTGCTATTGCTGTTGTTGCTCCTGCTACTGCTACTACTGTTGTTCCTGCTACTACTCCTCCTCCTCCTCCTCCTCCTCCTACTACTACTGCTGCTGCTGCTACTGTTGCTGCTCCTACTATTGCTAGTGTTGTTGTTGTTGTTGCTACTACTACTGCTGTTGCTACTGTTGTTGCTACTGCTGCTATTGCTACTATTGCTACTGCTACTACTACTACCACTACTACTACTACTGTCCCTACTGATGCTACTGCCACTTCTATTGCTACTGCTACTGCTACTACAATTTTTCTTGCGGAGATAATATTAACACTTCAAATTTTTATATTGGCGTTCCAATTTAATGTTTAACTTTAGACATTGGACTAAAATACCTTATTACCTTTAACCCTCACGCATTTTTTTATTGGACAAAATCAACCTAAATCACCATCTATTCACCTTATTTTTTAATAGAAAAAAAAATTATTTACCATCCAAAGTATACAGATTTTTACAATTTTTCATATAAACTTTTTTTTACTGGTTACCATCCAAATTTCACATTTTTTACAAAATACTATCCAAGCTCAGATTCCAACAAAATATTTCGGTAAGATTCCAATATATTTCGTCACTAACATGTGAGTTTCTTAAGGGCACTATCGTCTTTTTACATCAAAACATGCTCAAAAAAATTGGTACAATTGTTAGCAATGGGATACAAACTCGAGTCACTGTAGAGAGCACGTTAGAAGTTTACCAACCAAACAACATCAATCTTTATTCAAAGTTATGCCATGTATTTTACTTGTCTTTTTACAAAATCCAAGAAAATTTATTCTATTGTCCAAGTTCAAAACCACAAAATTGGAAACAGAAATAAATTACAAAGATCAAATAGCAAGAATTTTGAAAACAAATGGGATAAGAAAATTTGTTAAAAAATTATTCTTTAAATAAAATAATTTATATCCCATTTATTTTCAAAATTAATTAAATTAACAAGATTTTTTTAAAATAATTTTCATCCTGGTTCTTTTCATTTTTTTTTTGGATGAAACTTCTCTTTGTAACTAATTAAATTTCTTTAAACACATTTTGTTTCAAAATTAATAGAATCAACAAGATCAAATTATTATTTTTAAATAATTTACCGCATTTTTCTAAAAACTTAGTTAAATTAGCAAGATTAATTGTTAAAAAAAATTAATTTCATCCCTTTTTTAAATTAATTTAATTTTCTTTAATCTCATTTAAATTTAAAATTAATCAAATTAGCAAACCTAATACGAGACAAATATATTAATATGTCATAATGTTTAGAAGTTAACTTAATTGTGCAAGTGGTTAAATGTCCTTTAATCAACTTGGGTTCGAATCCCATAACATGAAACTCAATTATTTGTTTTTAGGAATTATAAAAAGACCATTATGCCCTTCAAAAACTTGCGTGCTAGTCATGTGATGGAATCTCTCCAGAATATTTTGCCGAAATTTGAGCTTGGATGGTATTTTGTAAAAGACGTGAAAAATGTGGTTCAATCTCTATTTATGAAGTTTAAGGTTGTGAAACAAAATTATTAAATTAGTATAAATTAATGTAATGATTATATGGTAAAAAAATGTTTATATGGCAAACTATAAAAATTCATATACTTCATATGGTAAATAACTTTTTTTTTCCCTTTTTTAATTTGGCAAGATAGCAACCACAACCTAGAATAAAAAACCAAATTCGTTTGCTGGCTTCTTGGCAATCATAAACAAGAGTGTAAAAAAAAATTCAAACTCTAAAAAACAAATTGATGTACTTTATTTCATTATATAGAGATTGATTATTTTTGTTATTTCTTTTTTTAGGATTAGACATATGAATGAGATAATTTGGTAAAACTCTAGTGACATAAGTGTTTAAGAAATACATAAGCTCATCTTTTATCTATCTACTAGACATATAGTATATTTTGGATTATACTATATTTTGCTTTTGTACTCCATGATTTGTATATTTAATTTATTGAATTTTATTTTAAAAGTTTTTTTTGGAGGGGGGGAGGGGGGGGAGGGGGGGTAGATGTCTCACCATCAATATGTGAATACAAAACTGAAAGAATGATGCATATTAGAGTGATATTTGTCACTCAAAATAATATAAATAATGATTTTAAAATTAGTGGATAGTTTAGTCAATTGCTTAAAAAATCAGTGGGAATGGAGCTCCAATAACCAAACTGGAAGTGCCAATATGATATTCCTTTCTCTTGATTTCCATGAATTAAAATAGACTCCAATTTTGTTTCTTGCCATTGACATCACAACCAAAAATCACCAGCAAAATATCAAACTACCTATGTTTTTGTCTTTACATAATGTTAAAAAAAATCGAACCCTCAATTCCTTTACAATTAAATCATAACGTATAATAATTGATGCACCATCTCAAAATTTTCAAATATGATTAATCCAATCAATGTTATCAAGCAATAGTAAATCTCTACAAGCTTTTATTCTTGTCTGTATTATGTAGCAATTTATATTCTTTTTAGAATGTCTTCCATTAATATTCTACTTTCTAATATTTTGTTCAGTCATAGTCTCTTGTTAGTTTCTTTACGAATCATTTTTTTGCTAATCAATAATTAGGTTGAACAATAGTTAAACTTTATTAACATTTTTTTAATAGAATTTCAAATTATTATATGGAATATATTTTCTGATTTATTTTGTCTATTCCAGTATGTAAGTTCTCAATATATTTTAGAGGGAAAATTGCATTTTTCGTCCTGTAAGTATGGAATAATTGAGTTTTAGTCATTTATGTATGACTTTTTCAATTTTAGTCCTCTATATTACAAAAAATTCAATTTTAGTCCAATTTTAGACTAAAGTACACGTCGGAGCTAACGTGGTAGGTAAATTGACCAGAATAAGCCATGTTGGCGCTGATGTGTTAAATTAATTTTGGGGTTTTGCGATTTTTCCTCCATATATCCAAGTGGCAACCAACTCATTATATTAAAAAAAAAATAGAAAACAATATAAAACATGACATTTAATTTTGCACAAATACATACACATATTCATATATATGTATATACACACACACACACACGCACGCACGCACAAACATATGCATATATACACACACATGTACATATACATATATACACACACACGCACACACATATATATACGTATACACACACACATATACATACATATACACATATATAGAGAGTGAAACGAAGAGAGAGAGAGAGAGAGAGAGAGAGAGAGAGAGGGAGAGAGATGGGGGGTTTATACACACACACACACACAAATATATACATATATACAGAAATGGGGGGGGCGATGGTTGGGGAGAGGCGCTGATTGGGGGGGGTGGGCGGGCGGGCGTTGGGTGATGTGGGGTTGGGAGGGGAGGAGAGAGGATGAAGATGAAGATGAGGGATTTAAGGTTTTATTTTATTTTTTTTGATTGATTTTTTCAGTTTTATAAATTATGTAATTAATTATTTTTTAAGATATGATATATATATATATATATATATATAATTTAATTTGTTTTTGGAGAAGAAGTGTATTAAATTTATATGATATTTTTATATAATAATATTTAAATTACAAATTTATATTTTTTATTTTTTTATTTTTTAATTAATTTATTTATTTTTTATTAAAAAATTAATTAATTTATTAATACATATATATGTGTGTGTGTGTGTGTGTGTGAATATATATATATATATGTGTGTGTGTGTGTGTGCGTGTGTGAAATAAGTGTGTATATGTGGATTTTTTTGATTTTTTTAAATCCATGTGTTAAAATAAAGATACGACATGGCGCTTATATCATCACCACATCAGCCAAAATGGCGCCAACATGGCTTATTGCGGCCACTTGACCTGACACGTCAGCTCCGGGGTGTACTTTAGTTCCAAATCGGACTAAAATTAAAATTTTTGTAACATAGAGGACTAAAATTAAAAAAGTCATACATAAAGGACTAAAACTCAATTACCCAATACTTACAGAACGAAAAATGCAATAATCCCCATTTTAAATGTGCTTTATGACTATGATGAGTAATTTAGATTGATAAGTAATGAAAATATTTATTTAAATTTCAAATTCAAATATACTTTATATTTTCCAAATATAAAATTTCATAAGATTCAAAATTTTCACTTAATTTATAGTAAGTAATTTAAAATAGTTAAGTAATAATTGTAATAAACTTGTGATTTAACCTTAAATGGTTAAATAATACACTCTTTTCATAATCAAAAACTATATTAAATGGCAAATTAAATAATAAGTATATCTAATTAATTGACATATATTTTATATTTTTTAAATATAAAATTTCATAAAATTTAAACATTTCACTTAATTTGTAGCAAGTAATATAAAGTAGTATGTAATATTGGTAATGAACTTGCAATTTCACCTTAAATGGTTCATTAATGTACTTTATCTATAATTCAAAATAATATTAAATGACTAATTAATTAATAATAAGTACGCCTAATTAATTGCCATGTAGAAAAAAAAATGAATATGTTGTTGACGCTGGTCGTGAAACTACACCGACATTTTTTATGAATTTAGACTAACTATTTCATTATATACAATAGCTATAGATTACTATAATATATATTATACAAAATAAATATCTCGCTAAATTTGCACCCGATAATGGAATAAGATTATCATGTCGTCAGCGAAAGATGAAAGGGGAAAAGATCTACTAATTCGTGTTCCACGAATGTGGGTATTTGTGACCGATATTTTACATATTATACATTTGTTTTGTATTTAGAATAGTGCTTTGAAAATTGATTAGTTGTACGTGGTGAGTTGAATTTTTATATAAAAATTAAATTGTGATTAGTTGCTCTACGTAAATAATAATAATAATAATAATAATAATAATAATAATAATAATAATAATAATAATAATAATAATAATACGTTTGAAACTTAGGGGTAAATCCATCTAAAATTGGAATAATTTTGAATGAATCGCTGTCCCGTGACAGCAATTCGGGTAAACTATAGAAGTTCCAAATCAGAACAACGATCAAATCGTAATTTGATGCAGCAAAATAAATTTTAAGTCAAATTTTCGATAATAACAAAATTATAGAACATAAGATTAATAATCACATGGAAAGTTAAATCAAAACCCAATTATAAAATCCAATTACATGTATATTAAATTACTTCTATATACCAAAAATGCAACTCCAGGTACAATAATGTATAATACGATAAACCTTATATATATATGAACCAAATGAGGTCCTCTAGAGTTCATACAACGACAATTTTTGTTCGTTGTGGTTAGGACAAAAAAAAGTAGTAAAATATTCTATAATATCCGCCATGAATCGGGGAAAAACCATAAGTGTGGTGACAGCGTTGGTTTTGCTATGTGCAGTCCATGCAACAGCATCTAATTTCAAGAAGTGCGTTGAATTTTGTGAGATTGGTTGTTTTGTAGGCCAACAAAATAAATTAAAATGTACATTGGGTTGCCTTGCCAAGTGCATAATCCCTTCAGGTCTAGGTTCGAGTTCAAGTTCGAATTTGATTGGACTTAACTATTGTACGTTCGATTGCGCACACTATAATTGTGTTGGATTTGGCATGGGTAAGTTTTTATTTAGTTTTATTTAATTTTTTGGGTTGTTTTGTAATATTTTTTAAAATAAATATTTTTTTCTAATTTTTATAAAATATGAAATTAAACATAAGAAAATTGTGCTAAATTCATGTTTTTATTTTGCAGATTTCAAGAAAATTGAAGATTGTGTCAATACTTGCGATGCAAAATGTAGCGATTCAGCGAGTATTGAGGCTCCTGCTCCAATCTCTGTTGGACCCATGATGCTACAAAAGTAGGAAAAATAAAGAAAAAGAAATTGTAATAGGGGATGAATTAAGTTAGTGATAAAATTTAGAATGACAAATCCATGGACTTGTATGAATTATTTTATATTAGCATGGATAGAATCAACCACTAATTAGTCAACTAAGTCAAATTGCGTCAATCAACCCAACTAGAAAGTTATGATATGAACTATTATGTCATTATTGGTATTAGTGTATGGGCACACTTATTGTGTGTATAACATAAAAATAAGATATAATCTAATTAAATGGTTAAATTTAAATACTAGAAAATTAAGATTTTGTTAAATTCAATGCAAATATATATTTCTTAATTATTTTATTATTTATACTATCTTTTTAATCTCTTATAATATACTTAATAGATTTATGATAAGTTTAAAAAAATTAAGTTAAAATAAAATAATTTTTTAATTGAAAATATAAATCGAATGAAATTTTGAAGAGAGAGAGAGAGAGAGCGATGAGGATAAGAAATGAAAAACATTATGCTGTTGGAGGGGAGAGAAACGATAGAGTAGATGGAAGGGTAGTTGAAGGGCGTTTTAGGAATAACACAATTAAACACACCAAATTGAAAAAAAAACAAAGACCGCCAACTTAATTAATAACATAGATAATTGGTATGCATAAATGAAATGAGAATGAAATGGATATTCCTACATCCATTCTTAGCGACGACATGATAGGTATAATTTAGAATTATAAATACTTATTTCAAAATGAATCGTCATTCATATATATATGGGTTTAGTGATTGCCCCAACCACCCACGGGTTAAGCTATGCCTAATGCTTGAAAATGAATTATTTTTTTATATTATTGGTATAATACTTATGAAATCTAAATTATATTTATAAAATTTATATTCACAAGAATTAAATACAAATAAATGTATAAAATATGTAATAAATTTTATATACGTATACATAAATCATATATATATATTTAATATATATCTAATATTTTATGTTATGTATAACATTTACATTAATGTGTATAATATAGTCCCATGCTAGCATATATTCATATAGATATATATATATATATATGATAATATAAAATTAATATTGCTTTGACATATCTAATATTCATAATAAGATTTTATGTCCGTCTTATCTTATGTTATGCGTACTATAACACTTGTAGAAAATGTCCATATAATACCATATAAATATAGAATAATTGATATACGTACATATTTTATAACGAATTCATAAAATGTAATATACGTTTGTATAGAAAAATGATATACCAACATATATAAAAAAATATTTAACTATATATTAAACATCTATAAATAATAATGTTGTATTATTTAAAATAATATACTCTTTTAAAGTAGCTAAGTAATATTGATAACAAGCTTGTGATTTAACCTTAAATGGTTAAACAATACGCTCTTTTCAGAATTAAAAACTGTACTAAATGACTAATTAAATAATAAGTATGTTTAATTAATTGACATATAGGAAAAATGAATATGTTGTTGACCCTTGTCGTGAAATTATGCCAACACTTTTAATAAATTTGGATCGGCTATTTCGTTCTATATAATAGAAAATATAGATATAAGTTCTCTAGATATTTTAAATGTTCCTTATAAACATGCTGAGTAATTTAAATTGATACAAAAATATTTCTTTAAAATTAAAATTAAAATATTTCACTTAACTTAGAGCAAATAATTTAAAATAATCTGTAATACAGGGAATGTGCCTGTGATTTCACCTTAAATGCTTAAATAATATACTCTTTTCATAATTCAAAACTATATTAAATGACTAATTAATTAATAATAAGTACGTCTAATTAATTGCTATATAAAAAAATGAATATGTTGCTGAATTCGTCGTGAAACTACGTCGACAATTGTCCTAAATTTAGACTAACTATTCCGTAATGTATAATAGAAAATATAGATATAAGTTCTCTAGATATTTTAAATGTTCTTTATAACTATGACGAGTAATTTAAATTGATAAGTGATGAAAATATTTATTTATGTTTTAAAATCAATTATATTTAATATTTTTTAAATGTAAAATTTTATAAGATTTAAACATTTAACTCAATTTATAGCGAGTAATTCAAAATAGTTATATAATATTGGTAATGAGCTTGCCATTTTACCTTAAATGGTTAAATAATATGCATTCAAAATTGCATTAAATGACTAATTAATTAATAATAAGTATGACATATAGAAAAATGAATATGTTGCTCATACTTGTCATGAAACTACACCAACAATTGTCAACAATTTAGACTGATGATTCTATTACATATAATAGAAAACTACGTTGACATTTGCCATAAACTTAGATTGATTATTCAATTATATATAAATAGAAAAGAGGGTATACACCCTTGTACTATGACATATGTAACACTTACCTCCTTGTACTTTAAAAAACATCATTTACACCCCCCCTGACTACTCAAAATAATATTATTTGAATTTGACAAAAATACCTCTTAATGTATGTATTTTATCTTATTACCTTACTATAATTTTTCTATGTTAAAGTTTATTCTTAAATTATTTTCTTTGTACATTGGATTCATGAAAGTCAAATAATTTTTTAATATAAAAATATTTATTTTTCAAGTAATATATATTTATAAATATATATTATAAAGAAAAATAATTATTAAAAGAACATATCAACTATCTTAACATAATTTAATAATATTTAGTTAGAATAATTTATTGAGGTATTTTACTTTCAAAATAATGAGATTCTTATAATTTATGCATGACAATTTGTGAGATAATTGCCAATTTGGTCCCATATAATATATTCGCTAGTCAATTTTGTCCCAACATTATTTATTTAGTCAAAATAGTCCCACTGGATAGTACTCTCTCTCCAAAATAGTCCCTCCGTTAAAAACTAACAGGAAACGCACGTGCAACTCACGTGCGCAGTTAATTTTTAAATGGAGGAAGTTACACATGGGACTACTTTAATTAATTTTGAAAATTTGGGACCAAATCGGCAAGCATTTCTGTAATGTGGGACTAATTTGGCTAAAATGTATATTTATTTTTAATAATGACTTGATGCATTATTAATTCCTCATCAAAGTTCAAGGACCAATTAAATCATGTTATAAGCTTAGAACATTTCTAATTCTTTTATTTCCACTTAGGAATTTTCATGTGAGATGAGATTCTCAATAAACTCATTTTCTAACAAGCACCCATTTATGAATACGAGTGTCACTACACTCGATGTCTATGAAACAATACATTTATCATTTAAAATAGTCATAATGCAAGTTTTTTAATGAGTCAAGTCAATACCCCACTCTAAATTAGACTAAATAACTTTGAATAATTTTGATCACGTTTTACAAATTTGTTTCAAGTTATTTAAATTGTTAAATAATATGTTATTTTCACAATTCAAAAATGTACTAAATGACTTATAGAAAAAAATGATTATATTGCTGACATTTATCGTGAAACTACGCCGATACTTGTCATAAATTTAGACTAACTATTTCGTTATATATAATGAATATAGAATATAGATATAGATTCAAACATATAGTTATCTAATATTACAAATATGCCCACTTAATTTTTTATAATTTTAAAATAACCTAAACTTTAGCATTATTTGAATAAGTACATTTTGTTATTTTTAAATTACAAAATTGCAATATGAACCAATTTCTATTTTTTTTCATCTATCTTCAAAAAATAAATTTTATTTTAGTTAAAAAATAAAACAATCAAATGATTAACCTTTTCAAAATCTTTGAGAAATTTTCTCTATATATATTTTTAAAGAATATCCATTATTTTTTTTTTTTGTATTTTTTCACTTTATTTAAATATTGTAAGCTTGTATGTAAAGATCTATCTGAACCATTTTGAATAAATTATTACAATACCGATTGTCTCAATATCACAACTATTGAAACCCTTTGAACCGAATCCCTGTGTTTGGACCGTAGTTACATGCAGTATTCTCTAGTAAATATACGAGGGGTAGGTTTAATCGGTATTTTATTTGATACGTGGCGCCCTTAATTAGTTTAGATGATACTGTTCAATTTAACTTCTTAACAAAATTTGAAAAATGGTGCTATTCAATATAAGTCCTTAACAAGAACTAAAAATTAGATCAAAATAAATAAATTGAAGAGCACAGCTGTTTATATATTTCACTTTTTGTCTTTGTTTTTTTTTTTTTCTGGTAAATAGAAATGATACTTATCTAATTTAAAGAATATTCATATTCTATAAAAAAAATAAATTGAATATTAGAGAAAAGCTTCCCTTGTGATCCACCTCCAGCGGCGCCTCCACCAAACCCTAGCACAAATTCAGCGGGAACGTCGCCTCCCTTCCGCCGTCGAGTGCCGTTCGACGCCGGAGAAAAGCCGCCTACCAGGACGCCAAATTCACCTTCAGAGTGTCGCCGCCACGCCAGAGGATTCGAACTTGTTGTCGGTGCTCCAAGAGTTCCAGTGCGCCAAAGTACCGCCAATCGGAACGCAGGTTCGGGAACGCGGTACTCCACTCATCTCAGGGAACCAGCCGAGAGAGAGAGAGAGAGAGAGAGAGAGAGAGAGAGAGAGAGAGAGTTCCTAGAGTCCATTTGATTTCTTACTTAAACTGCGAGTATACGATGGCGACGCGAGAGCTGTCGAGTACTTTGAAGAACTTGAAGGTACAAGCAACACTTTTTTTTTTTATTTGTTAATTCCCTTTCTTTTTACACGAAGCCTTTTGCTTCCCAGTGAATTGAGCCAGGTCTGGTTTTACTTGTTTGTAATTTTCTTGTATATATTAATGATATTTTTTATGGACACATGATACTGTTATTCTTGATTTCTAACTTATCTCTCTGTTCAGTTTATGCAAAGGGCAGCTCAGAAAGAGGAGAAAGCCAAGAAAGAAGAAGAGGTCATACCTGCTGGAGATTTCCCTTCCTCTAGTGCCGTCGTTAAAAGATGGTAAATTGTTATTCAGTATTGGATTCTTATGCTTTGCTTGATTAAAAAACTAAAGAATGGAGTAAAATCATTTGCTGTGAGAAACAGAAGAAAGTTCTTTCTCTTTTCCTTACTAAAATCTAAGGACCATAGCGTTAAACTAGGGGAGTTAAATAGTTATTGTACATTGAGAAGGGGAGGGAAGGACAATATTACACAGAATTTCTGTGCCGTAGCATAACCCTTTTCGCACTAAGCCGTTAAAGAAGGTGAAGAGAGCTGATTTTTGATGTTATTGCCACTTGAACTATTAAATGTGCATCTTTTCCTTTATAAATCTGACAACATTTTTTGGTATATTTACAACAGTTGTCTTGTGTTTTTTACTTTATTTTTTATTCGATACCTCTCCAAGTGCAGTGTTGTTATAGTTGAAGGTGATCCCCATCCTGGGGCAGCAAGAGGACGCATGTCATTTTTAAGTTTTAATCCATCAATTGATGTGAGTGTACAAGGTTTCCAATAACCTAGGATTCCTGAAAGACACTTCAGTTTGATTGTTCTTTTGATTATTTTCCTTCTCACATCAAAGTCTTGCTTTGCTAGAAACTCAATGAAGAAGAATCCGACTATAATGAAACTGTTGCTACCAGTTCTGGCAGACAAAATGAAGCAACATCAGTCAGGTAACTGTTACTTTAACTGTCGAAACTCTCTTATCCTGTAAACTTTATGGTAATTCATAGAATAAACTTTGGGTTTTGTTTTTTAGCCTTGTAGTCAAATTCTTGTTATGCTTAGATGAACATATTGGATTTAGAGGTTGTATGGGTGAGCGTTTAAGCTCCTAAAAACGTCTTTGTAACATGTTTGGGAGCTTATAAGATACCATAAAGTGTTTGGTAAAATTTTAACTCGTTTGGTTAACTTTGTGTTATATGAATTTCAAATCTTTCAACTACTATTTCTGAACTATTATCGTAGTGTCGTGAATTTGAAATCCGACGCTATATGGGGTCATTTTGAATCCTTGCATCAAATCCAAATCCTTTCCATCCAAACACAACCTTAACATACATTCGTCTTGTATTGGTAAGGAGTGTTTTCTTTTATCGACTGTGGAGTGTGGAGTATGCCATCGGAAAGCAAAAAAGATAAACTAATGAACTGCTGAATTGTCTAGCAAGCTGAATTTCGAATGCTCGAATTCTTGAGTGTCACTGAATTTCATTTTTATTACAGAGCAAACGGGTCCTCACAACATAGTTTAGACAACTCAGAATTAGATGCTGTGATAAATGGTGATCTCAAAAGGAAGCAAGCTGAATTTGCCTCTGAAGCACAGTATCCAAATAAGTCAAAGAAAATCGATCAAGACAACCGAGATCCATCTCCAAATAGCAGTCATTGCTCTCAACAACATAAGCGCGGAAAATTAGATTGGAGTGTTCTCCGGCCTCCCAAGTATCAGAGCAAAAAGAGGTAAGGATTTGGGAGTCTCGAGAGTTGTCTTAGTTTTCCTCTCTCTCTCTCTCTCTCTCTCTCTCTCTCTCTATTGTCAGTGATGATATTGCTTATAACTTTTTTTGGCACTTAGTTGCCTCCGGTTAGTTCACTTTGTTGTATTGCAATTTGCTTTCGCTATTGGCATCCTGATAACTTTACCTTCACGGTATTCATTTTTAAATTGCCACGGTTGTGGTTAGGAAAAATTTCAAAATTGATCCTGTAATTTGGTCCCATTTGGGTTTCAATCCTTTATTTAGACCTTTAGCAATTTTGTCTGGTAACTTTCATTTAGCAAAGTCGATGTAATCTGTACAAGGATACGTTAGAACTCTTATTTCTTGAACTGGAATTCCCGGTAATTGCCAGTCAGCAAGGTAAGAAACTAATGCCAATCCTATGATTTCTAGTGGTGAAACAGTTGCATTGTTCATGGGTGAATCCTCCGTATCTCAACTTCTGCAACATATTTTGTTCAGTATCAGTTACATAAGAAGGAAAATTCTTGTATAAACCCGACTTTGGGCCACAGTCATGCATCCAATAGATCAGATTATGCCAACATATAGATGTGTTTCCTTTTTCATTTTCATTCAATATGTGGTATAGTTGCATGAATAGCGCCCAAAACTCAACCCACACAAAAAAATTTCCCATGTAAGATCTGCGCGTCGCCTGATTAAATCCTCATGATTAAATGCCAATGTTAAATGTCTACCTTAAGGAGACCTTGGGCGCTTTATATTCATCAGCATGCATCCACTTCGTGGCTAACCACTTGTTCCCTTTGATAACAGGGCAACTTCCTGAAACACAAAAACAAAGGTCAAACAGAGTTCAATTACGAAAGATATAAGCCAGTAGTAGCTCAAACACAAAAAAGCACGTTGCCTTGCAAATGAAAACTGACCATGCCAGCTAGACGGATCTCGTGTAGCATCTGGATGCAAACTCCAGAAAAGAAGCGCATCACCCATTTTTGGTTTCAGGGCAAGGCCCGTCTTACCACACTCTGACAACTCATTCCACCATGGTACGACGCTAAAATTACCCTTGGCCGATGGGAAAATTGTCTCGCCACCTTCTTCAACATCCGACCTGTATTTGAATGTGATAATTATCATATTTAAAACATTCTGAAAGAATTATAAGTATAGTGGTGAAGTGCTTACAAGTACATTAGTAGAGTAGCGATGCGTTGCCCCGACCTTTTCGTGATGTTTTCATCAGGTAAATAGTCAAAATGAGGCTCGAATTTTTGACCCACTTCATAGTGCACAATTTGTAAACCCTCTCCATACCCTGTAAATTAGATCCAACCAACTAAACAAAGACACGAGGAAATGGGGCGAAAAATTTGCAGTACGTACTTAATTCCCATACCTACAGGTATGAAAGTGTAGTCCGCTATTCTTTTTTCTATTTCTCTGACGGCTTCGTCTTGCCCTCTCCTCAAGAACATTCCAGAACTCGTGCGAAGCCTGAAATGTGATACTGCTTCTTTAGATGCCGAAGTTAAGGATTAAATACAAAAATCAAGAAAACAATCAATGAAGATGGATCAAATGAACAAACTTGCTGTATGTCCTCTGGCCAGTCCAGCTATCAACGACTGCCGACTTTACCATGTGAGGTCTCGCGAGCCGCATCAGATACTCGCATTCTTTCGTGGACTGTCAGTAGAGTAGGCAATCACAATCAGTTTGCATTGAATAAGCTAGAATCCAAAGCTGATCCAAAGTTTTCATATAAAGGAATATACAAATTCTCTATCCCGAATTCATATGCTGGTTTCATTAATACAGTTCGGATAAGAAGTTGGGAGTCAAATAATCAATAATACGGATTCTGGGCCATAACCCGGGAAATTCTTGACCGATCAAGTTTGATCACATCGAAATTAATTTTGTGGCGAGTACTTTACATTTGTCATGTGATTGATGTATAGTTTATAGAGAGTAATCAATCATATGACAATTGTATTAACACTTGTTATTTGATTGAATGATTGAATGGATTTGATCAAATCAAGTTTGGACAATAATTTTCCATTAAACATGTTTCAACATGCTAAAACAATCATGGTAATTCCACAAAATCATAAGTTCCTAGAAAACAACAAATAAATAAATTAATGAATAAACTAATCTTAACCCCGTGCCTAGGCATGGGACACTATTATTTTAGAACAACGTAAATAATATATATTTTATAATAGAAAAGAATGAAAAATGAATCATAAATTTGAAATATATAAGTTTTTGAACAAAGCTAAATTAAAGGTTTGTGGACAATTACACGTGAACAAATCACAGATTATAATCCATAGTATATAAGATTTCCACTATATTTTAAAAACTTCTTTTATAACATTAAAATTAAAAGAAATTTTGTTGATCGACCCAAAGCAAAGGCATACTCAAAGATTTAAGGCAAAACTCTATTAAATATATTAACTTTAAATACATGCCAAGTTAATGTGTGATATTTTTCTTGTAAATGCAATGACATATATTTTAAATAGTATATATTTTTCCTTTAAGTTGGAAAGTTCTTTTTTTTTTCTTTTCTTTTCTTTTGGTAGCTTATTTAAGATTTTGTATTTTGTTTTGAAACTTGTGATTTCCCCTTCCATATTTTCGTCAGACAATTTCTAATAGTTTATAAGCTCTTAAATACATTATAAGATATGTTATGCAATTTAATAATAAGTCAAACATTACTTCAAAGGAAAAAAAAAGGTCGAACATATTCTTATAAGAAGTTTTAGAAGAGTTTGAGAGAGAGAGAGAGAGAGAGAGAGAGAGAGAGAGAGAGAGAGAGAGAGAGGAAAAAAAAAGTTTGAGAGAAACTAATAAATATGGATAATTTTCATAATTCTCTACAAATAAATTTTTAAATATATAAGTTATTGCTTTGATTGAGTGGGTAAGGTGCTTGCCTGCTCAACACATGGGGTTACCCCATGAGAGTTAGACTCTCTCAGGCAATGATATCATCTACTTTTTCCTATGTTTTTATTTATCAAAAAAAAGGCCTTTTAATATTGAAAATCTATAAAACAAAAAAAAGAGAATAAAATACAAAAAGTGTTAGAAATGTTCAAAAGAAACAATTTGAAAACATCATAAAAAATAAATTAAATATAATGGCTTCCAGATGGAAAAGAAAGATTAAATTATGTTAAGCACCCCAATCTTTGAGATATTTTGCACTTTAGTACCTAATCTTTATCATTTGGGCACTAGTGGTCTTTTTTTACTATTTTGGTGAAATCTTTATGGAATATTTCAAGAAATATTGGGGAATATTCTGTCGGGATAGTATAAAAAGGATCATCAATGCAAAAATAATAAATGTTAGATACCAAAACATACATTTATAAAAATTAAGTACCAAATTACAAAATGAGAGAAAAGAAATTGAAAGAAAAATATGTGTTTTTCCTTGTTTGGTTGTAGCAGAAAAATGGAAAGAAAGAAATTATGAGGAAAAAATATAAGCATGGAGCCCACAAATTTCATTTTCACGCAAAAGTGGATGCAAAATGAAAAAATATATAAATATATTGGGGTTATCTCGATTAAATGAAAATTTTCAAAATTGCCCATTGTATTTTTTTTAGTAAAAACTATAACTTATTTATTTATAAAATTTGTTTATGTTCGATAGCAAATATGATGTGTTTATTCTGTATATTACGTTAAATATATATATATATATATATATATATATATTATTATTTTATTTTCATTACTTCATTTACAACATAATTGTATTTATAATTATATAAGCCTATAATTGTCTTTTGACATAATGTAAATATATATTTCATTATATTTGTTTATTTTGTTTTTATTATTTTATTTCAATACATGAATTCATAACAAAATTATAATTATAATAATATAAGTGTGATGATGGTCCTGCGACACCTCCACCCGGGGCCATAGCACAGATACTGTCCCGCCTGCGTGGTCTTATGCAACAGGGTTGCGTCCACGGGGGGTTTTACAAAACGCGTCTATGCTATGAGAGTACGCCTGGACCTTTAAGGCACTCAAGCGCCTCGTCTGCCACCGATGTGGGATACCATTTTTCAGCCACATCATAAGCCCCCCCAGACGAGGGGACTTGAGGCCCTTCGGGCCCCATGGTGGGCGCCATATGATGATGGTCCTGCGACACCTCCACCCGGGGCCATAGCACAGATACTGTCCCGCCTGCGTGGTCTTATGCAACAGGGTTGCGTCCACGGGGGGTTTTACAAAATGCGTCGATGCTATGAGAGTACGCCTGGACCTTTAAGGCACTCAAGCGCCTCGTCTGCCACCGATGTGGGATACCATTTTTTAGCCAAATCAAAGTGTATAGTTCTCATTTGGCACAAAAATTATTTTTTTTCATCCCACTTTTCCATCCAATCAAATATGAAAAATAGTTATCATTCTCATTTTCCTTTCATTTATTTTCCTCTCATCCAAACATCGCTACAAAAATTTAAAATCCACTCATTTTATTTTCTTCTTATTTT
The DNA here is from genome assembly GCA_026212405.1 of Petrea volubilis. Lineage (NCBI taxonomy): Eukaryota > Viridiplantae > Streptophyta > Magnoliopsida > Lamiales > Verbenaceae > Petrea > Petrea volubilis. The sequence continues at coordinate 12,966,236 of CM047884.1, forward strand.
CTTTCCTCAGTCAAACGTAATGTTAATGTATCTCAATGATCGATGGCTAGACGAATAAATTAATCAATAAATAAAAAACACATTTCAATTATCAAATCAAAAAACTCACCAAAAAGTTATGGTACAGGAATGCCCTCGGCTCCCACGAAATAACCTCCGTCCACTGCTCCCTTCTCTGCCCCAATCCATCTCCTTCACTTATGCTGCTATCACCCCAAAAAAAACACAAAATAAAATCAAAAACAACAAAATATCATTTCAAAATTCTAAAACACACACACGCGCACACACACACACACACACAATGGCAAGTCGTCATCGGAGCCAACGGGCAGAGATAGCATTCGAAGGCCGAGAAGCAAGAACAGCACTGCCGTCAGCATTAAGAGCATCAACCGCACTAAAACTACCGTAGAGGATTTCCTCCCTTGATGGCGATTGCCCCTCCCCTTCGCCATTTTTGAACTGTTACGTAAATTAAAAACCCTAATCTGCGAAAACTATATACAGAATTTAGAATTACTGAATTTTCTGTTACTCCATTTGGGAAGGAAACGTATGGTGTTATTATTAAAGTACATAAAATAAAAAAAAATTTAATTATTGTATTCATACGTAAAATTATTTGACTTTAAATAAAACTCTACTATAAAAACACCACTTGCAAATTACTTTTTTTTTAATTAAATTTATGCAAACGGGTCCTTATATATGTACATATGATTTCTCATTACAATTAATAATACATTTTACAAAATTGCATGTATAGAAAAAAAAAAAGTTAGACTCTAATTGCATCTTTACCGATAAAGAAGGCAAAAATATAATTTTAGGACCATATGTTGCTAACTTTTTTATTTTAGGACTTTAATTTTTGGCATTTTAATTTTAGGACTGCAATTTAACCATGTTGTACACATTTAGGACTTTTTTCTCGAAATTCGAGATTTGGCTGGAGATTGGTCAAAATCAACAGGAATTATCGTCGGTAGCAATCTAAATGAAAATTTTCGACACATCATACTTTATATGGCGCTTCTGTGGCATTTTATCTGACATGGCAATCTACATAGGATGATTTATTATTAAATAAAAAAATAATTATTTTTATTTATTTTAAAACATAATTAATAGAACAATAAAATAATAAAAAAATTATAAATATATTTAATTTTTTATTAAAATATCAGTAAATAATATATTTTTACTTTTAAAATTTATTTTTATTTAAACTAAATTAAAAATTAGTTTATTATTTATTTTGTATTTTAAAAAATAATAAAACTAATCCATCCCCAACCCAACCCACCCCACAAAACCCTAGCCTCCATCTCCACCCCCACCCTTGTGCCCCAACACACCCCCCCCCCCCCCCCCCATTCGGTGCGCCGCTGCTGCCGCCGCCGCAGTCCCCATCAGGTGCACCTCCGCGCCACCACTGTCTCTTTCCTCCATCCTTGTCCTTGCGCCACCACCGCACACCCCCCAATACCGTGCATCGTCGCCGCCTCTTTCCTCCACCTCCACCTCCGCCTCCACCTCCATCGCGCCCCCCCTCTCTCGCCCCTACCCTCGCTCTATCTCCCCCCTCCATCTTCTCATATTTGATCACCAAGAATACAATAGCTACTTTGTGGGAGCTGGAAAATCGATCCATACCAGCTTCAGACGCATATTTAATCAAGATTTGTGCACAATTCAATTGACATTTTTGTGAGCTATATTGATTGCAAAAAGTCAAATGTACATACAAATTGAGCACAACGCCTTTGGTGTTTAAAGCATAATTTTAATGCCCTAGTATATATAGTTCACGATTTGATGATTGCAATTTGCAGCAATAATTTGCCTATTATCTCATCCTAGATAAAGAGACCTACATAAGTTTAAAACATTTTTTCAGATTAGAAACATAATTTTACACAAATCTTTTAAAAAATGTTGAAAGAATTTTTTTGGAAATTTTATTTAGGGCCATTTAAATATACTTAAAAAAAATTATAATCCTCAAATTGTAATTTTATAGTACATTTTTTTTCTTAAAAAATCAAATAGTTGTATTAATTTGGATGCAATATTTAAGTGCTTGAATGTGCTATTTAATTTGGATAGCTTCAAAAAACCAAAAAAAAAAAAAAAGGTTTTAGAAAAATTCAGTTAAATACAATTTTTTCCCTTGAAGTTTTTTTTTTTTAAATAAGTATTTATCTCTTGAAAACAAGTTCTTAGTGTAGAGTTTTCTTTTCATTATGAATCACTAAAGAATGCACAATGTGATCTTGTTGGATATTAATGACTAGATGACTTTTGCCAGTCGAATATTAGCGTTTCAGGTTAGAGGCCCAAACAAATAAACCCCCAGATGATGATGTGGTTTACGTTTGTATGCTTCCATAAACTTCAGTCGTAGGAAGAATTGAGATATAAAGTTCGTTTGGATGAGCTCTTTTAGAGAAAAAATATTTATTTTTTAAAAATAACACTTCTGAGCGAAAAAAAAAAGAAAGTGTTTGAATGGGTTTAAAAAGAACAAAAGCCAAAAAAAAAGGTCAAAAATGGATTTTTCTAGAAGTTACACCAGAATAATTTTAAATAAAAATACATTTTAATTCATTTTCAATTATTGTATCTAAACACAAAACTGTTTTACTTTTTTAAAAAATTAATTATAAAAAAAGACTATGCGAAAAATAGTTTTTTTTAAGCCCATTCAAACGGGACCAAAATCACATGTTAAGGTTGTTATTAACTTAATTTAATGGATTGCTAATGCTATTTTACATTTATTTTCACTTTGCGCCAATGGCCTATTTGAGAAAGTTTACGTGCTTTAGAAAACAGAAATATTACAGAACCCCATACTCCCAATCTACGCGCAAATTACAAATTTGTTGGTGCTCACTAAAAATTAGTAAGGATCAGTATCCTTTTGTTTTGTTTTCTGTTTTCTTTTTTAATGGGAAATTTTGACGGAATGGTTTCAGAACCACTACTTTGTTCTTTTTTTTAATATATATATATATATATATATATATATATATAGACACACACACACACACACAATCAATCAATTATTTCAACATACATATGATTAAAATTCGAGAAGCACACTAGTAAAAAAAAATTTGTTGTGATCTGTAACTATTTCAGCATAATCATTAATTTTAACTACAACACATATTAAAATGCACGCTGAGAAAGTGAGATATTTATGCAACTAATAAAGTTTTGCACTTCTTTAAGTACGGTTTAATAGATATCAGGTGCACATTCATTAGCAAAGCACTTCCGTATTTTTGATATGTGTCCTTTTTAATTAATTTTTTTTTGTTTTCTTTAATAATGCATGTGGGATCTTAATTTTTAAATTTTGTTCTTTTCAATTTATATTTTTTCTGATTAAATATAAAACAAAAAAATAAATTAAATTAAAGAGAAGACGTATAAAAAATATAACGACGTTTCCCAGTGAGGGTGCAATGAACGATTTATATTGAATGCCACCCTATATCTATCCCTTCTTGTTCACGTTGTAGCCATTATACATACACATATACACGCACACATATGGATGTGTGCTAGCCGGCTAGGCCTATTCACGCACACACAAACACACACGCACACATATATATATGTGTGTGTATATATATATATATAACAAACAAAAAGATCATTTCTATCTCAATGGAGAAGCCACCAGCAGCAACGGCTAAGTCAAAGAACAAGATTTTGAAGCTTCTACCAAAGGCCGCTCACCTGGCGTTCAGCCCGGACAAGCGGCCCGATTTAAACACAATCAGGCTCAAAACCCATCAAAACAAGGGCTTTTCCGGCCCGATGGTGTCCATGATCCCGCCCGAAGCCCGACGAAAATCCAAAAACTTCGAAGGAACTGATCAGGAACCTACCTCGCCGAAAGTGTCGTGCATGGGCCAGATCAAGCAAAAGAACACGATTTCTAAAAAGAAAAACTCGGAGCTCAAGCCCATTTCATCCTCGAAGCCCGGCCTGGATTCCAAGAAAAAGCCGTCGGCGGCGTCGGGGATCAAGAAGATCTTCAGCAAAACTAAATCCGACAAGTCGATTGATCGCGCCAAGGAGGCGGCGGCTCCTGACGGCGCGGCGCCGGGCCTGGGGCAAATGAGGAAATTCGCTAGCAGCAGTGAGACTTTTGCGAATTTTGATTGGACAACTGCACAGATTGCACCGGAGGAGGACGGTAGGGAATTTTGTTCTGATGAAGAAGAGAGTGGGTATAGTGACGTGGAGGATGACGTCAACACCCCGTTCTCGGCGCCAACATTGGTGGCTGGAGCCGAAGCTGGGGGTGGAGCCGGCGCAGATTTTGAGCCGTGAAAGGAGATTAATTCGTGGAAGAGGACCATGGCTCAGCCTAAGCCACTTCAGTTAAACGTGTACAGATCAAATTGAGGGGAAATACCAAAAAAAAATTAAAATAAATAAAATACAAATAAAGTGAAAAAGAATCTTTTTCTTTTCTTGTTCTTTTATTTTTGGTTTTTTGCAACTTAAATTTTTTTTTTCTTAGATTCACTTCACAATGGACTTACTACCCGAACCTAACTTGGTTACATGTGATTGCAGATCACATAACAATGAATGTAATTCACTGGTCACTTAATTAATACCAGTATCATCAAATTTGATTCGAGTTAGAATTTTTCATTGTAATTGATATATGCACACATATACGAGTAGGATAAAATTGGTGATGAAAAGAATATTTATCTTGGCTTAATTAATCTTTTTCATTTAATTCAAGTGCCATATTTGTTTATGTGCTTGTTCTCTATGATTTGCTTCATAAAAAGAATTTCATTTTGGAATTTCTTAATCTTTCCTTTTCCCTCATGGAAGGTTTTTTTTTTTTTTTTAAATTGCAATTTTAATACACTTTGGACTTTTTGATACCAGACTTTATTGGTTGATGGTTTTAGAAGAAGAGATGCTAAGAAAGGAATAATTTCTACATGTTCATAATGAGGCAAACTTGATTTCTTTAGGTATCCCATTTTTATTTTTATTTTCTCTTTCTTCGTCAAAGAAGAAATCATTTTGTTAGGACTTTATCAAATAATAGAGTTCATAAAGATCCCATCACCAAAATTCCCCTGGAAGGAAAAAAAAAAGGCTAGAATAAAAAGGTTCTCTATGAGATTGGGATAGCGTGATAAAAATCAAAAAAGTCCCAAATTTCTCTTTTTAGAATATTGGGGAGAATGGACGATATCAAAATTTTATAAAATATTACAAAATATTTTTATTATTTTGGAGATGTAAAATTTAAAATTAAAAAAAAAAATAGATGTAGAAGTTAGCTCGATATAGATTCGGAGGATAGCAACCGCACCTGCCAGCCCCCCATTGGCTCCACCACTGATCATGGATGAATAGATACCTCCGTTTTATGATTAATCAAGAGAAGTGCCTTATGGAATGATTATGGAGATAACTCTCTATTTTATACTTACTAAGTGATTTATTGGATGATAATTGATATGCATTTAAATTTTAATACATTTCACTCTAGTTGGTAAATTTCATAAACAAAGAAAAACTTGATTTAAATATACATTTCTCATCCATACTAAACTACTTTTCGTCAAATATTTATAGCATTTCAAACAATTTAGATACATATACTATTGGTGTGTTTTATGCTACACAATATATCGGGGGTTGGTGATTTATATATATGCAATAGTGATATTATAATTTTAATTAGATGAATGGAAAAATAAATAAACTTAAATTTAAATAGACACGTAGTATTATTTATCCACATTATTTATAGATTATTTTCAGTGCAGCATTTACGGGATCGTGTAGTATTGTATGTACAACATTTGTCTTGTATAGACATTTGAATTTGCGATGGTCTGACTTGCCTCTATCAAATTAAGCAAGAACATTTCAATGCTACGATTAGTATTATTCTAAAAAGTATAATACTATTAATAAATTATGAAAATATATACATAATATATATATATATATTAAATTTATTATTACATTCATTAAAAATAAGATCGAGAAGTAAATAAATTACAAATATGATAGAAATTATATTTTGTCGAAAGGTGGCAAATGGGCGGGTTGGGTCGGGTTTGGGTTGGATTCTATTGAATCGGGTTGAAAATGGGTTGGGTTCTAAATGAGTTCTAGAGAATGGATTGTAAATAGGTTGGAGGCTAGTTGTAAATGAGTTTATACGGTTCCTTAATAAGTTCAATATAAAATAAAATACATTTTCTTAAATATAATTTTTTTTAATATTTTTTCAACTATTTATTTGTTATCTAACATATTTTTTAATTTGCAAGAATAATTTTAACACTGATTTTTCAAATTTGTGAAATGTTATCAAATTATAATGTTTTTTTGTTGGAACCATTTAATAACCGCATTGACCCATTTAGAAACCGCTTGAACACATTTAGGACCCAATAAATTTTGAAGCCCACTAAAGCCCAACATGCTTCAATGCATTTATAAAATTTGAAGACCCAATCCAACCCTAAACTAATTTAAATAGATTGAAATATGATTCTCAACCCATTTTGTCACTCATAATTTTGACCAGTAAAATATATATTTTTTTGTCTTAATTGTTCAATTTCCAACTTATTAGCTTACTAATTCAGTTAGGATACTGTAGAAGCCCAATTACTCTCTCCACAATTTCAAACTTCGGACCCTAAATGTTGAGGAAATAATCTAACACGGTAACGCCTCGTCCAATATAATAAATGAAAAAGTGACTATATGTATTAATATTCTCTATTTGTCTATTGGGGTAAATATTGACCAAAATACAAACAGTGAAGACAAACTCCTACCATTCAACCGCTCCTCCGAGGAAAATTTACCAAGCTGGTTGAGATGTTATGTTGCAAATGGTACTGTATCTCTTAATAAGAAATTATCGATTTAATTTTCAAGATAGAACATAAAACGTCTTTTGCATCCAAATATAATAAAATTGATAATCATATGATCAACAATACACTAATTTCTTGATTATTATAAAATTAAACAAAAAAACTAAAATATAATTGAAAGGTAAACAATAAAACAATTAAAGAAATTTTATAAAAAAACGTGGAAGAGCATATATACAAAACTAAAATATTCTATATTTGTGAAGAATAAATAAAAAAATTTGTATACTTGGAATACTACTTAAGGATTCTAGAAGCTCTTTATATATGAACGATTCAGTTTTTTAAATTTGTATTGTCCACCTAACAAACTGAAATATATAATTATTATAATAAAGTTTTTATTGACCGTAGGAATTTTTGAACTATATTAGAGGGATTTTGTTTTTTTTTTTAAATAAGTTAAAGGTGAAGCATTTTACAGACCATCACGTATATATGGTGAAAAAGGAAAAAAAAATTAAATAAATTCACTTGAATAAATTTTGAATTTAAATAAATTTAACAAATAAGTACTTCTCAAATAAAGATTTACAATAATTGATTTCCTAAGTCAAATCAAAGTCCAAATCGGCTACTAATTATCCAAATAAGACTACATACATTTTATATTTTTATAAGACATGATCCAGTGTATTCCAAACTCAATCAACCATACAAAAATTTCAAATCGAGTGCAAGTTATCATATCGTTTATAATCAATTAAATAAATTGCTATCTATTAGAATGCAAATAGACATTCGACAAATTCATAGCGATTAATAAGATTCAAATCTGTGACCTTAGAGCTATCGAGTTTTTATATCATCGTTTGAAATACGCTTCTCGAGAGATGACATTTAATTTCAAATTTAATTTCCAGTGACTTCAAAGTTTCATCCATGATTTCTTAGACCAAAAGCAACAAAGTTTTGCAATCTTTCTACAATTAATTATCAAACTTTAGATGAAATTGGAAGGCATTTAGAGCGAAATTGGGGAAAAGGAGGGGTGACTAGTGATGGAGGTGGACCATGCAGTGGGGCTAATTGGATTGGGTTTCAACTAGGGTCCAATCATATTAATTTTTCTTTTTCCTTTTCTGGTGGGCAAAACCCCAATCATTTCTTTTTTGTATGTTATATGTTTATTTTTAACAATTTTCATTCCAAAATGATGATAATTAGAGTAACAATCACACTCGATGTGTGTAAAAAAAAAAATCATATAATATAATCAAATAATTACAATTCAATAGCATAAATTTAATTTTTTTTTAAATTCTCTATAAAATATATATCTTTCTAAATTATTTTTATTATTTATACTATCCTTTTAATTATTCATAATACGTATTTATTAAGTTTATGTTAACTCAAAAAATAAATTTAAAATAAAATTGTTATTTTGATTATAAATAAATAAAAATAGAAAATAAAAAAATAATAGGTATATTCATATGCACATAATGGTCCAAATTGAATTATATTTTAAATATATTTTATATAAAAAAATATATATAAAATATGATTAAATCTATATTGTACATACACTCGATTCATAGAAGAATTTTTCAGCTACGAGCAAGGGCCCAGGCAATAAATTAAAAATATGACAAAAAGAAAATGAAAAACAATGGCCTCAAAGTCATATGAATTGATTGATAGTATAAATCGTGGACCATTGTGTGTGCTAACGAATTTTCGCGAAAACATTAATTCTTCGTGGACTTTATATTTGTAACTAAACAGCCCAATTAATAAAATAGTGTAACCTTCAAATTGGCACTTTGTTATTCACATCTTACATTTAATCGTACCCTCAATAATAAAATAAATAAAATTTTAAATATTTAGATGAAGTAAAATCGTGAAACATTAACAAAAATGTCGGTGATTATAACTTTGTAATTAGTATGGAAAATATGAACAAAAACTGAAATAAATTAGAAAATCCATTTTTATAAGAAAGGAATTTATAAGATCTTAACGTGTTTATTTTAGGACTTTACATTATTTTTTTTAAAAAATAATAATTTTACATAACACTTTAGGAGATACTACAAGCTATTAAATGATCTTATCAAATGTTTCAAAAATATATATAAGCTTATCCCTAAGTCCATTCATTTAATTAAATGCAATCAAGTAAAAATAGTTCAGAGTGATTGATGTGACAATAGCATTAATGACATAACACAAACAATGATCAATATTATAATTGTCGTTGGGCTCAGAGTCGAGTGATGGGAGTTCGAAAGTAGTATCAGTGAGATTTTGAGTTGGAGTCCTCTTGTCCTCTACCCTTTTCTCTTTGAACGAGTGTGTGCGTGGTCAATATTATAATTATTAATTAAAAAAGCCCAATCAAATCAAAAGGCTAAATTAAGACGCTATTACTACAACTAGTTGGATTAAATGAAAGTGAAAAGGAAGTGATTAATTAGAAGCACCCACCAAGTTAAAGCTTAATTTTCACGTTAATTATGTGAGTCCCATCCTAATGCACTTTCTTAATTAAGCAAACGTGGCTAAGAAGGTGAAGGGTTCGAGTTAATTTAATATGAACCCCATCTAAATTATATTAGACGAATATTAAATGATTTATAAACGGTTTTGTAGCATGAAATTTGTAGGGTACTAGTGTATTATAAAATAGTATATTTATTTAAAAGTTTTATAAAATATCATATGTTATCATATAAAACTCATATATAAAAATATATAAATAAATGTAAAAGGTAAAAGAATTAACAAATATTGTTCATGTAAGTTGATTTATGCTAAAATACAAAAATGATGAAAATGATAATATTTAAAATAAAAAAATGAATATATATTTTTAAAATTGATTATTACTAACACTTTTTTATTTTATTTGCTGTATTTCGAAGTGTTGTCGTGATTTTCTTTGAAAAAGTACTTTTAAAATTACAAAACGAGTCAAAAATCCATTGTCTCCCGTTGTCATCCCATTAATAATAATAATAATAATAATAATAATAATAATAATAATAATATCGGCTTTTTCATAATGATTAATAACAATTCAATTGTATACCCTATTTTACAAATTTATCGGCTTAGTAATGAGTTATTGAAAATATAAGTGGTAGAGTAATTAGGATGCACGGCTGTATAAGTGTTATAATGTTATTTATATGAGGATAAATATAAAAAGAATACAATAAATATTGTCTTATTTTTGTAAAACGACAAATACTTTGAAACAAAAATAAAATGTCGAAATAACGGATAATATAAAACGGAGATAATATTATTAACAGTAGTAATATCTTGCACGCTTCAAAGCCTTGTAGCCGTTCAGTTGTGCCTTAACTGCATCAACTTAATTACAAGCTACGCATCATTTCATCGTCGCACTCTCCTTACTCCGTTGACTTGTGTTACCCTTCATTTTCCCAATTCATATTTATATTTAACTCTTCTTTTACAACAAAAATATTACCGTCAAATTGCTTTTTATATTTTATTATATGATATTCTCATCTAAAAATTGAAATTCTAAGAAAGAATATTAAATATTGAATACTTGATATATTAGTTAAATCTAGAACATGCATGAAACTTTAATGTGTTTATACGAATAAATCTTGTTTGATTTGCATTTGACACCACGTTAAATCTCCACCGCCCAAATTCAAAAAGTTTAAACTACTAATTATTTTAGATAAAAAAATATTAAAAATCTATGATTTATTAAAAATATGTTCAATACCTTATGTAAGTGTTTTTGTTTTGTTTCTTATTTTTCTTTTTATTTTTAAGGCATGAACATATATACACTATAAGAAACCAATCCTTTCACTAATAAAAAATTTGTAATGAAAAAAAGTTTGTCACGTATTTAAGCTATGTGTGATGGATTAGTGACAAAATTCAATATAAACATAACTTATAAAGAAACAATTAGTGACAATATTGCATTTACTAATGGAATTTTTATAGACGGAATCTATCACAAAAACTTAAATTTATAATATATTGATTCGTAATGGATACATTGTTGCATACAATGATATAACTATATATCTATTTCTCTTTTGTGATTGGCTGCTTTTCACCAAAACATATGCAGATTGTTACTTTTTAAACACTAAGTTCGCAGGACCAATGTTACTATAAGAAGAGGCTACGATCAGCACAACTTCAAACGGCTCAATTTGCTCTTTCGTTGCTTTAAGAATTGATAGCACACATAAACATAGACAGGAATAAAATATCTTCTTTTAGATACCTCGGCCTCTCTCTCTCTCTCTCTCTCTCTCTCTCTCACACACACACACACACACACACACAAAATGCAGAATGGGTTCGGGCTGAGCCACCTGTTCACGACGGTTTTCCTGTATTGCTTTGCCAATTTCATGGTAGCTCCGGCGATCACCGACGTCACCATGGCGGCGCTTTGCCCCGGAGAAGATGAATGCTCATTGGCAATATATCTCACCGGAGCTCAACAAGTGGTTCGTGTTTAGTTAGTACTTCGTATTATATATTTATGTACGTATATGTTAACAATCGAAGTGCAAATCTACTAATATGGATGGTGTTCTTAATAGTAATTTTTTTTTTAGTAACTTTGTATTATATATTTGTGAATGTAACCAATTACCAGCTCGAATCCTCTATTGCATAATATAATCGTATTACATTTTCTATGACACTCATCAATACACGCGGTATGTTTTGATCAGTGTCATAGAAGATGTAGCACGATTATGCAATAGAGGATCCGAGTTGAACCAATTACCGGTTGATTTAGCAAGATTAGATATATTCCTCAAAAAAATTTAGGATTTAAATTCTGAAGTTGTGAATATAACAACTAATTAATTACAGGGATCGACCCCATATTAGGTATGTATAGTACCCGAGTTTAGATTATTAGGTCAATAAATCAAACATTGAGTAGTTAAAACAAAAAAATATATTTGCGAACGTAGACATTGATGGCCATATTATTAGTAAATTTTAATAGTAAGGTTCTACAATTGAAGTACGAATCTTCTAGCGTAGTTGGTGTTTCATTTTTTGTTCCATATCAAATATACATATTATGTATATAAAATATTTTTCTAAACACACACACACACACACGCACACACACACACACACATATATATATATATATCCAAAAAGTTGGAAATTGAGGATTTCTTTTTTTTGATAATTTGTCGAGGATCCAAACTAAGTAATACAAAATTAAAATATACATTTGTAAGAAAATAGTAAATAATTCAACCATAAAAAAAAACCAAATAGTAAATAATTCTGGTTTAGAAAATCTACACATGCTAGGTTAATTTTTAATTGGGATTTCGTATGTATTGTCTGTTTTATCCTTTATATATATACACACACATATGACGTGTATTCAAATATTTCTTAAATATACATATTTCGGTTTAGCATTTTTCATACGCGTTGCGTGCATCTAGCTAAAAGCACAATAAACATGAGACAAATAATATAATCGAGAATTTAAAGTGGTTAATTTATATCTTGCCTTATATTTATCAAATTTATTTACGTCTTTGATGATGCCCCCACATAAAAAATTTGGCAAGTTATATACAAAACTGAAAAGAGAGAGAGAGAGAGAGAGAGAGAGATTGCTTAGGAAGTCGGGTTTCATCTCTCAACATCGCTTTCTCAAAATTGTCACTCTTTTCAATTTTTATATCCTATATCTGTAAAATTTCATACTACCCAATTGGCTATTAATCAATCAATATTTTTAGCCGTTAAATTTAAATATAATAATTTCAAAAAGTGTTAAATAAATAAAATTATAATATCAACATACTCAATCCAACGATTAAAAATACGAGTTAAATATTACCTAAATAGGTAACTTCTCATTAACCCCCCATATCCTAAGTTCCTAACTAAAGAAAAGCAAAGTCTCCCGTGACTAGAAAGCTACATACAAAATGGAAGCCCCCATTAATTGTTTTTCATGTTAAACCAAATTCTTAGCAATTCTCTAGCAAAAAGTTTACTAATCACTTTTTGTCTTTTTAATTAAAATGACGTCATGAGTAACATAAAGTTGATGACAATATATCAAACGGTACTGGTAATATAATTTTTTGTTCTATACAATCAACTCGAGACACACTATACATATCAATTGAAATGCTATATACACACACCCAAAGGAAAAGGAAAAAAGACAAGAAGATTCGAACTCAAAATCTTAATGGTACTGGTTTGAACCCCATCATTGGACTACAACCCCAATGACAATATAAAATTTATTGTTAAGTGGTGAAAAAATCGTTACAAGATAATAAATAATATTAGTGACAAAGTAGATGTTATCATCACATAGTATATAACACTTCTGAAGACTTTGACATCCTCGTTTAATTTCCTATCCCTAACATTACCTAATAAAAGCATTAACTTAAAAAGAAAAAATAAAAAGACAAATCTCCAACTTCAAATGGTCGTAATTTCTTGCTCTAATAAATACTTATTTTTCATTTTGTTCTTATTAAAATTTAACATTTCGAAATAACTTAATATAAAATTTATTTATATTGGTGCAGATAACTGGGTTGGGATCACTTGTGGTGATGCCTATGGTGGGGAATATGTCCGACGCGTATGGACGAAAAGTCATGCTCACCCTCCCAATGGCTCTTTCTATCCTTCCTCTAGGTATGCTATCATTTTCTTTAAGTAATTATTGCTATTTTTTTTGCTTCGTTTGAATAAGCCATCTAATCGCAATGGTTGTCCTATAATGCCAAATTCGATAAGGAGTAAAGCTTAATTTACTAATACATTTGTGAGGTTGCAGTGATTAAATTTAGTCTTGACAAGCTTTAGTAAAATGAACATTTCGTGAAAAGTCTAGCTCAAACCTTGGACGGAAAAATTGAAAATTTTAAATCTTTGGGATTAACTAAGGGGTAAAATGCAATTTATTACATTGTAGTATACCTAATTAACAAAAAAAAAACTTAAAAAACCTTATATTTCTTAAAATTTGCATTAAAAAAAAACTTTTGTGTATTGCTCGTGCGTTGATTGCAAAAAACATTGTATTTCAATTACTAAAATGACTTTCTTACCGTTTACAATTTTATTTATTTTCCTTTTCATTTTTTTAAAAATTTCTTGATAAGATTTTTTTTTTTTTTGGTTGAATCGTTGGGATATATTGACTAAGGTGTATATGGTAATTAATTGCAGCGATACTAGCTTACAGCAGGTCAAAATATTACTTCTACACTTACTATGTGCTCAAAACTGTGATTGCCATGGCAACAGAAGGAAGTGTCCTGTTTCTTGCGCTTGCATATGTTGTACGTAGCACTTTTCTCCCTTTTCTACCCTCAGCATTGTCATAATTAATTCCATGTATATATCTCATAATTAAGTCTTAATTATATGGTTAATTAATTAATTTGATTAATGTAAATACTGCAGGCAGATAATGTTGATGAAAGCAGACGAGCTTCAGTGTTTGGACTAATGTCTGGCTTTTCATCTTCTGCTTTTGTCTTTGGCAATTTTTGCACTCGCATCCTCTGCACTTCCGCCACGTTTCAAGTACTCTCATTTTCCGATTCGTGTACTGAGAATAGAAAAGTACACGTACATTGTATATCACTCATTACTTAATACGCCACATTTCAAGTACTCTCTCTTCCCGATTCATGTATTGACACTAGAAAAATACACGTAAATTGCACCATTTGTTACTTAATATGCCACATTTCGAGTATTCTCTCTTTCCGAATTCTGTTCATTGCACATCACTCATTACTTAATGCGCTACAGTTCAAGTACTCTCTCTTCCCGATTTGTGTATTGAGACTAGAAAACTACACGTGCATTGCACATCACTCATTACTTAATACGCCGCATTTCAAGTACTGTCTCAACCCGATTTGTGTATTGAGACTAGAAAAGTACACGTACATTGCACATAACTCATTACTTAATACGCATTAATATTAACAATTTCGGTAATACATTTTGTCAATAATATTATATTTTTGTCTTTCGTGCATAGGTTGCTGCTGCGATTTCCGTTATCGCATTGTTATACATGGTGTTGTTTCTCCCAGAGTCAATAACTAACAAAAGCATTTGTGCCAATAGCACAGAAACTGATTGTCTTCTGGAAAAAGCTCCATCCAAAAAATGGAAGCTTTTCAAGACTCTGCCTTCAGTACATGATACCCTTAGCTTGTTGAGAAATAGGTACGCCAAAAAGTTTTTAACTGGAATTGAACTTTACAAAATATGAAAGAGTAAAACATTTGTCACACACTTGTTCCCCAAACAAGCTTACTTAACTCTAAGCTTCGATGGCACATTACTTTATATTGAAAGACGTAACTGTTGCCACCAGTCCCTAATGGGAACATGCAACTAAATAACATTTTATTGCATCGTTTATTTTTTTTCTTTATTTTACAGTCCTACATTTTGTAAAGCAGCAGTAGTTGCATTCTTCAGCAACATCGCGGATGTTGGACTCAACGCTTCTTTGATGGTACATATGTTGTTTTTCATTTTTTTTTGCCCATCACATGATCATAAAATTGAGTTGTCCATAAGACTGAATTATATGCCAACTTTGCTTTGTGCTAACCTATTCCTTTTGTTTTCATTTGATCACCAATGTTGCAGTATTACTTGAAGGCTCAGTTTCACTTCAACAAAGATCAATTTGCTGATCTGATGATGATTTCTGGCATTGCAGGAGCGATATCACAGGTAAATTTAATATTGCATAGATTGTTTTTCACTTTATAAATCTTAAAATATTATATTACATGACGGCCTATGGTTTTTTGGGATGTTTCAGCTAATTCTCATGCCTGTGCTAACTCCTCTCGTCGGAGAAGAAAAGATGCTTTCTATAGGGATGTT
Source organism: Petrea volubilis (assembly GCA_026212405.1). Classification (NCBI taxonomy): domain Eukaryota; kingdom Viridiplantae; phylum Streptophyta; class Magnoliopsida; order Lamiales; family Verbenaceae; genus Petrea; species Petrea volubilis. The sequence continues at coordinate 12,982,096 of CM047884.1, forward strand.
CTTCAGCTTTGCTCATGTAAGTGCCTATAATATGCAATATATCATAAATTTGCACACAAATACATATATATATATATATATATATATGCATGCACGCGCGGTTCCAGATATTACGAATTACGGGGACCTCCCCTGAGGGCATGTTAGAAAAAAGTATAATGTTTAAACTTTGGCTAGATCATATAGGCATTTCATCCAAATTAAAGTTCTAACGGATGTAAATTTTTCAAACTTATAAGGGAGGTTTTGGTAATTTTGAAAAAAGAGGGGTGGAGTCTGTAATTTAAGAACCCCATAATGGGCCTCTGCAGTATCCTATCCGGATTAGTCAGCAAATGAGTCGGAATCGGATGATTAAGACCAAAAAAAAAAAATTAATTGCAAACGCAAGGTATCCGTATTTAACCCTGACATTATACATAGAAGAAATACTATGAGGTTGTTCGCGAGGACTTCTGATTTTCCCAAAGTGCTTACTGTTGCAATTTTTTTCGGGAAAAGTAATTTAGCAGAAAAAGTTGATAATATTTAAGAAATTGAAACTACTAAAAGTTCTAAAAATTAAATAAAAGAAGGAAGAAACTACAACTGTTAAAAGTTAGAAAGGAGGTGGGAAGAAAAGTTCAAAGTTCAAAATCACTTATTTTAAACTTTTGCAAAGACCCCCTTTACTCGTTAAGTAATCGGCTTCTTTCCTCGATTGCAGATGATACTTCACAGCATCGCTTGGGCACCCTGGGTAAGTTTTTTCGATGTCTTTTGCCAGACATGTTAAACATTTCATTATATATAGTTCAATTTGCTGATATTTTAGGGGATCAATATTTGCAGGTCCCTTATGCTGCTGCATTCGCAATAATCGCGGTTGCTTTTGTTCTACCATGTGTGAGTTCTTCTGAAAAACCTTTCTTGATTTGTAAGTGTCACCAAAATTCGTTTGATTTTTTCGATGCTTTTGCAGTTGAGAAGCATTGCATCCAAACAAACTGGACCAACTGAGCAGGTGACCATATAGGCCCATTATCGCAAAACCTCGTGTCATACGAAAAATTACAAATACCCCCCCTCGTGTTTGGTTCCGTGTTACAGATATCTCCCAACTGCTCGTGGGGTTTGTAATACAAAACCGAATTCTAAGGGAGTATTCGTAAACTTTTTTTACCCTAGTACTAAATTATTAACATGGTGTGAAACCATTGGTTGCTATCAGGGAAAGGCTCAAGGATGTATTACAGGCATAGGTTCCTTTGCCAACATTGTCTCCCCTCTTGCTTTTAGCCCTTTAACAGGCAAGCAAAAAGAATCTCTCTCTCTCTCTCTCTCTCTCGATCTGAAAAACTCTTGAATCTGATAAAAATCACCTTTTGTCCCTCAGCTTGGTTTCTATCAGATAGTGCGCCATTTGACTTCCCTGGATTCAGCATTATGTGCTCTGGCTTTGCTGCTGTAAGTGCCTTAACCTGAAAAGTTAAATCCAAATTCATTTAGACTGTGTTTGCATTGAAGGATTTGAATTTGACGAGCAGATTCACAGGAAATATTTCAAATGACTTCATGCTAAGTGAATTTCAAATCCATTATTACTCTTAAAATAATGGGTCATATGCCTCGCTGTGTAATTACACATATATCACTTAAACCATCGACGTTCGTCTTACAGCTAAACCCCTCGGGGGTTCTTCTACTGAACAAAAAATAGTTATATAGTGTTTTGTTTTGTTGTTCCCGTTGAAAAAAAAAAAGTCAAAATAAGCTAAAAGTTTAAAGCACCTTTCAAGCTGCTTTTTTCAATTTCTAATTATTTTTTTTATAATTCAACCACTATTTTTCACTTTCCCTCGCCCCCCAAAGTATTACCCACTTTTACTATTCTATTTTTTTTCAATTTTTTCTATAATTTCTATTTCAAAAATAAAAGTATTTGCAAATACTCTCTAAAATTTTGACAATAGGATGATTTTAGTAATCATCAAACCTCAGGATGTCTAAGTATATTTATATGAGATCTTAGGGGTGGTTGGTACAATTATTGCTAAGATAAACGAAAATGAGAGTTCAAAATTTTGAAATCCTATAGTTTCCATACAAACAAATGCGATTTGATATTATAAATTATGTCACTAGAGTTGTACTTCAGTGGTGGGTAATCGAACCAACACCATTGAGGTTCTGTATTTGAACCCTCTTGTCATCTTTGAGCGAGTGTGGGTGGACGTGTGTGTCGTTACGATTGATATCCATAAAATGTTTCGAGTTGATTGTATATAAAAAAAAAGGAAGATATTATACGTGCTAAATCCTTTTTTTCATCAATCCAAACAAAACATAAAGTTATTTTTCCTTAATTGAAACGATAAAATTGACTAAATATCCTTCTCTCTCTCTCTCTCTCTCGCTAGATGATAGCTTTCACACAAAGCATGATGATCAGGCCATCACCTTCTCCTGCCAAAAACTTTGGCATCGCTGACAATTCCAGGGCCGGAGAGACTTTAGTTTGATGGGTAGCTTGGAAATTTAATGGACTAGGCCCCCCGGATAGCTGGAAATATCGAAGAGAAAAATGATGTATTGGACTAGGCCCCCCCGAGAGCTGGAAATATCGAAGAGAAAATGATGTTTCACCCTATTTTAATACTATAAATTAGAATAGGGGATTAGGTCACATTACAGTTATATATTCGTACTAAGTTCGAATTTTGACATTATTTTTTTTTTAAGTTTGTAAAAATTCAATAGCATTCGATGTTTTTAAAATTTTTGACTCCGAACCTGTGGCAATTTATTCATATTACTTTTTGTACATCATACGTGGAACTCTTTTTTAATTATATATCTCTCCATCTTGATCTATATCGCTTTTCCTTTTATTATTCTCGTGAGTCGGTGTAGGGGTAAATAAATCAAATTGGGTCAATAAAATAATATTCAAATTAGATTTAAATTTTTTATCGATTTTGAAATTTTGTTTGAATTTGGTGTGATTATTAAATAAATTAGGCCCAAACAAAGTTTACTTGAACCTAATTCGAATAGTTTGATATTTTTACGTATAGATTACCATATTTCAATTAATCGAATCGAGTTTCAAATTTTATTGAATAGAAAATATGATTAAAATTAGTTTATTATGTTTAATGAATTGAACTCAAATGAACTTTTAATAATCAATCTCAAATCGGATATTGAATGGGTGATTCGTTTTTTAACTCATTCGCAAATTCTGTAAAAACATAAAAGGAAAAAACTCACTATTGTAAAAGACAAAGATGAGCATTTCAATGCTGTATGACATGGGAAAATGAGCAGGTTGTCACGTTGTTTTCATTTTATCATTTTAAAGCAAAAGCATAAAAAATATATTGTCTTTTTGTTTATAGGAATATAAAATATATTGTCATTAATTTTTTATTTTTTATTATTCCGAAGATTGTCCTACACAATTAATCACAACAAACAATAAGCATTATAAAACCACTACAAGGACGAAGAAAAAGTAGAAAATGATCAACTATTAATAGCAAATATCTTATCAAAAAATAGAGAATCCCCGAATGGTTGAATTTTTGGATGTTGTTTTTGCTATTTTCAATTAACTTTTTATTAGAAAAGTGCTTGTTAAGATGACATTTACAGGGATTAATCTAGAATTAAACTTTTTATAATAAAAATTTATAAATAAAGCCTAAGGTAATATTATCTAACGTGTTAAAAGTTGTGTAAAATATATCAAATCGGATATTTGGCCTTGACAATGCTGGTATTTATGTAGTTAAGTGTTATTGTAGTGTAAACTAAACAACTAAGTATTGCATATGAGTAGCCCCACATGCGTGTGCTGCCCGCCAACCCGACCCGGCCCTAGCTCCGGCCAAGGCCATGGATGAGGACTCGGGGTCGGTTACTGAAATGTAACGGTCAAGTTTAAAATCATTTTAAACTTATCGTTATTGAATTTATTTAGCGCCATTTTGAAACTGTCGGGTTGACTTCAGACACGCTGTCTGGTTGTCAACGCGGTTTCAAGTGTTGCCTATTTTGGGTCCAAGTTCATTGTATGTGTACGTTGACAACAAGGGCGATTTTCAGGTATTAATGCGTCAGCATTAATGCAGGTTGTCTCCTCCCCCTATAAAAGGTTGTTCCCTGGTTCCCTGCAAAAAAACAACACATCAGAAAATACGAGTGATTAAAATTGTACTTTGAAAAAGTGATCAATGTGAGGAAAATAGTTTCTCTGTGCACACCGCTGATCGAGTGAGTTCAGAATATCATTTTGTTCTTCGAACAGTGTGTGTGTTTGCATGGATACAAAATTATCAAGTTAATTAGCTTTCGAAGTAATGTTCAAAATAACAATACGGCTTGGAACGGAGTATGTGTTTGTGTGGACACAAAACTATGAATGTCCTCTGGACAGCTTTATCTTGGAAGGAGCATCTCAAGTCCTATCACATTGGTTAGTGGGACGGATATTTCTTTAAGGCTAATCGGCTCAATCCTGTGATTCAGTCGTTGCATTTCAAATAAATACTAATAAGTCTACTGAACTTTCCTGTTTATTTATTTGTTTGCGGCTGTGTTTAATTTATTTTTGGTTATAGTATTTTCTGTAAAACTGTTATTGTATTGTATTTATATTATCGAATAAATCTACCCATGTGAATATCGGGTTTTGATATTCTAGTCCAAACTATTGTTTTTCGAACATTTTTTAATTGAAAAATATAAATTGGCTGTCACATTTTCAGCAAAATTATAACTCATATCATATTTAAATAAAATAATAACATTCACCCCAACACATATAATTATGAATAAATGTTATTTCTAATGTAACAACGAAATTTATTACATTGATGTATTAATTTCACAACCCATAAGTTTGTATTATTACATTTTCTATTTACGTTGAAATGACCAGTTTAATATAAAAATCTACCATTAACAATGTGAATCCGCTACTTCAATTGATCATTTTAATATTACATTCTGAGTATACTTTCTCGTAACCATCAAAGAAAAGAAAAACATTTGATGATGTCTATAATTGTCAGAATATACTTAGTACCTTTTTAATAAAGTCTCGTTTTTAATGGTATCTTTTAGATCTTTTCAAATATTGCCTTAACCCCCAAACAACTTCATTAAATTGAATATATTCCAACGGAAAAGGCACAAGTTACCCACGTCATTATTTGCTTCGCACGACACCCATTTTTTTCCCTATTTTATTTGCTAATTATATGCCAAAAAATTTTATACGTGATTTTCTTTTTATGGTTAAAATTTAAATAGTTTCACTAAGAATGATTTGATTAAAAATTCTACTTTTAAACATTCGATTAAGAGCCGTTTTGATTAGATTTTTTTAGAAGAGAAATACTTCTGTATGAATGAACTTTTCTAAAAACGTACGAGCAAGAAATAAAAGCTTACTTTAGAGTTTTTTTTTATTTTTTAAATTATCCAAACAAGTTGTAAATACAAGAAATAGGCTATACTATTAATAAAATATTTAAGAGATGTAATAATCATCTTGGTATCTTTAGGTTTATCAAATTACTAATTTATTTTTTCTCTTCTCTCCTACGAGTTTTTAATTTCTTCGAATATCTATATTTTTTTCAGGTCTCTTTTCTTATATTTTTAAACCTTTTTTTTCTTATTTATTTATTAATCTTATAATTTTATTTTTAAAATATGTTTCTATAATAAATTTAATAAAATATATTATAAATAATTAAAAATATATAATCATGTTAAATTGAATAAATATTTGGATTTTATATTCAGAATTTAAATATATAATTAGGTTATATTTTTTTATCTATGTCCAATCAATGAATAATAATAATAATAATAATAATAATAATAATAATAATAATAATAATAATAATAATATTTAAGCATTAGCAACCAGCTAAGCTTTTACAACGTTTGAGCCTTTGACTTTGTCTATTCAAAATCTCGCAAGCACTTCAATGGCGATTCACCCAACTACTCTGCAAACAGCCCTCCAAACTTGACAAAAAATCCAACTGTTACATCGGCCCTGCAGAGACACCGAACAAACGCCGCCCTCCGCCGCAGTCCACTGATAATTGAAACAAAAATGGCGGGCGACGGTGCGGAGAAGGACGTGATTCTCCTCCACGGAGACCTCGACCTGACAATCATTCAAGCCAAATCGCTGCCGAACATGGACTTAGTCTCCGAGCGCCTCCGCCGTTGCCTCACCGTGTTTGACGTCTGCCGCAAGCCTTGTACAAGCGCCACCACCCGAGGCGTTAACCACCAACACCATAAGATCATCACCAGCGATCCGTATGTCACGGTTTGCCTCGCCGGCGCCCGGGTTGCCCGGACCCGGGTCATATCCAATTCGCAAGACCCAGTGTGGGATGACCATTTCAAGATCCCCTTAGCTCACCCGGTTTCTCAGGTGATCATTTCATTAGTTAGAGCCTAGAACTATGTGTTTAATGCTGATATATCTTGTGTAATTAAATTCAGAAGATCCCTGGAATCAAATTTAATTAATAGATCGAATACAGGGTGTATACCATGTGTTTGTGGAGTGCAAAGTAACTCAAATCCTTAGTTCGTAACTTCTTATGTTACTTTGTATTAAGAAATTTAACTGATTATATTTCTTCCTTTTCACTTGTAAAACGGATGTGTTTCTCCTTCATGAACTAATTTTCTCAAAAAATATATGTTAAAAATAAGTGAGATTTTAGGATGTTTTCCCAGATCAAGAATTTCTAACATTTAAAAAATTAAACAGGTTGAGTTTGAAGTGAAAGACAACGATGTGTTCGGAGCCCAACGCATCGGCATCGCCTTTGTTCCAGCCAAAAGAATTGCAGCATGCGAGGTGATCGACGAATGGTTTCCAGTGTTGGGATCAAATGGAAAGCCCCCAAAACCTGATTCTGCAATCAGATTACGAATGAGATTTATTCCTTGTCACAAAAATCCGACTTACCTAAGTGGGATTTCAGAAAACTACGGATTAAAGGAAAGTTATTTTCCATGGCGACCTGGAGGAAGGGTGACCCTCTATCAAGATGCCCATGTCATGGATGGGATGCTGCCTGAAATTGAGTTGGATAATGGAAGAACATTTGAGCACCAAAAGTGTTGGGAGGACATATGCCACGCGATATTGGAGGCACATCATATGGTGTATATTGTGGGCTGGTCAATCTATCATAAGGTTAAGTTGGTCAGAGAACAGACTAAGCGATTGCCAAATGGTGGGGAGTTGAATTTGGGCGAGTTACTGAAATACAAGTCTCAAGAAGGGGTGAGAGTTTTGTTGCTGGTTTGGGATGATAAGACTTCCCACGACAAGTTCTTAATTAAATCGGTAAGGAAATGGGTTTCCGAATTGTTGCATTGTTGTAATATATGCATGTAGAAACTTGTTGGTATAGTTTGTTTGGTGAACATTCTTTGGTTGATGGAGATTTAGTATTCGAATTACAATTGTCCCAAACTAAAGTATGATGAGTGGTATGGAGAGTTGAACCAAGACAGCGAAGTTAGTTATTTAATCTTCAATTACATTTTTTATCTTCCTTTTGATGATAATGTGAACAGGTGTGTCAGAAGGATTTTGGAGGTAATTCTTGTTTTTGGCGCACCTTGAGTCTCATATGCCTTGGTCAATATGTGTTGTGTGCCTTTTCAAGTTGAATTCTACCAACTTTAACTCATTAAAAAAAAAGAAGAATTCTACGAACTTTATATTCTACATGATATATAGATGAATAAAATGTAGTAATTTTCTTCTGCCTCGTTGACTCTCCTTTAATTGCAGGAAGGAGTGATGCAAACTCATGATGAAGAAACTAAGAAGTTTTTCAAGCACTCTTCTGTCACATGTGTGCTGTCCCCTCGTTATGCAAGCAGTAAGCTTAGCATTTTCAAGCAACAGGCATGCTTTATTCTGTGTATCCATTTCAATTATTGTGTGTTCTGTGTAATTGTCTTAGATGAATCCACTGCTAGACACCTCTAGATGTCCCTCTTTTACATCTAGTTTCACTGTTGGAGGGTTCCAAATCCATGAAACACTTGTGGAATTGTTCAATTACTATGTTCAGGGCGTCATCACTCCATTGATTCTATTATATTTTATTTCTCTTGTGTGCAACCCATAACTAAGGTTTTTGGTTTGCTGTTAGAGTAATCATGTCGAGGATCTGTTCAAAAATTTTCCATTAATTGGATACGGCAGATAAGCAATATCCGCTCAGAGCAGCTTGTAGAAACCTTTTTCTTATATCTGTATAAAGTTTGATTTTTTTTTGTCTCAAAAATAGAAAGTGAATAGTCTTGCTTCTTTGTGTTCTATTCAGGTTGTTGGAACTCTTTATACTCACCATCAGAAATGTGTGATTGTGGACACCCAAGACCATGGCAATAACAGAAAAATAACTGCATTCATTGGTGGTCTTGATCTCTGTGATGGACGCTATGATACACCCGAGCATCGGTTATTTCGTGATCTTGACACTGTCTTTCAAGATGATTTTCATAATCCAACATTTCCTGTAAGAAAACCACTTCATATGGAAATCTCTTAGTGCTTTAAGAATAGTGTATTTGTTAATGTTTGTTTAAATTTTCCCTAAAGTAATGATTTTTCATTTATATTTCTCAATAGCCAGGAAAGAAGGCCCCAAGAGAACCATGGCATGATTTACATTGCAAAATTGAAGGGCCAGCTGCTTATGATGTGCTCACCAACTTTGAGCAACGGTGGAGAAAAGCCACTCAATGGTCTGAGTTTGGACAGAAGTTTAAAAGAATATCACGTTGGCATGATGATGCTTTACTCAAGATCGAACGTATTTCTTGGATAACTAGTCCTTCCTCGGATGTTCCAAACGACCATGAATCATTGTGGGCTTGCAAGGAGGAGGATCCCGAAAACTGGCATGTTCAGGTTATCAATGTTCCACTAAAGACAAGCTTTTTCTATTTGAATATAAGGTGACCTAGAACTTGATCTTGGTTAATTATTTTGATGCTCAACAGGTTTTCCGGTCTATAGATTCAGGTTCGCTCAAAGGGTTCCCAAAAGATTTCCGTGAGGCTGAAGAACAAGTATTGCTCGGACTTCCTTGTATTTATTATTATTATTATTATTATTATTATTATTATTATTAATTTTCAATTAGGGTTGATTATGAATAACCCCTTCAGGTTTGGCTTGTTTTCACTGCATTCCCTGTAGTTTATAGATCCCTCCTGCTGTTAAGTGGGTATTTGTAGAACAGAACCAAGGGTTGTCTTGGAAATTTTTCATCCGTAAAGGTTTTTGTGAAAATGGACCAAACTTCAGGGTGTTTTTTATATTTATCCCTTTAATTATTCTTTCATTCTTCCATGTTTACACTGGGTAGTTCAGTCACAATGAGTTTAGCTTATTTAGTTTTGCTTAGACTTTTCTCAAGTATGCTGTCATATAAGTTTTACAAATTTTTTTACTGCAGAACCTAGTATTTGCCAAAAATTTGGTGGTCGATATAAGCATTCAAAAGGCTTATATCCAGGCAATAAGGGCTGCTCAACACTTCATATACATTGAGAATCAATATTTCCTTGGGTCATCCTTTGCTTGGCCCTCCTACAAAAATGCAGGTATACTGCTTCCCAAGATTTTATCTCGACCCGATTATTCCACTCATCTAGTGTGTAGCATTAGTTGATTTGTAATGCAAATGTTGAAGTAGACAAGAAATAAGCCGTTAACTTCCTTTACTTCTAATTAGCAATTCTCAAAAATCTTTTTACTGCATTTATCTCTTAGGTGCTGACAATTTGATCCCAATAGAACTGGCACTAAAGATAGCCAGTAAAATAAGGGCAAAAGAGAGATTCAGCGTTTATGTTGTCATCCCTATGTGGCCAGAGGGTGTTCCTGACTCTGCCTCTGTACAAGAGATCCTTTATTGGCAGGTAATTGCAGTTGTTTTCATTTTCAACTCTTTGAAGAGTCAGACCGATGTCCCTTGTAACTATATGTAATCCCACAAGCTTCCCCTCTTAGTTTCAAAATTACAAATACCCCCTTTTGGTCATTGATAATCAAAATTGGAAAAGTTCTATTAATAAACTTGGATATCATCATCCCAACATGCCAGAACAATTTGAAAATTTTGCTAAATTTTGAATTAGAACACCATTTAACTATATATAGTAATCAACAAAAAGGGTCTAACAGTAAGATGGTCATAAGTTGCAAGGAATGTATGGCTAATTTTGAGTTCAAGAGGGGGTATTTGTCTAATTCTATATAGTCACAGAGGAGGGTGCTGTAATTATTTCCGCCTTTAAAAAAAAATGTGTGATGCGAGTTTGAAGAACTGATCTGTTCGTTTCGCCATCTGCTGGATTTTTATGTTGTGGATATATTCATAATAATCAGAATTATTACTTCTCTTGTAGACGCAAACAATGCAAATGATGTATGAAATTATTGCTCAAGAGATCAAGTCTGCTCAGCTTGAGAATGCACATCCAACTGACTATCTGAACTTTTACTGTCTTGGCAATCGGGAGGAATGCAAGGGAGAAGAATCAAATGCTAATGGCCAAACATCATCCAGTGGAAATGCAGTAATTTTCCCTCACCTTTCATATGTGTGCTGTTTCAAGCATTTTCAATTTTTGGCACTTACAATTTCAAGCTATTTATTGACTGAAAAATAATATTAAATTTAATTCGAACTCTTGTCAGGATACAGCTTCAAAGAAATTTGGACGATTTATGATTTATGTGCATGCCAAGGGAATGATAGTAGATGATGAGTATGTGATACTTGGTTCTGCCAATATTAACCAGCGCTCTATGGCTGGTTCTAGAGATACAGAGATTGCCATGGGCGCTTATCAACCCCATTACACCTGGAATAAGAAGAAGGAACATCCACACGGCCAGGTTAGCCTTGTTTGCGTCTTATTAATGAAAAGAAAAAGAAATGAAAATCCTCTCAAATATTAAACTATTGTAATCAGAGACGGAGTATGATGTGGTTTCCTCCTTTTTAGGGCACCTCGACCCTCTTATTAAACTGTGGTAGCCGGTGATGGGGACAGACATTTTAACTCGATGAGCAACATTGAATTTTATAAAACATAAAATCTGATTTCGTCATTTTATAAACTATGTATATATAAATATTGCCTTGTATAAACGTGAGGCTTGGATGAATGCCCAAGCGAGCTCCCTTCGGTGCTATGTCCTTGATGTTAACCTAGTGTAGCATAGTAACATGCATGAGCTTAAGTATCTGCCACACCTGTATTTGCAGGTATACGGGTACAGAATGTCCCTTTGGGCAGAGCACATTGGAACCATTGACAATTGCTTCAGGGTTCCTCAAAATCTGGAGACCGTGAAATATGTGAATAGCATTGCAGAAAAAAATTGGAACCGATACACAACGGAGCAGTTCACTCCATTACAAGGGCACATCCTCAAATATCCATTGGAAGTCGATGCTGATGGAAAGGTAAATCCCTTGCCCGGACACGAAAACTTTCCAGATTTTAATGCTAAGATACTGGGAGCTCCAAACAGCCTGCCTGATGCTTTGACTACTTGAAATATCATCTTCCATAGTTCAGTACAAAGCTTTAATAATCCACACCCCAATACATACAATTTAAATATACTTCTGAGGAACTACATCAAAAAGAATATGTTGTAACATTATCTGTGTAATATCCATGTAACATTAGTAGGCCTTGCCGGTTTTCATTTTTCTCTTGATACGAGCTGTTTTGGATTCGGACATCATTTGTGTATTATTTTCATCTAAAGCAAATAGAATCCTTTTGTTGTGATTCTCGTGCATGTTATTGTTGTATTCGGCTTTGAGGGAACTTATGGAAGGAGCATGGAACATTGTCATATCCTTAGTTTCATCATGGCTTGATTGTTCGGTGTGTGTTGTGTGTGTTTTCGGAGGGCTCATTGATCATGCAATGCATGGATGGAGTAATGGGATTATCTACTTGAAACTATCTACTTGGAGGAATTTCACTTATTTTGCATACACTCAATTCTTGGTACTAGAGTTGTAAATGAATCTAGTTTGAGCCGAGTTTCGCTCATTTTCCAGATTCAAGCTTGGGCTCTAGTATATAATAATGGGCTTGAGCTGGATGAGCCTGTTTTCTTGGAGCTCATGCTTGAGCTCCAAGCAAATAATGGAAGATTGAGCTCGTTTCTTATTTTTATCAAGTAATTTTTTTTAAATTTTAATAATTTTTTTTCTCACAATAACATGAAAATCATAATTTAAAATGTGAAATGAGAATTCTAAAGCATGAAAATAAACTTGATTTTTGAATAATATGTTGATATTATTGTTAAAATTTTATTAAATATGTAGTATGTTTGTTGATAGTGTAAAATTTATGTAATATTACACAATATACAATTTATAAAAACATTTTTTTAAAAAAAGGAAAAAGAACTCGCGACCCTGCTCGTGAGCTTTCGAATAGGCATCAATGAGCTCGAGCTCAAGAAGCTCAAGCTCAAATTAAGCTCGAATTGAGCCAATTTTTGAAGCTCGTTCACGTACTCAACTCAAGTTACACCCCAAATTGATACTAAACTTCTTTTTACATACATAGATCAAATATAGGATCCTTAGAATTGGTTTCAAAATCTCATCTACATACCCAAACGGCAAATTTTAGCCAATAAGCCAAGAAAATGATCACACCTCAGCTTTGCTAGGCTTGACTCATTTGCACACCTAGTTTCCTAAGTCTCCTCTTTATTGCATCTCGAAATTGCTAGAGCACTTGTAGCTTTTATATATTTGTATATATAAAAAAGATCTATAATGCCTGACTAAAGAAATACAGACTTTCATTACCATATAATTTATTAACCCTGTAGAAACTGCAATAGCAGAAACTAACAAATGTACAAAAGCCCGATTCAAGATCATCTCATACACACAGCAAAGTTTCAATTATCTTCCACTACTACAACTCAGATAAAAAGTAGTTGATACAAAAAATGACATGATCAATCATCAGCATTCACAGACTCTCTATTTCACAGTCACTTTGCCCACCATGCCAGCTCCTTGGTGAGGAGCACAGTAGAAGCTGTAAGTCCCTTTCTCCGTCAATGTCACGGCGTAGGTCTCGTCCTTGGCGTTGAGGAGATCCTCCTCCGCCATCGAGATCTTCGCCGCGTCGACTCCGCTGGGGACCTCGTCCTCGTCGAACACCACGTTGTGCGGGAACCCCGCGTTGTTCTTGAACACAATCTTCTCGCCCGCGGCCACCTCGAAGTTCTGGGGGATGAAGGACAGGCCGCCGTCGTCCGCGCCGAGGATGACCTCGATCGCCAGCGCGTTGCTGGCGAGCATCGCGCTGGCGGCGGTGGCGGCGACCGCCACGCCGAAGTCCTTCAGGGAGGCCTTCACGGCGAGCTTGGGGGCGGAGGAGGAGACGCGGGCGGTGGTGGGCTTGGAGGCGGAGGCGCCGGCGGCCTTGAGGCCGGTGAATGAGGGGATGGTGACGGCGGCGGAGGTGACTGTGGCCATTGTTTGGAGGTTTTCTTGAAGGTTGTGAAATGAAGTGTTTTTGTTGGGAATCAGGAAAAAGAAATGGAGGTGAAGTTGGATTTAATATGAGGGGTTGATCTTTGTGGTTTAGTCTGTGTGTGGTGTGTGTTTTGATCTGATGAGATAATGTGTGGATGGAAACAATGGGGTTTATCTGATAGGAGCTATTTGATTGGCTTAGTGGGATTTGGATGTTTGAATATTTGAGGTGGGAAATGAAAGATGAAATAATATGAGTTGTTTTTGTGGAAGAGAAGAGGATAAGTTTTGAGGGTGGAGAAAATTATCATGTCTAGCCATTTGATTTTTTTGTTTTTTTTTTTCCATGAAAGGCGGCGAAAAAATATAAAAATTATGCAAAGAACACAATATATTGAATTTGAGCCATTGAGTGAAATTACAAAAAAAAAAATCATATATGAAGATATTTACATTGTTATAAATATAATTTAGTTATTTACAATTTAATTAGGTACATAATAAAAATTGATGCCATAATGTGATACCAATAGTGATAACACACACATCACCATTCACATGCATACGCCGTCAAGATTCGAACACACTCATCACTTACACACATTGTAACTCTTTAATCTTTGAAGACAATGTACATGTTCATTAATTCAAAAGGCCACGAAAATACATCAAAAATCGGATATGCACAAGGCACACATCTTGTATCCATAGAAAATTTATGTTATAAGTAGATAACTACTTACCAAGTAATTTGTACCATAGATTGAATGTAGAAATGAAGAGAGAAGTATGCTTAAAGAGTTATTGGGCAAAGATCATAGAAGAGTTTATAGGAGATGGATACATGTGGATGGTGTTTTAGTAGCATATCATGTCCTCACAACCATTTAGGTACAATTGTACAAATTAGAGCTGCATTATTTTGTGTAGTACAAGACCCACTATAGTACAACTCGCACATGGACAATAACATAAGGATCAAATTTTCTCCATTTATGTTACGATTTTATTTTAGCAAGATTTGTCTTTGTCAACAGTTTTTTCTGCTCTTGTAATATTTGAAACAGGTTCTTCATCTTAATTCTCGTAAAGTTTTTTAAATTGAAATGAAATAAACTTCTTGCTAACATTAATTCCTGAGACAGAGCAAAGAATTGCCCGGCCCAATTATTTGGGACTATAGATGAAGGCCAAGAAAATGAACTCTAGAGAAACAGAATATGTAATTTGAGAGATAGGCCCAAATCCCAAGCTCAAAGGTTTCAGTCTAAAGCTATCAAATCTGAAAATTTTGGACCCAACCTGAATCGAATCTGGATTCAATTTGAAAAATTCAAATCCATTTTGAATCTGATAAGATTTATATTCATTATTATCGAATCCAAATCCAGATTAAATCTGCAAAATCCAGATCCATTTCGAATTCTATAAGATTTATATTTATTATTATCGAATCCGAATCCACTAAAAATTTCAAAAAACGATTAAAAAAAAATATCCTACCCGATAACAACTTGCAAAAATTGAAGTTTTGGAAACAAGTAATCAGTTAATAAAAAATCTATCCCTTGTATAAAACATAAAATTAAATAAAGTAGAATTTGTATGAAAATTTATATATTATCTTGTTTTAAAAAGTGCTTTAGAAAACAAAATAGTAAGATAGTAATTATAATTATATATATATATATATATGACATTCTATTTAATTATTTTTACTTGTATTATATACATAATACTATTAATTTAACAAAACATATATTATTACCATGTAGATTTTTAACAAATCAGAATCCAATGCATTCAAACAAATATTTTAATCAGTCGAATATACTAAAATTCAAATGAAATTCAGATTAAAATCTGCTCCATTGACAACCCTAGTTTCAGCCATGTTGCAACATAACGCTTTCACGCTCCAGGTTCATCAGAAGCCTAATAATGGTCGATGAGAGTTACTTCTAAACCATATGTTCAAATGACAAGACCAACATTTCTCTAAAATGCCAAATACAGTACAACAAAAGCTCTAAATTGCCAATTCCTCATAAGCTAATGACATCCTCTTTCTACTCCACAAACTAACAAACTTCACAAAGATTTGAGTTTCTTCCTTTCATACACAGAATCATTCATAGAAACTGAATCATCTCAAGCCTCCACTTCTCTGAACTGGCAAGATAATGGCAAAGCCACATTGAAGAAGCCATGGACGCACATCAATAGCCTAATTTCAGAATTGTACCCCACCACTGCCACACACACAACATATTCAATTTTGAAGACCCCCTAACTGCAATCCGGTACAGTTAAGAGTGGTAACTTAGAGTGGCAGAGAGAGCCATCTGACCCTTGGTGTCCTAGCTCCGCCACTCTCACAAGATCGTTCCTCCCCATTACCCAATCACCACCGCATTGCTTCATTAGAAAGCACATTGGTGATAGCCAGTTGAGAAGAAGCTACTCAAGACAGTAAAACGAGTTTTCATGGATAATTATGCAGATCTAACAGGGGATAAAAACATAGCTTTTTACCACAAACGCATGCACCATGATCTATCACAAAGTTAATATTGAAATGGAACATCACACAACCACTCAATCACGCATTTGTGTAGTCAAAGTATATTAATTTGCAGAAGATTAATCTCTATACAAAGTAATACTATTTATTCAACAACAAACAAAGTCACATCCATATTTACAAGCACTACAGTATAATCCTGTAAGATTAACAGAATATACATCAATATATAATCCAAATTTTCTCTAGATGAACGTCATACCATTTGTCACCTTCTAAAAGAGAGGGAAAATATCATCGTTTTTGTCCTCATCCAAGTCGAAAATCTTGAAGCCCATGTTATCATTCGGGTTCGGGTTGAAGCTCGAACTCACGTAGCACTTCATCTCACGGAACAGATTCAAATTGTCCACCAGCTTATGAAATATATTGCACCCACAACACTACGCAGGAAAACAATAAAAAAAAAATAAAAATAAAATACCATAAGCACAAGCCCATATCAATTATCAAATTACATTAAACAAAACAAAAGCTTTCCTGAAGGCTTTTAACATAATGTACATTACCTAGTTTATTTAAAAGGTCCTTGAATATCAAACAACATAATAAATACTTTCCCAAATAAAAGTATATAACTTTGTTTCCTAAGCAAGCAAATTGAGCCTTCAATAGAGTACAAAGGGAAGTTTACTTTTATATATTAAACACAACTCAAGCTTTCTTGAAAGCTTCGAACACAATGAACAAATTTACTTTGTTCAATAAAAGGTTCTTCAACAATATGAAACAACATAATAAACACTTCCCCCTACAACTCTGTTCCACAGGAAGCAAATTAGCCAATCAACGAGGGAATAATCAAAGAGGTAATAGTTGCTGGTATACACTCAGTCACACACGCGCGCGCGCACACACACACACACAGAGTGTGCATATGTATGTACCTGGACAAAGACAGTGCCATCAGTATAAGCATGAGGATTGATGGCGCGTGTGGTGCGCTGGCCACAGACGTTGCACGTGAACGCCACACGCATCCTTCGCCGGGGGGATTTGGTGAAGAGCGACCACGGGAAAGTGGACACACTCTCCATACCCGATTCAGAATCCGACCCAGCGGGTACTGGCGGGCCTTCCATTCCCGACCCGGTTGTCCATCCCCTCACGTTGGCCGCACTCAAAACCAGCCCCATCGCTGCATCCTGAAAAAACCAATACCTCAATTGAAATCTTAACATACAGAACAAAATCAACTAAATTGAACCATTTCGAACCAAAATTTTCAATTTCAATTTCAATTTTACATTATCAAAAGAGGAGAACTAATTAATTTTGACAAAATTATTACCTTGGAAAGAGTACGATTTCTAAGGATGGGGACGAGCGCCGAGTCGGAAGAATCGGACTTGAGATCGGGTTCGCTGTTACTGCTGCTATTATTACCATCATCTGTGAAACAGAGAACACAAAAAAAGGGATTAGATATTAGAAGAAGGGTAAAGATAGAGGATTGAAGTGAAACGAAGTGGGGGAGGAAAAGCGAGCTGACTTTTGGGGGGAGAGGAGAAGCGGAGGATCCGCCGCGAAGAAGGGTCTCTGGACTTGTTGGGGGAGAACAACGGCAGCGAGACGGCGGCGGCGGCGGTGGTCGTGGTGGTGAGGGCCTCCATTTCCGATGATTATATGCGTACACACCGGTTCTGTGATTTTTGGGTGAATTAGCGATAGAGAAAAAGCAGATCAATGATAAACAAGACAACTGGGCTACGGAGAATATATATATATATATATATATATATATATATATATAGATACAGATAATTATATATATCCGCGGTGGTTGAGTACCGACTTCTAAGACCAGAGGAATCTGATTTGACACCAGATTTTTTTTAGGAAAAAAACAATGTTTATATATAAAATACATTTACTTTGATTATGTCAATTAATAAGTCGTGTTGCACGTCAAATTGTTACACGTTATTATCAAAATAGAATGAGGTTATAATTTAAGTAGAAAAGCTAATATTTAAATAAAATACAAACCTATATATCTTCTTGAGGGAATCGAACTTCGTTGAGTTAGTCTCGTCAGCAAAAAATTGGTCTTGTAATGGTTTTAGAGCCCACTTTTGGATTGGAACTTGGGCTTAAAAATACACAAATCCTCCTGTTTTGATGAGTGTTTTGTTGGGCTGTTGAGCTCATTTCTATATTTGGGCTGAGGAGATATAGAAGTCGGCTACGGGGTACAGCATTTGTAAACTTGGCCCAACAGTGGGAACAGGATTTTGAAGGGTAAAATTTATTTTGATTCTCGAGATTTAATTTCAATCTCAAAATAGTCTATGTATTTTTAATTGACTTCTATGTCATCCTTTCATTCATCATTCGGCAAGTATTTCTAGAAATAAAATATAAATTGATCAAAACAATCTTAAAACTACATATTTATATTTTAAAAAAAAAAACCGCCCCTAGTGTTTCAAAATAAAAACAGAATAATCCCTCAAATTTGATGAGGAATATCTTAAGACAAACGATATTCTTGAATACTTAAGTGGCTCAAAATATAATTGGACCAAAATTGTGCAAGTTAATTACGTTAAAAATGTTCTCCAATGCCTATTTAATCACATTTTGTAATAATCTTATTAGTATTTTGCAATCAAAATCTTAGTTATTAATACCCTAAGATTTTTTACGACATTATTAAATGGATTTTGATGATCATTAATGAATATAAGTTTATCAAATTGAACACCCCAATACTAATTTCGCAAGAAGAAACATTATTTTGCATTTTCCACATTAAAACTAATGACAACTCTAGTCCCATTAATAAGCACAATATCACAAAATGGCCTTGACTCTTCCATCCTTATTTTTTCCCCTACAATCTACGTTTTTATAAACTAAATTAAGTTGCACTAATACTTTGACTCCCACCACTATTTACGAGTTTTATTAGAAAAAGAAAAGATGAGAAAAAACATACTTTTTTCTGGCTAAGACTCCCCAAAATAAATTAATTTATTCTCTACGTGTCGAAATTTCTTATTTTTTTGACATTCAAAATGTTGTTTTGATTTTCTATTTTGTTTGAAGTTTAGGGGGGGGAAAGGGGTGGGGGGGGGGGGGAAATGAAAAAAAACGTTGCAGAAGGGTTTTGAAAAACCAAATTTGTTGATGAATAACATGTAAATTATTTTATAAGTCAATATCTTCTCACCAGTAGATATAGTTAAAATTCCTTAAATACATGGACCGATACAGATCTCTTAATAACCTTATTTAATTATTATAAGGTATCAAATTACTAAAAGACCCTATAATTTGAAGAGAAAAGTCATCGAATGATGATTAGAAGGATGGGATTGAAGTTAATTTAAAACACAAGGAATATTTTCAGATTGAAAGCAAATATTGGGGATCAAAATAGATTTTATCTATATGAATTTAAATTGGTATTTGCGTAAGTATTCAATTTTGAATATATTCAATTTAACTCACCACTTCACATAAGAATAATTGACTTCATGAGAGGAAACTTGCAAAATAAGGGTTAGCGCTCCACTTAACTGTGCGAGTAATCCGATCGAGAATGATAAAAAAAATAATAAAAATAATAAAATGACAAATAAATTATGTAAAAAGTCGTAGAGATTGTGATTGAATGCAAGTAAGTGCTATAAAGTATCAAAATTTCATAGTTTCACTTTATAAGGCCCTAGACCTTATATAGAGTCAGGAAGATAACCGACATGTAGGATTCCTTCCTGAATGTCGAGCAGTTGGGAGGTTTGTTGAGATTTTGTTGGGATCTGGTTGTTAGGTCATATAAATCAGACACTCACATTTGTCACATGGCCATTGACTTGGTCTATGTTTATTCCTCTCGTCCAGGGTACTCTACGGGCCTGGGCCTAGGCTTCAAGATGGTTGTCGACCCTAGGAGTTCCTTCTTAGGATTGAGCTTTAGGACGGTTGTCGGCCCTAGGAATTCTTTCCCGAGCCCGTCCGAAAGATCACCTTTGGAACTTATTTTCTCCCCAAACATTATCAAGCAAAAAAAAAAAAAAAAAGATAAAATTAGGATGTATCAAAATTGAACTTGTTATCACAACAAGAAAAATGAGAACTTAATAACTAATTTGTCAAGTAGCATTATGAAAGACATAAATTACATATAATGTCGTAAAAAAATTATTCTGTCACGACATGAATTTACACAAACTTAATAATAGACAAATATTATAATTATTAAGTTTTCATTATTGATAATTATATATTAATACATCCACAGTGGCTAACAAAAAAAAGAAAAAAGAAAGAAATCTTGACAGGTTTAATTATGGAAAATTTTGTAACATACTAGATCTTCTCGTCATTGAATTACTCTGTAAAAAAGAAATTAAAAATATTTATCCATTTGACAGATATTAATTGTTAGCGCTCAAAAGTATAATGTATTATTACTTAACATATGTTAACTGGTAACAAATTTCGTATACGTTAATTAAGTGTACATCACCTATGATACCGTAGCTATTGGTCTGCGAGCCCAATAATACCATTTATGTTTCAATGTGGATCATTGGAGGAGACAAAAGTCCAACAATGCTACTGAATTCAAGTGGGCTGGCCCAAGAGGAAGGCCCAATCAAAGAAGACCAAGGCCTTGTTAAGAAAGGTGAAGGCCTGATCCAAAAAGCAAGCCCAGTTTAGGAAGGAGACCAAAGGCCCAAATCCTTCAAGGTGAGGGCCCTTTTTAACCAATTCGACCCACGTCTTGAAGGCGGGTGCTTGATTTGACCAAGGCGAATCTACCCTGGGGATTATCCGTCTCAACTCAGCCGTCCTACTCCTCCCTATTCTCGTGAGTTGTTGGTCGAGAATCGGAATGGCAAACACATTTCTACCTCCTATATAAAGTAGTCACCCTAGAAGTAAAGGGTTAACATTTTCCGACCCTACACACTTGAGCATGAGTAGATACGCGATTTTCATTATTCTTTTACGACAATTACTATTTTCTCTTGGTTTTATCGTTCTCAATGGATCGCTAACTTGATTCAGTAAATTCTAACTGTTGGATTGCAGGTTTCTCCTCTAAATCATTTATTTTCTACAAGCAACGCCTGATCCCAGTTTCTCATACTACAAATTCGAGATGTTTGGTAAAAATCGACAAGCATCAATATATTTTTGTAGGTTTTGGGTGTGTGTGTGTGTGTGTGTGTGTGAGAGAGAGAGAGAGAGAGACAGAGAGAGGAGGGGGGGAGAGAGTTTTTGTTTGAACTATATAGCCCAATTAATCCAAGACTGAATATCTATATATATCGTCTAAAACAAAATAATCAATATACGGATAAAGTGTAGCCTATGTGATATTTATTTCTTTCCTTGGAGTGAATTGTTACTGAGATGTTATTTCTATTATTTAAACAAAAAAGGTTTTCTTAACATTTTTGTACCAAATAATATCACATATTTTTTTTTTATCTAAATTATAGATAACCTGTTTTCCGTGTCTTCTGGAGAATGAAAAATTGGAGCAGCGCAATAGAGTTCATTTATGCGGGCCAGTACCTAACTTGATGTTAAGCCGCAGATTTTTCAGAATGAGAGATACCACTTGTAGAAATTGTTACTATTATTATTGGGGATAATAATATTTACTATTCCTCTAATTATCGAAACTACAACTGATCCCTCAAAAATTTTCAATATTACAAAAAATTATCTCAATAAAATTCATAATTACAAATACTCTCTACTCAGCCGGTTCCCGATCATATAATATCATGGCATTAGTAACTTTTTTTTTGAAAACCCAAATTTATCCTTGCCTTAATTTTTATACATTTTTCTTCTATGTTAATTTATTTTTGTGTAAATGCAATATAAATATGTAAATAAATATGTATATATACACATACATAATATATATACATACACAAACATCACACACACACACACACACACACACATATATATACACACATAAACCGCCACCCACTACCCATCGCCCGCCGCGAGAGAGTGAGAGAGAGATCAAGAGGGAGGGAGAGGGAGACTGAGAGAGAAGGAGAAGGAGATCGAGAGGGAGGGATCTAGGGAGAGAGAGAGAGAGAGAGAGAGGGAGGGAGGGAGAGAGAGAAGATCGATTGAAGGAGGGAGAGAGAGGGAGAAACAAAGGCGGCGAAGTATTTATAATCGGCAAATAGCGGGGTATTTGTAATTATGATGGCGAAAGTCTAAAAAAAGTTGACCGGATAACCGGTAAATAGGAAGTATTTATAATTATGAATTTTATTGAGGTAATTCTTTGTAATATTGAAAATTTTTGGGGGATCAGTTGTAGTTTCGATACTTTAGAGGGGTACTAAATATAATTATCCCTATTTAGTATTAATAAATAAAGGGTGAAACCGGAAGATTAGAAAAAATTGATCGGATAACTAGCAAATAGGAGGGTATTGTAATTATGAATTTTATCGAGGTAATTCTCTGTAATATTAAAAATTTTTAGGGAATCAATTGTAGTTTTGATATTTGAGAGGGGTATTAGATGTAATAATTCCTTATTATTATTATTATTACTGTACCAAAATTCTGAAGAGAAAAGACAAACTGTATACAGTTATAGGGTGGAAACAGATGCTTTGCATTCAATTCAATATTGTAATTTTGAGTTAGGTAAATACAGAATATTTTATGCCTTTATTGCTCTCCGTTGCCATTAATGGCCCCCATCTCCTTTTCTTCTTCTTTTATTTTTTCTCTATTCTTTTTCTTGGGGGTGGGGTGGCTAGTCATGGACTTTAAATGCACCCATAGCACACTTCTCTTTCATCTTTAAAAAGACCAAATTTTCTCTAAAATTCCAACTCTCCTTCACCATTCTTTTCTTCTCAACCTTCAATATTCTTTGTAATTTCAAAAAAAAAAAGAGGGAGAAAATGATGAAAACATTCTTTGTAATATTCTTTGTAATTTCTTCTCATCTCCTTAGCTTCTTCTTTGTTTTTCCGTGTCGATTGGTTTGTATAAGTATTTTATGTGGGAGAAAATGATGAAAATATTCACTGTGATGTTGGCTCGGCTCACTCAAAAGTTGACGAATGAAGCTCAAGTTCGTATAATATTTTTGATTGAGCCGTGCCAATATCTGAGTGTTTTTTTCACGTGCAATGCCAATCCAACATTTTATATTGAGGTTTGAATTTATTCTGTTTTCTCAACTTTAATTTCTATGAAATATATACAATATATTTTTGTATGTATATGTTGTATACGATATATATATATAAGATTATTAAGAGCTAGAATCATGCCTTTTTTGTTCGACTCAAATTCACTGGTTAAAGTGTGATCTTTTGATCTAAGTTAAGTTTGAATATCAACCTGTTACTGTTATAGTATGCTAGAATCACATATTGAATTTGGAAACTATACTATGAACACAAAAACGAGGGCAAAATAAAACCATCATTTCTGGAAAACATAATATTAATATAAATAAAATAATAATCACACTTTGAATATAATTCTCTATTTTGTTTCATATTCTATATCCCCTTTTTTTTCATTTTTTAACTCGTGGTCGTGGATTAGGAATTCAAGTAGCACATGTTTTAGCTATGCAATCTGCGATTAATCGGAATGGGGACTTAAATATACCTAATTTTATTGTTTGCTTGTATCTGCTGACATTGTTGATTGATCTATCTTAATTGGGATTAACACAAAGGATTTTATGAATATAATTCTATCTTAATGCATTTTTTCCTGTACAAGTGTCATATATGGGCAATATCGAATAAATAATAAAACATCAATTCCAATAGAATCTCCGAGTTATTTCAGCGGTCCCATATAATAGCACTCCTGCAACAAATTTGAGTTCACAAACGCAATACCATATTTCGGACTTGTTCGATTCCCTTGTTTGTAGTATTTTAACACCATCGACTACATGTATACGATTATTTGATTTATTATGATTTGCATTTCGAGTCGCCTCTAAAAATACTGTTCGAAATGCAAATCCTCAAAAAATGACATGTAACAAATTCTCATTAATTTGAAGAATTTCGATTAAAAATTCTAGAAATACCACATCAAACAAATTTATCAAATGCCTCAATTATAAATTCGCACACAATTGAAATTCAACCTCTTATTGCCAAATTTTCAAATCAAACATGTTATATAACAAGCGCCCATCTCACTCCCAATTTATTCAATTTTATTTTTTCTGGTGAACATTTATATCACTTATTTAATCTATTCTATTTCTATTTCACTTCTACAAATTCACGGTTCATGCCACTAGATTTGTAGTCTTGTGGTGGGAATTTGAACCAATATCATTAAGGTCCCGAGTTCGAACATTCTTGTCATCTTCCCTATTTCTTTGGGTGTGTGTGTGTGTGCGTCATTCCGGTTGACATTTATAGGGTGTTTCAAGTTGATTATATAAAAAAAAAACACGGTTAAGATTAAACGGTATATAATATACTCCATCCCTTTCAAATTATTAGGTATTTTTAGCAACAAATATTTGTTTCACATGCAACATCTCTCAATCTGTTGTGAAACAACGACAATACTTAGTCTCATTTTTTAAAATTTATCCTCAACGAGTCGTTAATGTTTAAAATTACTGAAAACAGTATTAATACTTGTTTTCTTTTAATGAATAAACCACGCACACATACCTGCTAAGATTCGAATCCTAATCCTTACACTCACAACGCCTTTAAGACGGGGTACATGTTCATTAGGGCTTACACCCCCAGCGCTTCTAAGACGAGGTACATATCCATTAGATTGAAGGCCCTAGACGAAGAACAATATTAATACTTAATTGGGGTAGATTAATCAAATAAAATATAAAAATTATAACTTCAAACAATTATTATTAGAATAAAGTCGTGTTTGATTTACACTCCAACTTCTAAACATTACATTACATATAGTCGGCTTTTAGTTGTAGTGGAATTTCTTACGAGACGTACAACTCCTAATACGAATCTTATTACAAATCAATAAAAAGTGTGGGGAAACAAAAAAAAGAAAAAAAATTTAGAGGTGCTTTTTCGGCCTTACAATTTAAGAATTAGAAAGGACACTTAAGTTTTTTACTTTTATATTCCCACTGATCAGCTCATGTAAGAATTACAACATCATGTTCATGGTGACAAAAATGATTTTTACCGATATAACACCTTTAATTTTGAGACACATCGAAAATGAACGTAATAAGAAATTTCGTATAATCAATCTTTCGTTTCTTAACAAACATGTTTAACAAATTCTTAATATGCCAGACCCCCAATAATAAAGAACGAAGAGTTCTATAGTTGAAAATCGAAATCAAACACTCTCAAAGGAAAAATTCTTACGTAGATCGGGCGTTTGACCCCATCCATACACCTAATAATTCAAATTTAACTACATGTTAATGGGTATTTTATAAAATAAAATAATATATAACTCGTAATTGAATGTAAGTCGTTAGGTGTATACACTCCGTTCACAAAAAAATTTCCCCTCCATGAGACCATAACTAATGATTCAAAATGCACGAGAGTAAAAGTTAGTTGGGGATAGTAAATGTGAGGGAGTAGGATTTGTTGGGGCGATCATAAATATGAAGAGCAAGTTACACTGCGACATTTATTAAAGAGAATCTCTGCAAGAAAATTGTTTGGCAATTAATGTTATTGCCATCAAGACAAAGATTCCCACAGTAATTAAATTACTTGTTTGCCTGCTCTTTTTCTTCTCTTTCTCATTTACTGTTACTCTACCCCCCACCACTCTTTTGCAACATTTAAAAAACAAAAACTTAAATTCTGTGGGTCATGCATGCATTAAAAGAAAAGTCAAACCCATTTATTACTGAGTTTCAAAATGTGTTCAATTTGTTGTAGTTGTTAAAAAATATGTATGCCTTAAAAACCACCGATTGCTGTTCTTGAAAGGGTGGACACAGACAGGAAAGAAAATGAAGACAAATTTTGTCATTTAAAGGCTTCGTTTGATTTGGAGGATTGGATTCACATTCTTTAATTTAATTTTGGAGTATTGGGTCGTATTATGGGAGTTGAACTATATATTTGATTTGTGAGTTTGTGTATCCATGAAATATGTATTATGGGCTGATGATATAGTTTGATTTAAGATATTGGACAATATTGATTGTGTATGTACTATTTTACCCTTGAGATTGATAATTTTGAATAGAATTAAAAGGGAAAAAATATAAATATACAACCAATATATTCAATGCACAACTCCCATAATACCACTCCCCCCCCCCCCCCTCAATGCAATTGAATACATCACTAAACCATGTGTTCAATCCATGTGATTATGGAGTGAGGCATTTTAGTATATATCAATACCATAAATCAAGCATGGTTATTCAATGAATTAATATTTTTATTCCAGTGCATTATCTTCAATCAAAAGAAACCATATAACTATATATCGTATATACAGATGACACCGTAGTATTCAAGTATCACCATAACAAAAAACTAATATTAGTGATGACAAAATAAAGTGTAAAAGTAAAAACAATTAATAATATGTTTTAATTGGTAAGAACTTCAATTTTATCGGATATTTGGTGACGATAAACTTTATTTTGTCACTAAATAATCTAAAAGTGACAGGATTTGACATCCATATAATAATAATCTAGTAAAAAAAAAGTTACCATTATAATTTTGTCTCATTGTTTTACTTGTCATTGATTTACTACGATAGAAGTTTTACTAATTGTAATCGGTGACTATTTTTACATAATATAATTTTCTTTTATTAGTGATAATTTCATGTAGTCCATTTTTTTCCTCTTTTTTTTTTTTAAAGCAAGGTGGTCGTTGCTAAGACGACTAAAAATGAGTAGAGATGAATTCGAAATTATGTTTTTTTGTTTTTTTTGTTTTTTTGGGTAGGTTATATAAATGTTCTGGAGCTACCCAAGTGGGTGACAGTAAAAAATTGTTATTAAATATTAGAAAAAAATAGTATGTCGATTGATGCAACAGTATAAAATGTCGGCAGTTTTAGTAATTTGAAAAATACGATCCTGAAAACAATTAATGAATGGGATTGTTGGCTAAATAAAAATAAAAATGTCAAAGGAAAAAACAAATAAATATGGAAACACCGACGACTCCACTGGGGATCGAACCCAGAATCTCTGGTTCCGTAGACCAACGCCTTATCCATTGGGCATGAAGTCCTTGTGTGATACCTTCGATTTATAAGATATTAAAGATTCAAAAAATAGTTAATGCTTGTTCTTGATTCTGAATTAAAAGCTGAAATATCGCTATAGAAATTTACAAACATTCCCTTTCCTCCTCAATTAATCACATAGTTACAAATCTAAACAAACAACAAAAGTGAAATAGAAAAATAGGAAAGAAATAAAGACTCCTTTTTTTGCTTTAGGAATGAAAATATCCGCCCTGACCCCTTTCCTAGTTCATAAAAAGAGAAGAATGAATTGATGTATTTATTGGATATTGGATCCGTCTGGACTGGCGCGGTTCGAACCTGTAGCTTCTGCCTTGATAAGGCAGTGCTCTGAAGTTTGATCAATTAAACTACAATCCCAGCGAAATAAGCGATCTAGCAGAAATTTTGATTCTTTTTTAATTTTCGTATGAGGTATTTCTGAAGGACAATTTGGGGGGGGGGGGGGGGGGGACCATCTCGTGGTAGATTGGCGAATTATTGGGCCGGCTGGATTTGAACCAACATAGACATATTGCCAACAAATTTACAGTCCATCCTCATTAACCGCTCGGGCATCGACCTAGGAGAATCAATTTTAGGCTTATTTAATCAACTTCCTTTCGTAGTATCCTATCCCCGTGGAAATGTGAATCCCCGTTGCCTCTTTAAAAGAGAGATGTCCTAAACTACTAGAGGATTGGGGGCGACTTGCCTAACCAACCTCATACTATGATCATAGTATGATCCGTTTTTTGAAATTGTCAATATAATGGGATGATATAGGATCGTTTACTTTTGTAGTTAAAATTTGAGCGATCTGACGATTTGAATACTTAAGAGTAAATTTACAACCAAATCATCAATAATCAAGCCAATTCAAGTTTATATCATAAAAGTAAACGAAAGTTAATATATCAGTTGATTACTTGTAATCAATGAAAATTATTTACTAATTTACTTATAGTCCTTTTTTTTTAAACATTACCTGACTTCTACTTTGATAGCCCGAGAATATTCAGGTTTTGGGCTCGTATAGCTGGGCTTTCGAGGAAATGGTGGGCCAATTTGGTAATTTTGTTCTTCTTTTTTTGGGTGTTGGTGGGGGCTATTTTTTTTTCTTGTTCTTTTTCTTTTTTTTCCCCTTTGGCTCTTTTAGTGTTATTAGCTATTAACGTTTATACTTAGTTTTAATGAATGTCTAAATTTTGATCAAATCATTTTCCCCGTATCAATATATCATGAAATTATTATCATTCGCTGATAGAGAAGTTAAATTTGATCAAAATAAATAGCTAGTAGGCACAACAAATGGCATGTAATTTAATGGTTTGGTGATATGCTAATTTAATCATATGTTTTATGTTCGAACTGTAAAAATGTAGTTGCTTTTACACTTAAGTGGTTTGATTCAATTCAAACACGGATTTAATCAGTATCCGTTGGTTTCGAACACTCAATGATCAATGATTAAAAACAAAAAAGTAATTAGTACATTAATCTTGATACGGTGTTCAACTAAATTCGAGGTGTATTATTTCAAACACGCTCCATACACAAGAAGACATTAATATTTACTCTAATATTATTATTTATAGATAAAAATGCAAATTCATCATGTAAACTACGTCAATTAGCAATTTCATATTCGCATTTTTTTAGTTTTATATTTGATCCGAATTTTTATTGGATTTTTTTTTTGACTGGAAAATATGTGATTGAGTTCCACCCATATATTCAATTATTCAAATTATATATATATAATGTGTGGTTAAATTTAAAGGGCTTTTTTGATTTTGCATATTGGATTGATGTGTATATAGTATTTATGTAGATGTTAGGTTGGATAAATATAATTAAACTACCATATTTGATTTGTATGATTTAATCCATGGCTCAAATTTTAATGTAACTATCAACCTTATTTGATTGCGTGGACTACATTGAATTATTAGTAAAAATTCTATTTTACCCATAAAATTATTTTGCATTGATTTTTGAGCATTTTATAGTAAGAATAATTTAGTAAATTCAATCCAATGATATTAACCAACAAATTTTAACTTCCTCAATCTCACACCCCTTCTAGAGACTCAATCCAACAACAAAACATGGCTCAAATCCATGATGTCATGGATTGGAACATTCCAATACATGAAAATATCTTCAATTAAATATAAAATTTTAATTGAACTATTTCTTATATTATAATGTATTACTGTAAATTAAAAGAGCCCAAACTGTTAGGTGTATTCACCCTATTCATAAAAAAAATTCCCAATTTAACCTCCAAAACTTCCAAAAAATTCTCAATGGTGAAAAGACAAGCAGAAATTGGGCTATCACCATCACACCATGGTCATTGGGCCTAATCATTCGCGTCTTGAAAGTTGAAACTCAACATCTCTCTCTCTCTCTCTCTCACACACACACACACACTCCAACCAACAACATTCTAATAAAGATCCAAATCTTATTCCATCATTCTCCATCGTGTCTTTCTAACGTGACACACGCCATCTTAATCATGTGCAGGATCCATGTACCTCCGCTAAAATTTATTTATTTATGAAAATTTGTGAGTTGTAAATATATAATTCGAACTTTTTGTTACACGTTGTTGAAATACATTTTATTATTTCAATTTATTGGCGCTATATATATTAATGAACGATTGATATAAAAAAAAAATTATATGTATAAAAATAAATACAATGAGACATTAATATTATAAGGTCAAGTAGGATGAAGCAAAAAGAAAGGTTGACATAAATAGTCATCTCCTTTCAACTTACGTGTGATTGTCTAATGTATAGAACCATTTGATATTACTAAAACTCAAAATTTATTATCCTGAAAATGATAAGATTTGAGATTTATATCATGCAAATTTAATTTTCGCTCTTCAAATTTATATATATTTTTTTTTATATACTCTGCCCCTAGAGTTAGATGGTAAAAATTCTTAGTGTATTTCAATAATTTCAGTTAGTTGAATATGTGTTCTCGATTTGATTTTTCCTCCATAGCAATATGTCTTGATTAAACAGAATGTTTAATATTTCTTTGTACTAAAAAATTCAATATCCTAAAATCCTAATACAATCTTCTTGGACCAGTAGAAGTATAGGTATATATGTATTTTTTCCATCCATGATTCACTAGTTAATCTTATATTAATAATTAAAAATATCATTGGACCATAATAATGCTTTTTTTTATAATGTAAAGGACATGTCAAAAAAGTCAATATAACTTTCTCAACAAAGGGAACAAACTCTAAGACAAGGGTGTCAATTTGAGTGAATTGGGTTGAGGTATAGATATAATATAAAAATATCTCAATTCGAACCCAATTCAATCCGAAATGGTCAACTCGAACATTATCTGATTGCGTTCGGGTCAAGCCATCCAATAACCTGGCTTAGCACATTCCAATCCGACCCAATATTTTATTTTACTTTATTTAATTACAAGATTTAGATTTTAAACAATAAAAAATATAAAAAAAATTCAAAAATAAATACATAAATGATATAAATTTAATATTTGAAGGTAAGACCATATTAGCATAAATGTCATCATAAAATCCCAAATCATATTATATAACTATAATATTAAGTTCAAATTTTGTGATTGATGAAGTAGGAAGTTCATAATTAAAAACCACAACATATGTTAAATAACTAACGAGCATGAATAACTAAACTTTATAAACTATTAAAATATTAATCTAAATCTGAATTGTATTTATATTATTTCTTCTATTTTATTTTGTTTTTTAATATTTAAGTAATGAGTAATTTACTTTTTTTTTCTTTAATATTACTTATATTCTTTCACCAGATAATTTTGTTAAATCACAAAATATATAATTTGTTTAACTAATTAAGAATAAAAAATTATTAATCTTATAAATTATAAAATATCAATCTAAATTTTAAAGGATGAAGTTGTTTATGGTATTTCTCGCACAAAAATCATAACTTCAATTGTTTTACTATTATCATTCTTCTTAACAATATAAGTCGATTTTTTTCATTTCTTTATGAAATGGTTCTAGAAATACATATGTCTTCAATTATCTTGAAAATAATTAAATTATGAGGCCAAATATTAAAATAGTAGGTATGGAAAAAAAACAAAAACAAAAATCCAAACTCTTAAATATGACAACAAACTATATTTTTTTTAGTTTCTCGTCATTTTTAAGCATAAAAAGAGTACAACCCCATTGTTAAATTGTTTTTGGTAAATAAAATATTTAAAACTCTTTCTTAATTCTACTAAATATCTTTTCAAGTTTAATCCAATTATTTAATTTGCTAAAAAATATGTTATATTTATCTTTCAATGCAATAATACTTTTTTAAAGAAAGTAGTCAGTGCTAAAGAAAAAAATATATTAAGGAAAAAAAGTTAATATTGAAGGTTAATAAATAAATAAATAAATTGGAAGTGAAAAATAACCATTGCATAAAGAATAGAAAATAAAAAAAATAACTATTCAACTTGGACAAGGGTCGGGTTAGGTTGGGTTGAGTCAGATTTTGGGTAACCTGAATTTTATTTTCGGGTTATTTGGATTGACCTGAACACAATCCAAATACCCCAACCGCAACAGAACGTTTATAACTTTATTTCACCAAATCTCATTTGAACTAAATCAAACTTTGTCACCACATTCCCACCAATCCTCGGTGAATTCGCAATATGAACATTAATGACATGCAAGTATGCAAGATTCAGTACTATACGAGCATGCATTAAAGTTAAGGGAGTTAATGTCAACTATATCTATACTATTATATATTTGAAAAAAGGTTTTTTGACCAAATTATACAATTTTGATCGAATTCTAATTTCTTAGAATTTTAAATTAATTTTAATTGTTTATAATGAATTATTTGATTGGTTTGCATTAATTGTTAATTTCTCTCTCCTAATTATTCAACTTCACCAACTATGTATATTTCATAATTTTTTAATCCTCTATAAACTCTCTTCCTCTCTCTCTCTCTCTCTCTCTCTCTCTCTCTCTCTCTCACACACACACACACACACACACTCACAAACAAGAATATAAAAATAGAATAAGTAATAATTTCAAATAATTACATAATAACATATGTAGATAAATAAAATTTTAATTAAAATATTACGTAATGCCATACAATTGCTTCAATTTAAAAAATATTAGAAAATTCAATATAAACATAATGTCATTTGTAGTAAACTTCTCCTAAAATATTAGTAATTAAAAACTTTCATCTAAAACTTATGTAACTCAAACTTTAAAAATAATATGATATGTCATATCATAATTCCAAAGATGTAAAAGAATTAAAATGTGGACATAATATCATTTACAATATATATTTTTTTCATCGTTTTATGTCTGACCTTTCATTGTATATAGTTTAATGCTACATGAAAATTTTATTACCTAACTTCTTTTTGTGCATTATCGTATTTTTGTCTTCAATTTTTCTTGAGTATTAGATTGTTCTTTATTATAAGAATATATGAATTGTTCTTTATTAATTCCTTTTAGACTTTATTATTTTACTTTGTGGTTTGTTAGATATAAATTTTTCACGTATACATTACAAATTGTTATAATAACAACCAATAAGTTTATTATTCTTACAATACTTATAAATTTGTTAAATTTGATGGATTATTTTTAATTGGTGGTATTGATTATTTTTTTATCAAATAATTATATTAGTTAATTGGATTTATCATATTTTTGTTTTTCATCATGTTTCGAAATATATTTCTTGAGGAAAGTCTAAGTTTGAATATAGACACAATACTTTTTTTTTATTTTTTATTTTGCATCTTAATGTTGCTTTTTTCTCCAATTTTTATTTTCCTTTAGTTGTTCTACAATTCTCTTTTTTGTTTTATGAGTCACTCTACTAATAATAATGGGAATAAAATACATTGATTTAAATAATAGAAAGATATAAACTAAGCAGATTAAATATATTATTTTCTCACTCTTTATGTTGAATGGTATACCTATTAAGAGATATTGGAAGTTTCATTGTTAAGTTTCAAAAAATATTTTTCTTTATTATACCTTTATTAAGTTGGAATATAGAGTCTACATTTATTAAGCTGGAATGTATAGTCTACGCTCAAGAGTTAACCTGAAATTTGAAAATAAATATATTTAAAATATGAAGAGATTTTTATGATAATATTAATACACAATCACTTTTTCATTTGGTCAAAATATAATTATTTTTTATATTTGTGATATATTTACTTTTTCTTATCTTATATTTTATAAATTTATTGCGATTAAATTTAATGTATATTAATAAGTTCTTGACAACTTAACGATATTATACTTTTAAACTAATATCGGGCGTAGCATGGGTTCAACGCTAGTGTATATATATATATATATATATATATGTATGTATAATACTACTTGCTGTTGTTTTTTGTTTATTCTTTCTTGATGGATTCATTTGCATGGGTATCAAATTAAGGAAATTATAGACCAGCCACAGTTAGCCGGCCGCTGGATTACGTACTATTACATATTAATGAGTAATTAACCACCAATAACGACAATTAATGTTCGATAATTTGCACTTGTCAACGCTTTAATTTACCTCCCACTTTTCTTTTATCGGCGTGAAGGTTTCATTGCCATTTCAAATCAACAAGGTCAAAATGTCCCAAAAAGTATAATTGGTTTTACTTTTGAGCATCTTTAATTTTCGAGGAACCTTTTTTTTTAATTATTATTATTATTGTTATTATGATGATGATGACGTGTGTAGCAAAGCTCCGGGAACTTGGGAAACATTTGATTTTCTTTATTTTCATTTATTTGAAATGAAATCAAGCATACTATTAGAAAAAATGTCTATCATGACATTGAAAGATATCCCAATAAATACTACATAGAGACACTTTTATATTTGAGACACTTTGGCAGCAATCTCAATATCTAAAAACGTCTTCAAAACATTACTTTTCGGACATTTAAAAGAGTTTCCAAGCGATTCTCAACAGTAATTCTCTCTAAGAATCGGGAATTATTCAACTATACAATAAAAGCTATGTAAATTTTAAATTCCAAGTGGAAAAAGCATTGGGCATGGAATATCATCTTGTGTTCCTTTTAAGGCAATACAATTAGTGAGAGCATCTACCAGAATCACAAGTTCACAACACCTAATAATCATGATAAATCATCATCTACATACAAAGAAAAAAGAAAAAGGGAAAGGGGTAAAAAAGCATGATAAAAAAGTGATTTATTATTATGGATGGCAAATGGGCGGGTAGGGTTTGGTTGTGTCGGGTTGTAATGGGTTGGTTCATAATGGGTTTTAAATAGGGGGTTGTAAGAGGGTTGAGTGCGGGTTGTATACGGGTCGGAACAGGTCAGAACGGATTCGATAGAAAAAATATATATATTTTTTTTCATATTTATGTGCCTATTGTTTTGATTCTATAACTATGATATTTGTTGCTCTATTTTGATTTATGATCTATTAATTCTTGTCGTTTGATGCACGTACATATTTCGATTAGGAAAAATATACACCCCGCTTGGTCTGAGGTTGTTTTTGGTGGTAATAAACGGAAATTTTGCAAAGTTATTATTTGTCGAATTCGAATAGTGAAATTTCAGTGGAGAATAATTAGTTTGGTGCTATTGATGATAGAATATATGGCTTGAGCGATTCAATGAAATTTGAACTATCTATGCTCAATTTTATATTTTTTTATACAGTGGTTAATTTAATTCAATAATATTTCTTGTAAGAAAGCTGTAGGAGAATGGGATTATTGCAAAATTGAACTTTGTGTGGGAAAGTTTGATATTCGTGAATGCCGATCTGGTTTGTAATTTTGGAAACACACATTCTCATAATTATTTTTAATCTGCTGGTTTAATGATTTCTAGAGTTGCATTTAGCCGTAGAGAGAGAGAGAGAGAAGAGAGAAAAACTTTGGAAGAATTTGTTGATCGGTTTTGTTGTTGAGTTTTATTGTAGTGATAATTCTTTATTTTTTTTTCGTGGTTTGGGTTGGATCATTAAAAACTCATTAAAGACTCGTTAAGAACCATTAGCAAATCATTAAAAAATCAAATGAAAACCATTTAGAATCCATAATCAATTTGACCCATTTTAACCAAACCAGTTTTGACTCATTTAAGTATTTCTCAAATTCAACCCAACCCAAAATCAATTGGGTTGGGTTGGACTCATGGTGTAGAAACTATTTTGCCAGGTCTATATTAAGCATAATATTTCCAGCCATGCATCAACAAGCGTATGTAGTAAGCACGATGCTTAAACTTGTGGATTAATTAATAAATTGGTTTAATCTCATGCAAAGATTGATAATGATTATTGTTAAAACTTAAAACATATGTTGAGTGATATTCTGCATGCTGACACTACTTTCACTAATCTTGGTTAAAATTCGTGACTAAAAGTGACCTGGTTGAATTTAATCATAGATTTTCCTGGCAAGGGGTATAGTCACGAAAAATTTCGTCGTTAAATTTTTTTTCACTAAAATTCTCATTTTTGTCGCTACATTCGTTGCCACTAATGACGAACAAAAAAAATCAATCGTTAAATTCCGTGACTAAATCACATAATAGCTAGTGGTGTTTACCATTCTTCGAAAAAAAAAAAAACTACTTTAATTTACCAACCCTTTTCGTTTACGGAAAATTACAAATTTATTGTGGTGAAACTAGAAATAATGAAAAATTAAAATTGAATAATTAATTAATACAAAGGAGATAATCACTAGTTGTACCTTATTGAGATTAATGCTTTCCATCATAATGCATGTTCAAATTGTTTTTGCAACTACTAATTAAAATGGTTAAACCCAACTTATGACGCCTTAATTGCATAGGTCCGTACATCATCAAGAAGCTTTGAATTTGATCATGATGTTAATTAAAAAAGAAAAAAAAAAGAAAAGGAAGACTTTCACCAAGAAATTGAAGAATTCTAATATAGAAAATTTCTTTACTAAAATTGACAATTCAAAAATGAAAACTATTCAACTATTGTATTGCAAGGACAATTTTCACGGTCCCCAATATAG
Source organism: Petrea volubilis (assembly GCA_026212405.1). Classification (NCBI taxonomy): domain Eukaryota; kingdom Viridiplantae; phylum Streptophyta; class Magnoliopsida; order Lamiales; family Verbenaceae; genus Petrea; species Petrea volubilis. Next base: position 13,018,582 of record CM047884.1, read on the forward strand.
CATAACGCTTGAAGCTTATCAGTTATTAGATTGCTTTTTAAAAGGTGAAAAAGTGCAAATTTGTGAACCTGCAAGTAATATATCAGGAGACAAAAAAAGGGTTTTATTTCTAATCCTAGAGCAATATTCATTGAATTATTAAAAGAGACCTTATTATGAAATTCAATAATTATTTATTTATTTACCACGGGAAATAGATGTCTTTATGTATATATTTTCATAAATTTTTATTTGAATAAATAATTTGGTAAAAATAAATTAGCTTTTTTTTATAACATAAGTCAATAAATAAATATATTAAAAATTTGTATAATAATAGAATATGTTTGGTCCCAATATTAATTTTGGTATTATTAAGCCAATGAATTTTTTTAAAAATTTATGTACAATCAATTTTTTTTAATTATTATTAAAGTAAATGAAAAATACTGTAAATAAAATATTAATTTTTGTTATTTTTATTTGAAATCAAATTTAATCAATCTTATTTTAAAATACCTAATAATTGTTTGATCTTTTGGACAACCATGAATTGTAAATATATATATATATATATATATATATAAATTCATATAAAAAGTATTTGAATTTCATATATGATAAAAATAAAATTAAATAAAACTATGCGTGTACTTAAATAGCTTTAAAATTTTTGAAATATATATATATATATATATAGAGAGAGAGAGAGAGAGAGGGAGAGAGAGAGATTATGTTATAGTATAACTTGCGTGTGTATATATTCCCACGAGTAGTTGAAAATAATAGATTTGGAGTAGGTAGTGAGGATCTAAATGTTACTACCATTTGGTCATTGCCGCAAGTAAAGCTGCAAATGCACCACCCAAACAAGATACACGAGTGGTTGAACGAGATGGACCATGCATGGCGCGAATAAATCAATATTAATAAAAATAAATTGAAAAATTACCACATGTGAAATATGGTTGGTGGCAATTAAATTATTCAAATGTGATATATTTGTTATTAGGTTGAACTATATTTTTAGTCCTGCAACTTAGGTTCTCTAACACATCTAGTCTTGTATATTTATTTTTTACACATTTAGTCTCATATATTTTTAATTTTTAACACATTTAGTCCTGGGGTAATAAATATAATCCTGAGCCCCTATAAATGTGGTCCTGGACTAATAAATATAGTCCTTTATATTTGAACTTTTGGTCCTCCCTCATATCTCCAGCAAAATTAATGATTTTTCGGCTATACTTCTTTTACACATTTGTCCCATAAGTTGAAATCTGTGTAGTTATATTGTAATAAGTAATCTAAAACATTCGTTAATTTGGTTGAAAAATCTTTAATTTGATCGGATAAATGAGGGAGGACCAAAAATACAAACATAAAAGACTACATTTGTCAGTTTAGGATCATATTTGTAGGGGCTTAGAACTCAATTTGTCACCCTAAGACCAATTGCATCAAAAACTAAAAACATACGGGACTAAATATGTTAAATGCGAATATACATGAACAAATATGCCAGAGAACCCAAGTTATAGGACTAAAAGTATAATTAAACATTTGTTATTGCATGTAATATGTTTGAATTAGTCACACAATGGCGAAATATTTATTACTTTTTTTTTTCTTTCCCCTCTTCACTTAAATGCCATATTAATTTTTGGTGTTGAATATATTGAATTTATGATGTATTTTGTGATATTTGTGATGAATTTATGACACAATTATGTTAAAATAAAATTGAAACAATAATCACGTGCGACTAGATATTTACTAACGAATTTGTTATGAACAAAATTCATCACAAAATTATGTTTATTGATGGAATGGATTGGTATGTTCGTCGAAGGTATGCTTTCTTGTAATGTATAATATTGCACTATATAACTCAAAGTTAATTTTTATCTAATTTATGGAGCTTAATTATTTGTGCATTAATAAAAAAATACTCTTTGTACGTATAAATTACGTACCACTCCCATTAATTATGTAGTTATTGAATATATCTACCGGTAAGAGATAAATTGCAGCAAAAGCCAAAAATTAATTGGGTTTGTGATTTTATGAGTGCCCCAATGATTTCAATCATATCGCTCTGACACAAAACTCGCCAATTCCAGCTTGTGTGTGTACATGAACCAGGCTATTGAGGGTTGGTTATCATCTATAACAAAGAAAATTTCATCCTACAGAATATTATAGCTTAGAGGCAAATGTGTTATTTATTGAATGAAATTTCGAAATTTATTTTAAAAAAAAAGAAAAAAAAAGAATGAAAACTCGAAAAAAAAATTACAAGAAAAAAAACTTCAGTAGCAAAAAGTAAACAACAGTGTGAAAGCTGTTATATTAAGTGATATTATCTTATATTTTGTAAATAGTAAATTACATTAAATATTCCAATTTTTGGAGTGTTTTGTACTTTGGTATCCAATTTTTGTGAATGTGCGCTTTGGTACTTAACCATTATTATTTGTGCGCCAATATTATTTTTTCACTATTTCGAAGGAATCTTTGTGAAATATTCTGTATATTCTAGGAATATTAAGAAATATTCCATTGAAATAGTATAAAAAATATAATCAATACACGAATGATAAATATTAAGTACTAAAATGCACATTTACAAAAATTGAATACCAAAATACAAAACATTCCAAAAATTAGGGTGCTTAATATAATTTACCCTTTTGTAAATGATTAAATTTATCTAGATGCAACCCTTTTGTTTTGTCCACAATTAAATAGTTTACAAGTGGCAATTTAATATTTTAAGTTATCACTATATATAATTGGGGAGTTACCGTGACGGGTTGAAGATGAGAAAAATCGGCAGTATAATTTGCGATAAAAAATTTATTGTTGTTGAACATTACTATGAAGTGTTACCAATTATCAATTATGACCACATTGATACAATTTATTTTTTCACATATTAACGTTTTGAAAATTATTTTTATAACAAAATAATATTTTTGTTATTAATTAAACATATATGATTTATATAAACTTTTAAATCGTTTGTACTTTTATATCTGTTTTTAATTTTCTTCTGTCCCCCCCCCCCCACCATAATGTGCTACACCCAATCTATTATATTTCATAAATACATGCTAATTGTGATGTTATTTATGATGAAGCATTTTTTTAAAAGAATATCGAATACTCTAATATATATCATGGGAGAATTACACATATTTCCCCTAAATTATGCAAAAGTATTGACAATCTCCTATTATTTTGAAAATTATCAATACACTTCTAGCATTTGTTGTCGTTTCACATAAAACGGAAGCTATTAGCTCACGTTGGGATTTCTGACGTTTTCTACTAAAAATTACAGTGATATTCTGCAAATGCCCTTTATAAATTTTTCCACATTTTATGTGTACTGAAATGTCCTTTTGATTGTATTTGTAAGGTTTATTTTTATATAATGGGGCTTGTTGTGAGTTTTCAAATTACTTAGAGGTGTTTTAAGTAACATGGGCATTCTATTAATCCCGTCTATTTTAATTAGTGATGGTAAAATGGGTTAGGAACAACGGATTTAATTCAACTCACACAGTTTTGGATTGGGTTGGGTTGGGTTGAGTTTCATTTGGTTGATATTGATAATGGATGTTAGATGGATTGATCACGGATTGTAAATGGATTACCCCATAAACAATATATATATATATATATATATATATATTTATATTTAATTTAATTTCAATTTATTTTAGTATTTTTAAAATCATTTAAAGAGTATATGAACTAATAATTTAGGTTTTTTGTTTTTTGCCTTGATTGAACATAAAATAATCATGAATTGAACCGCTTAAGAATCATATTAAACCAATTTACAACTTACATTCAACTTATTTTCAATTCATCTACAATACTACAACCAACTTATTTCCAACTCAACCCACCATGACCCAATTCAAACCCAACCAAATCCGTCCAATTGTCACTTCTAATTTTAACAATAAAGTAATAAAATAAAGTGTTGATACTTTTCAAACTAAAAAAAAAATTGATAATTTAAAATAATAAAACGTGGTAGACAAATAAAACATACGAACAGCACAACTCAAACTGCAGCCTTCAAAGATTGCAATATCCCATCGCCAAGTTTGAGAATCAATAAATATAGACGTATATATATAGCTGGTGGGCGGTTAGAACGCAATAAATTTTATGCACTGCGCTGTTGTATTGTATATACGTATGAATCGACTTAATTTTCAAACACACACACACAAAAAAAAAAATAATAAAAAAATAAAAATAGAGACTATATATGCACAAAATTTTTTTTTGAATATTTTGGGGTCATTGGTCGTAGCTGTTGACTGTTATAAATGCTAAACACTGAAACATTAAGCATAAAATTTAAGAAGACAAAAGAGTAGTGGGTGTGATGAGTGCGACATATCAGTCGACAGAAAGGGTGTAAATATTTTTATTTTTATTTTTATTTTTATTTATTTTCTTGGAAAAGGCAATGAAATGAGAGAACACTGCTAACAACACGATGGAGAGTAATTATTGTTCCAAACAGATTTGACCTACGTTTTTCCATTCACTTTTTAGCTAATGCCTTCTTTTTTCTTTCTTTTTTTTTTTATCTTTGGAAAATAGGGGGGGTTGGGGGGTGGGGGTGGGGGGCGGAATTGTACTAACTTAGGATGCCACCTTTTGAATTTTGGTGATGGAAGAGTAGGGGCCCCCACCACTAGATGAAACTTGATGATCAAAAAGATGAGGAGGTTTGGCTCCTAATCTCCTATATTCATCAATCTTCAATAAACAAAGGGTTTTTGTCATGGAACATTTGAGTTAAATTCGTGAAATAAAAATTAATATAAAAGATTTTGTAAAGCGTAAAAATGACTAGTGAAAACGTTTGATCGATAGTATATTCTATATGTTATTTTTGTATATATGATAATATTTTAGTCTTAAAAATTTACCTTTTTAACCTTTAGTTAAATTTCTAAAGTCCCATATGTTAATTCTAATTCACAAAAAAATTCATGTGTTAAAAATATTAGTCTGAAATCCCTCATATTTTTAAAAACTAGCACACTGCCCTTCATGTACCACAACTTCCATGTCATGTAAGTTGGTCGTAAATGTGTGAGAAATTATGAAGGTTAGGGTTTGGAGTTTTTTTTTTTCTCTCTCTCTTCCAAAGAAATAAATCGTATTGTTATTTTTTAATTTTTTTAATCAGGGATAAAATTTTAAATTCATACTCAATTTTTTAGAAAAAAAATCCAATGAGTAGCGTGTTAGTTTTTAAAAATATGAAGAGTTTTAGATTAATTTTTTAACTCAAAATTTTTTGTAACGCCCAAATTGGTGCATCACATGTTGTTATTATCATTTCTAAAACAATAAGTTAATTTGACTTATAGAATGTGATATTTCGAACAGTATTTCAAATATGCATTTATATTGATACTTCATAAAGAATTTCTCAATATATTATATCAAATTCTAATAAAAATGTATTTTTATGACATTATAAAACATCAAATTAAAATATAACTATACTCAAATATATCACGCTTTATTTAATATCTAAAACACAAAAGTGTATGTAGAGACACTAGAAAGATACTTCTAATTACCCTTATTGAGTAACTCCAAAATCCAAATAACTTTATGATATCTGGAAAGTGGAAAGCTTCTAACAAAGTTTTTATTTTTCTGGCAGTGAGATTCCAATCTAGGCCCCACAACACTATGCTTCTTGAGCATTTGAAGATGTATTTTGTTTTTACTTGTTTTCTGGCTACAAGGGCAAATATGTCTTTCAAACCTTAAAGACTTTTCTTTTTTTTAAAAAAAACACACACACACACACACACAAACAAACACCGGTTACTCATTTACTTCATATTTAAACTTTCAATTTAATTTTAATTATTCCAAGCCCGCCTCTCAAAGTAAAGATGCACTAAGTAAAGATGCACTAAGTTTACAACCATCAAATGTCAAGTCATGACAAGCCACTAATCAGATTGTTAATTTTTCTTTTTCTGACACGCGAGCGAAATTGGATTTAACAACACAACCGTTTGGCAGATGATAACCAAAATCTAGTTACATGAAACTCAAATCAGGCCTAGACGATATTGAAATTTCAAAATTATAAAATATTACGTTCGATTCCACAATTTCGTTTGCTTTCGTAGGATTACTTCTTATTCTATTTTGTAATAATTTTTTTAGGGTTAATTACAACTTGCACTTTTAAATTTATTTATTTATAATATTTACACCCCTCAATTTTTAAAGTAACAAATTCAGCTCCTCAATTTTGAAAAATAAGGGGTGAATAATTACGTTAAAAGTAAATTTGAGGGGTTGAATTGTTATATTAAAAGTTGAGGGATGTAAAATATTATATGAGAATAAGTTTAGGGGTGCAAGTTATAATTAAACCCTTATATATGGTTGGTGGGATAACACATGACATTTTTCATTAAAAATTTTACAACAAATGTCCAATGGAGACCATAATGTGAGACAATCATATTATTATGACACAATTAGAAAAAGCACACATCACGTGACAAATTTGACAAAATTTTCTATATAATGCAAAACTGATTTGCAATTTACAAAGGGTTTTTAGATGCTATATTTAGAGTAATGCACTCAATTGATTGAATGGACAATACGTTAGATTTATATTTTTTTAATATTTATTCACTAAATTAAAATTATTACATTATTTTTGGATATGTATCGTCCATGCATTCATGTACTCGATACATTATATCGTATGGAGTATGGGATTCACCGAGTCGCGACCATAAAACAGACATATATGCAGATTGATTTTCTATATAATGCAAAACTGATTCACATGATGGCTTGATCCAATGTCATTAGAAGACCAAATTTATTAAATTAAAATAATGCAGATTGTTTTTCTTTTGATAAAGAATATATATATATATATACACACACACACACTCTTTAAAATATTATACAAAGTCCTACTCCTTGTAAGATTTTACTTGGAGTTTATCAAATATTATATTTTTTGAAAATTAATAAATTGTTTGTTACTCGGATATAACAAAATTATGAACTTTATTACAAGACAAATAGGTATAATAATTTTATAATGTATACAATCAATCAAATAAGAAATAAAATTGTTAAGATTTAAAGTATATAGATTTTAAAAATTCTTATTTTTAAGAAGATGATAAAATCCGAACATTTTACAGCAATTACATTCTAAAACTTTTCCAAATACTTTATTGTATAAAAAATCCTCTCATGGTCCCATATGGAGCAAAATAGTAACAACCAAAAAGTTGGTTTATGGAAATTATCAGGAAAACAGAACTATAAGAAAAGCTAGTATTCGCGGTAAAAAATTTAGTAGCAACCCAAAATTATCGCTAATGATAAGCATTAAGCACAATAATTTTTATTTTATCATAATATGTGTGATTTTTATTTAATAATTGATAGTAACAATAATTCTATTTAAATATCATTACTAATACTTAACAACACACATATATATATATATATATATATATATAGTGACGATTTAGTAAAAATGTAAATAATATCACAAATCACTGCAACCATTTCCATAGTCAATAAAATATCATCATATATGCGTCGTTAATTGTTAATAGTGATATTTTCTTTTTTCAAGTTAGTTGTCACTAATTTCTAATGCTATATATGTATTTATCTTTTAAACTATAACATGCAACAAATCAGCACGAGTGATAGATATTAATATGGGATTATTTAATATGTCTCTTACCATTATGGAAAATTAGTTTTTCTAAATTTTATAATTTAAGGACATAAATAAGATATATTAATGTAGGAGTATAAATTAAGAGTACAGAGTTATAAGAGTGTTATTATTTCTATTAAATGCAGCTACGTATAGTTTATGATTAATGATGGGTTTCAAGAGCTCCCATGTGATAATAAAGAATCACAAGATTTTACCTCAGAAAAAAAAAAAAAAAAGACTCACAAGATTAGGAAAAAATTCTTCTATGCATTGAATGTTGTACCCTAAAAAAAAAAAAAAAAGACTCACGTGATGTGAATTATTTTATATTTATTTTATTTGATAAAAAATATTTATATACATGACATAGTTAATTCTTAATCATTGGGTGTATATATAAGAACTAAAGCCCGTCCCATAATAAATTTTTCCCAGGATCAGGTGAATTGTTTCCGTTTGTCAAATTTTTAATATATGTTGTGCAAATGTTTTTATCTATGTATATTTGTTCTTAATTTAATATCAATCGTCCTTTTCAAAAAACAATGGGATAATTACATTCACTGCTCATGAATTTAGGTGAAATTATAAATAACACCCTATTATATCAGTTATTACCAATACTCCCTCAAATTTTGTGGACTTATTAATAAAATGGACGAAAATAATATAATATCTATTTTACCCCTTTAAATATTCGAAATATTTTTTATTAAAAATTTAAAAAATAAATGTAAAATTAAATTAACCAAAATACCTTCCATTCACTCTAACCCTAATCTTCTTCAAACAAAACCCTAACTCATCCCCAACTCCCACTCCCCACCACCCTGCCGCAGCCGTTCACTCCACTACCCTCGCCGCCCCTCACTCCCACTGCCACCGCCCCTCATCACTCCCACTGCTGCTCCAACATCGCTCATTCCACCGTGCCATCGCCGTTGCCGTTGCCTCTCACTCGCGCCGCTGCCGCCACTCCAATCTTTCTCTACCTCTCAATCTCTCTTCGTCTTTCTTTTTTTCCGCTTTTCTTTTTACTTATTTTTTTCTTAGATCTAGATTTGAGATCTCTCTCTCTCTCTCTCTCTCATTTGTATCCCTCTCATCTCATCTCATTTGTATCTCTCTCTCTCTCTCTCTCTCTCTCTCTCTCCCCTTCTCCTATCCCTTTGTGTCCCTGTCACTCACTCTAGATCGGATGGTGGGCGACGGTGGCGGACTGTAGATGCTATGTGAGTGTATATATATTTATAAATATTTTTTATATTATATATGTATATATTTGTAAATATTTTGTATATTATGTGTGTATATATATATTTATATTACGTATATAAATTAAAAAATGTGCAAATATATTTTTCTATCAGAGTACAATATTTATATTATGTATAAATATTTATGATGTGCACATATATGTACATTATAAATAAAAAATATCCAAATACATTTTCTTATTTATTCAATATAAAACATAAGGGTAAAAGTGTCACTTCATAAATGGCTAAATAATATTTCCGCCTTCAAAAGGGTAATTTTGGGAGTTCAATTGAGTTTACGAATATTGCTATTAATCAACGTAACAGAAGTTGGAAATTAAAAGACAGAAACAAAACTTAGGAGGATATTGGTAATAATCGATATAAGAGGGTGTTATTTATAATTTTATCTAAAATTAAGAGTGATGAGAATAATTATTCTAAAAATAATTTAATTTCAAATATATGGGTTAATTTGTTTAAAATGAAAATGAAAAATAATCATGCTTTCTTGATTAGAGGGACAAAATGATACCTATCATGTATTTGATCGGGGGGAAATGGAAATATATTCTTTTATCCAACTTCAACTCGCGTCCCGCGGTGACTATTTTGACCTTTATCAAAAGTAGGGGGACTCAAAACGTAAAATTGACCCGATGAAAAGATGCTTTTTCGCATTGAAAACGGGGATGAGACTGAGAATTAAAAAAGGGAAATGGCCCCCAATACTTTTGCGGAGGATCATTTATTTTAAGATGGTAATGAATGTATAATTCAATTTTTGTCTCATAATTCATATTTGTGATAATTGTATAAAATTAATTTTTAATTATATATTTGATCCGCTATTTTTGTACTTAATATATATACATATATTAAAATAAAAAATAAAGTATAATTTAAAATAAAAGATGTCGTTACTTTCGTCTATTTAGGTCACTGAGCAACAAACATAGCTTCCTCGTTAGTTAATTAGCCCCCAAGACCTGGAACCCTTTTTTGATCCCTTTTCTCACACTTTGTGTGTATCTCTGTGTGTTTTTCGTGTGTGTGTGTGTGTGTTTGTGCGTGCGTGAGAGAGAGAGAGAGAGGTGGGGGGCGGGTTGAATCGTGGTGTCTCCATCATATAACGAGGGTTTCATGTGGGGTTGGGGTGGTTGTGGGGGTATGATCCTACGAGGGTTTCGTGAGAAACGAGGAGGGTTTTTGGCTGGGGGGGGGGGGGGGGTGCGCGGGGGGCCGCAAGAATTACTAAGATGATTCTTTTTTGCCTTCTAAATATGCCCATGCCCACCAATCTTGATGTTAATTAATTACTATAACTATTAAACTAGACGACCTCCTTATTTATTATTCACAGCTTGAAATGAAGTGCTCTCTCTCTCTCTCTCTCTCTCCTCTCTCTCATTTACTGTGGCAGCCTCATCTCACATCTTAAATAGTGCCCTCAACTGCCCCTCCTTCCCATCTCGTGCCATTTCACCTTCCACTGTATGTGTGTGTGTTTTTTGGCATAGCTAGTTCACCTTCTAGTGCGCGTGTGTGTGTTTTTGAGGAGATGTGGACGATGGTTGCTGTTGAAATTCATGTTTGGTTTTTCAAAGGGTTTCTAACAGAGTTTATTGGCATTCTGTCCACCTCCTACTCCTATGTAGAATGATTATTTTTGTTTCTTTTTAAACTAAAGACAACATTTGGAAAAAATTTACAATTTTTGACCCCAAAAATCATGTGATTTTTGTGTTAAAAGAGGAGGTGGGCATACTGCCAACTGAGCTCTGTTGGCTTCTCTTTGCAAAACCCTCGTGAAATTTACCCCAAGTTGTTGTACTATTTGCAGCTCAAGGTAAATGGCCTATATAAATCCCTTAATTTATAATTATTTAGTCCTAGATTTTATATTACTTCAGTACTATTGAAATTCTTGATTCCATGCATGAATTTACATTTTCACATGTGTACAGATTTATTGAAACCAGCTTGGAACCAAGAATTGATGAGGCAACCCTACTTATTTGAGACTCTTTTGTTTTTTTTTTAATTTCATTTTCTTGAATAATGTCTGATTTTGTTATTATAGCTATAAAAGAACTGTTTCAAAAATTCTCATTTCTTGATCTTTGTTGGATCCGTTTGTGTGTGTGTGTGTGTGTGTGTATTTTTCCTATCTGAAATTTGTTGTTAGGTTTCTGTTGGAAAAATTCTTGGCATTTGCAAATCAAAGAAAAAGCAAAATGAGCCTTCTACTTTGGCTTCAAGCCAAGAAAAGCAAAACCCAGTTTATGAATAACAGTTTTTCATTTGCTTTTTCTGGATTTTGGATATGTGTTCTCACAGAACGAGTTCAAAAAAACAAAAAAAAAAGGGTAACAACTTTTTAAATCTTTAATTTTTTTTTTCTGATTCTACTTTTGCAAGTTAGCAAACAGTGATCTGCCAAGAATCTCAACTCCAAATGTTTACTTCCATTTTTGTTTAATTTACCTATGGATTCATGAAGATTCATATGAAAAAAAATTATATTTTTCACTTGAAAACACACACACACACACACACACACAGTACACGCAGTAGGAAGGATGGTCATGGTGGTGGTAGGGTAGGAATGATATTATTAGGGCAGAAAAATAAAATGCTTTTGGTGTTTGCAGAGAGAAAGAGGGAGGGGTATAATATACGTAGGCTCATGATTGATATTCTGACATTTACCATTAAATTATTTTGAAATACAAAGGTGTATTACAACTGAAGCCCATCAGTCCCATTTGTGTTTCTTGGGCTTGTTAACTGTGATATTCACTGACACTCAAAAATCTTCTAAAGTTTTATTATTAATCGAAATAATAATTAATTACAGGTTTCCCATGTCTCCTTGGGCAGCCCAACCATCTTTTTTATAGGGGAGATCTTTTACTCTCTCTCTCTCTCTCTCTCTCTCTCTCTCTCATAATTGTTTTTTTTTTATGGTTTTTTTTGTAATATCTTGTAGTACTTTGTAAACTACGTATATATCTAGGACAATACTTTGTGGCTTTTAAAATATTTTTCGAATAATTAAGGATAAAAAATAGTGGGTATTAAATTGTTAACTAAGACAAGGGTGGCTATTGATTAAGCACCTTGTATCTTCTATTCTACTCTAATTATGTTCCGTCTTGTAGTTTATTTCCTAAATCTATCTATATATATATATATATATGCATACATGTTCAAGTCTGAATTTTTAGACATGTACGTATAAAATGTACTAAAAATGTGAAATGTAAGAACTGCATATCAAAATAAATAAATAAAATTATTCATTCCTATTTTTTTATTGGGTTGCAATATTTACTAATCGTTCTTGATATATTTTGTTTTGTTAAAAGTTCCATAGAATCTTAATTCTTGGGCTGCGTTTTAATGCTTGTAATACTTTGTGTAATGTGCCAGGGACCTCTTGCAAGTACGAATGGGAGTTCGTAATTTGTTGCATGGTAGTTTTTTTTTTGGGTATTTTTAGAACTTGATATTTGTGATTAATGATGTAAGAATTTGTTCTGAAATTGAAAATATTCATATAATTTTTTTAACCCTCCGTTTGGTTCTTGAATTTTGGTAAGGAAAATAGGAAGGAAAATTTTTTCTTTGCTTTAAATGATAATACTCTATGCATTTATTTTTGATCTTTCTCATTTTCCTCTCACTTTTTCTTAACAAAATCTTTGTTCCAAACATAACTTAAATGTACTCGATCACTCTCAGTTTATTGTTTCTGATCAAATTTATCTTGTATGAATGTGGGGAATGTAGGAGTTCAAATTTATTCATTTGAACCATAGAAAAATCAATTGATAATTCATATATTTTAAATTTATGGTGGAAAAAATCACAAATTTTCGTTATCGATGGGAGTGTGTGTGTGTGTGTGTGTTTGTGTGTATTTGTAGTGATAAAATATCTGTCTTTTTAAATCATTTTTTTTTTGGTTTTATATTATTACATGTGGGCAAGTATGGGTTGCTTAAGCCTTTTGAAGTGAAATGTTCCATTGGGCACATTGAATTTTGGGAATGATTATTACCTCCTAGAAGTTATAAACTAGCCACTGGGTCAAATTATATATATATATGTGTGTATATATATATATACATATGTGGTGTGTATTTGATCCTCAAGCACGAGATTAGTGTTCATGTTATTAATTATGTGAACAACAAATTTTACTGTTCCAACGTGACGCTATCAGTGTTATGATAAGCTGGCCAATTAATTAATTATTGTTCTAGCCAAATCTTGAATTTTGAATAGCTCAACAAAAGCAAGTTGTCCATAAGAAGATAAGAAAGAAAAATTAACATTTACACAATAATGTAAAAGTAATTGTTTTTTGTCACTGGGATTGCAGTTTAGTGGGAGGGATTCGAATTGATATTATTAAAGTTTTAGGTTTGAATCCCTTTTTGTCTTTTTCAATTTTTCCTTGGGTGAGTATGTGTGTGCGTGTATATTGTTCTAATTGATATTTATAAGATGTTTCGAGTTGATTGTATAAAAAAAAAAATATTATTCTTCATGTATGGTGAGTGTCATTGTGCTCCCTTGAATTCTAAATAGGCGATTTGTTTTCTCAAGTCATGAAAAAATAATTTACATTTAATTATTCTTGCTCTATTAATTAAGAAGTATTAATGTTAAAAATTTGAAAATTCTATTTGCACTTAAATGACAAACACTAATCTTAGTTTTTGTCGAACAACAAAATTAAAATCTATACTTTGTTATTTCTCGAAGGACATAAGTAATTTGATTACTCGATCAATTTACTTAATTATTACTTGGTATATTTAATCTCTGAAAAATAATTTAATTTTAAAATTGAGGACCTAGCACAATGACACCGATAGTGTATAACTTGAGAATACCATTGCACAAATGATGTAAAAAACTCGTTAGATCCGGTAATTTTGTCAATGATATAATGATTGAGAATATTCGTACTATGAATTTTAAACTTTTGTGACGTTCGTGCAATGTTATTATTGAGTTACTTATAGTATTTATTCAACGAATTAGTAATTACCTCTCGTCGGTTGTTCGCAAGAGGATAACATTAGTTAATAAATTTAATTTTGATCCACCAATAATCTTCTTGTGGTATGGTTTATTCATAATTCTTAAGCTATAACTGAACGAATCGATCGAATTCACCATAGCTCAACTCACCACAAGAAAGCATCTCGTCACTAATGGAAATTTTGTGATGGAAAATTTTTATCATAAATTTAAGATACATGTGATGAATTAGAAACAAAATTTAATGAAAAACGGAAATAAAAAACAATCAGTGACAAGACATATACTAAAGGATTTATTATCGACGAAATCCATGACAGAAGCTATAGTTGTATTTAATTGGTTTGTCATTGAAGAGTTTACATTCTTGCAGTGAGTTGGTGCTTTTTTTTACAATGTATATATATATACACAATATTACCGAAAAATGTACCACAATGACAATTACAAATTTTGACTTTGTCTTAAAATGCGTGGGATATATTCATTATTTAGTATATGGTATGTACGCATGTAACAAGTTTTTCTTTTTTATTTACGCATTTATTATTAATTATTTTTGGTAATTATTATTATTATTATTTGGTGTGAATAGAAGTTTCTGTATTTATGTTAGGGTACTTTGTCGATTTACCGCCCGGGAAAACGGGTCTGTGTACTAACATTAAGCTTATTCGGGCTCTGTATTTTATGGGCTTGGATGATATCCCATTCATTCATTCATATTCTTCGACACCTTTTTCGCCATTTCTTCTGTCAGTAAAAGTATGTAAAGTCCATCTCTATTATTCCTTTCTAAAAGCCCCACCACTTTCCTCAGATATGAAATTTTGAAATTTTCAATTAGATATATATAGTTCTGTATGTATAGATTTGAAAGTGAAATTACTAGTAGCAAAGTATTTAAATAGATTGACAATCGTGAGACAAGGACTTGAATTTGAGAATTAATGTTCTATGCTATCGATTTGGATACTAATCAATTGAATAACGCTTCGTCTCATGTATAGATAGTGGAGAGAAAACATTCGATATTTATCTTTAAAATCCCACATCATTGGCGTACATTCATCCCTTTCTAGTGACTTTATTGCCCGAGGAGTGGTTTTTGTGGGCCAAGTACAAATTTCGAGTACTTTGTATGATAAAATGTAACTAAAAAAAGTTCAGTGATTCAAGCGTAGAAGCGACCAGAGACATCTGAGAAGCCGACAATGCTTTCAGCTGAGTGATGGAAGGTAACAAAATCCTGAGATCAAAGAACATATAGCAAATCAAACATGCATCTTGAAACAAATTGATCAAAGACATCCTTAAACTGTTTTGTGTTCAATTAATAACAGAGCTTTTATCAATGCATCATCTAAGCGCCCTACCTATAAAATGTAAGACAAGATTGGTGGCATTTACATCTTTGTAAATGCATCAGTCATAACTTCTCTACCTCTCTTCTATCTAATGTTAATTCAACTATAACTCAAATGAACCTCACAAACTCAGATTTTCCAACTCTATATCCAGGGGGCCGCCAGAAGCTGGCTGACTCGTCGAACGGCGTAATCTCTTGGAGCGTTGAGCATGCGAGACCGAGTAACGGAATGGTGATCCAGTCAGAGATGACGAGTAAGAGCTTTGATTGGAGAATGAGTTTGACGAATTTTGGTTATGTAGATCGTGATGAGCGCGTGTCAACCCCTTCCGGTTGAGAGTGGATATTAGCCCTGCCATTGCACGTCGTTTGGTGGCATCGTCTACGTATAAAAGATCATCAATTCTTGCCATTAAGTTGAAGGCTAAGCTCTCCATCACCCTAGAGTAGCTTTCAAGAATTGACTGCCCAATATCCTAACATGACAACGAAATAGATGGACCATAATTGTGAGTATTGATTACACAGGGACAAAAGACGAATACATGGCTAGATATAAGGACCAAAAGTATAATTCTCCGAGTAGAAATTTAGGGATTGTACCTTGTTATACTGAATCTTGTTCATGTCCAGAGCAGTTTGCGGGAGGCCCGGAAAGTGCAACTTCAAGTTCTTGAGAAGGGTCTCGGCTCGATGAGCAAAGAGTTTACTCTTTTCCGCATCACAAACAAGGCCCTTCACAGTGCTTCCCCAAAATGAGCCCGTTTTCACATGGTTTAGCTTCTTCTTTTGATGTTTGAGCCTCCAAAAGTGTGCCGCGGATTCAATCCTGTTTGCTATTTCAAGAGTACTGTATTCTGATGAGAGGTCCATGTAATCGAGAAGACAGTCGGGAGAGAACTGATCGGCAGTTATATAACGGTAGAGGATTTCGCCCAAACAAGACTTCTCGCTCTGAAAGAAACAATAGTCGAATACATCAACAACAGCTGCTTTAAGATAGGATTAAGTGATTCTATGCAAGAAAGGAAACACAAAATAAATATTGACATATGAAGCAAAGATTTTGTCAGATCGCCAGAAAAAGCGGCAAGCATGTCCTGCAAGTAATTGAGCCAATCATGAACAATCAATATAGCTCTTCCTTTACTAATCATCTCAAATCCATTTATTTCTTCTACTAGATATGGTAGGACGAAGCCAAGAATCTAATTGAATGAGGCGGGGGAGAGGAAATAAATAAATAAAAATAACATATTTTGAAATCATACGAGTGCACGATGATCTATGTATGTGTCACGTTTCAGGCCCACAAAGCCGTTGGACAAAGAAATTATCTCCAAACTCATCGAGGACTGTGAATTTGGGATATAAATAATTTGTCCAGAAAGGTATACTATGAATGCAAATGAGTTTTTAGCCAAAGCTGTTGCACTTTTTTCATCTACTTCATGTGAAATAGGTACCACACTATAAAACAATAAACACCTAAAAAACTATGTAACTGTCCATAAAAACATCAATTCACCAGAAATCAACTCCAAAGTAGGCAAACAAAATTTTTATACCTTAGGCAAGCTCTCCAAATAAACCTGCGGCACCTCCATCTCCGCGAGCACACTCGCATTGATCGCCACGGCAGCTTTGTAAATCTGATGCGTGCACTCCTTGCACTGCTGCAACTGCCTCCTTGTCTCCTCAGACAATCCTTCTGCTGGCACCCTAGGAAAAGGCAACCACCATTTCTCTTCAAGCGTCACCGAAGGCCTTCTAGCGGAAGGCGAAGAGCACGAATACGGGCCCATGTGATCCCCGTCAGCAACAACTATCCCACGGTCGACGTAGTAAAACTCAGTGTCGCGAAAACCATCCAACATGGCGATCAGCATCCCGTCTAGCTTCTTGAGTGCTGGGAGATTTATGTATAAGTCGGATCTTTGTTGTGTCACCATGATCTCAAAGCTGCCACCACCGGGGAATTCTTGGACCGCGGGGACGAGCTCAACTATGGAGTCGCTTACGCAGAGAAGCCACTCCATTTCGCGCTGCCACATTGATTTTTTTGGTGGGGCTAATGGCTCCAGCTTCCATAGCTCTCCGAAAACACTGGCTGTTATTATATTACGCAGGCGAAATTAAGATAATGAATATAATAATATTGTTGCTAGCGCAATAGGCGGAACTGGTATATTCTGGTCCGATAACTTACCATTAATTCCACTTTGGTTCCCTTCAATTTGATTTCGTCAATTTAATCCTCTATCATTTTAATTTCATACGATTTGGCCCCAAGCCTCAACTTTAGTTTCCAAACTTGGGGAAATTGGACAATATAATGCCTTACTTGAAAACAAAAATACACCTAATTAAGAAATGTACCTACAATTTCTACCTCACATTCGGTTGGGTAATTTTTTCTTGGTAAAATTCTCACATTTTTGATACGGACGAAACTAAGTAGCGAGACATACACCATTAGAAAAATAATATATCTAGCTCCTAACAAGAAAATGGGTTCGCCAAAAGGAATTTTCTAAAGCAGTTATGGTTAGTTAAACAAGTTGTGCTGTGCTACACTAGACAAACTTTGATTGGATTTTGACCGGAATCGCCAAATTTCCCTGATTTCCATCGGAATTTGGCTGGACTTTAACCTTGCGGGGATGAAATCAAAACAATACAGGACCAAATTGAAAAAAGTGAACCGAACATCACCAAAACCGGACTAATGGTACAATATCAAAAATTCTAATCTAAACCCGGTTTGATCGAACCCAATCAATCATGTAGCGAACGATCACTCTCAGTCAACTATACACGAATCACCACGTTTTTAACACTTGTTCGATCGAATTTGAGGCAAATCTAGGCTAGAATATCCCGTAAAATATGGGGACCAAAATGGAAATTTTTGCCATTGAAATACATAGTGAACCTGCGAGATTAGTAATTGCATTTGAGATTGCTAAAGCCGTGCTCACTCCTTTTCCTCCACCAGACATATCCTCTCCCAGCAACAGTTTCGCAAACCGTTCCTTCATCAATTCAGCCTCTGCAACCAAACACAGCAATATCCCAATCAGAGCGGATAAATTAATCCTAGTACGAAAAAGTGATTAAAATAATCACTTGTCCCCTGTTATAGAAATGACATAATGCAATTATAAACTCACCGGTCAATTCAGGCGGCTCAGGTTTTTCTCCGTCCGGCTTCTCCGCCGGAAAGACGACGTGTCTGCCTCCGACGACCGGCAACATGATCGGCGGCGGCGGCAAACACTCCGAATTCGGAGGCAAATCCGACGCCGGGTGGCGGCGGTGGGAGGAAAATGTGGCTGCGCTGGAGGTCGAACTCTCCGACTCGCTGACGTCGGCGCTCAGGCTGTAACAACAGTCGAACCGCCGCGACTCCAAGTCTTCGAAGTCGTCATCGGACTGCGAAATAGCACCATTATCCATCCCTCTCGATCGCTTTAATCAATCCTTCTCTGGAACTTCAAAAAAAGTTGAAATTAGGGCAAAATCCACTGGTTCAACGGCACAATTTCAACGTAAAACTGAGTGGAAACTGAAAAGCTATCGAGTGAATTGTGGTATGATTGAAAGCGAAAAAGAAGAAAATGTGGTGACAATAAAGTGAAAGCAGAGTACTGTATGATGGGTAAAGGTGTAGAAAGAGAGGAGGGGGAGAGAGAGAGAGAGAGAGAGAGGATTGATTGTTGGTTAGATGGAAATATATATTATGGGATTGAATACACGTAGTTAATTGGTGGCTGTGTGTGAGATAATAGATATAATTTGTCGCAGAGGTGCGGCGGCCCCACCGTCACATGGTTGTGGCCGCCTTTGTTCCGCCACGCTCCGACCAATCGTTTTTTTGGCGCGCTCTACGGGCTGGAATTTGATTCTCTTGGGTCAAACATTGTTATCGCCAAAAATAGAATAATAATTAGTCATTAATGCTACTAGTATTAATGTCAAATACTCTAATAAATCTAGGGTAATTACATTTTATACCTTAAATTATATCCTACATGGCTATATTATATTTATTCTGCTAATCTATAAAAATATAATAAATCAGTCTCTAATTTTATATACTAAGGCTGATTTGTGATATATGTTTGGCATCATCAGATACTAATTTGATATATTTAATTATTCAGAAAAATAAACACAATACAAAATGTAATTTATCGGTGTAAAGTGTAATTAACCCAAAAACCTTGTATAGCATGATAATAACCTAAAATATAGTAAGGAAAATTTTATTTTGAATCATTTTTATTTCAATTAGATAATCCATGTGCATTCTGTTTAATCATTTGCGAGTATGTAATTAGTAGTTAATAATTTATATAATTAATATTAATTTCTATTGTGAGATAGAAGGCTAACATAGTCTGTAATTCATAATTAAGTATTTACATAATTTTAGTTTCTATTATGGAAAATAAGACAAGTACTAATATAGTAGGAATCGTTTCGCACCATGCAACAGTCTTAAGCCACTTAGCACCTACCTAAAGCGTCCATACGGTGCCTAGTTGACCCCTGCTCAAACAATGGCATGGGCTCAAGCATGGGAATACGCCAAGCGTAGCCCGACCGGGGAGAATAAGGGATTTTAGGACAACTATAGGGTCCAGTTCGGAGTAGCATTCCATATAACCGTTTTTGATACCTATTGCTGACTACACATAGAGAACGCCTTCACTACTATGCGTCAGGAAGACAGGAAATATTTCCGATATTACCTTATTTTGACACGCCACTTCATCTAATCCAATATATACACCTTACGCCATCTACAAATAGAATATCAAAACACTGTTCAATAGTATGTATCTTATTATGAATGAAGCACTTTATTCTTTTAGTACTTCCCTATGATCTTGTGCTCAAATTTCTTCTTTGACTTAATTATCGAAAGGCCTTTTTGATGGCATCACCGGCTAGGTTCACGCGTATCGCTACCTTGACGGGTTGAGGACCCGATTTGGGGACCCGTTCAAGGAAGACACCATATCAAGTACAGAACTTGAACCAAAAAGATCGTATTTAACATGGGTTTGATCAAATTAAAGTTAATTAATAAACAAGATTATATATTATTTATAGTATAATTAGTACACAATGAGGTATAATTGCATAAATGTGATAACACTTGTTATACAAATTAATTAAGTATGATCTCAACAAAAAATTACTTTGGGACCAAAACATTCAAGTAATAAACAACATTCAAGTAATAAACAAACTTGCTATCCACAAATTCAACCACTTATCAAGATTTGATTATAGCGATGAGGTTTAGTTCAATTGACAAAATTAAGGCTTTAAGACTATGAGATTTTGAGTTCAGTTTCCCACCAAAATGTGTTGACCGTTATTCTATAGTTGTAGCAGTCTTTTGTTCTACTCTCATAATAATTTGGTTATTTATTTATAATTATAATACTTGTTAATATTGATTGTAATAGATCGCTTTCAAAAAAAAAAAATCTATTTTCACAGTTGCGTTAATTAAAAAATTGTAAATTTGACTGTTTGTCTTATAGTTTTAGCTAACAGACACTTGTTTTTATTATCAATTTATCATACAGATAGCCATCATTAATGTCAAACGTAAATACTAATTTGTTCAAAATATAAAGGACCCATATATTAACGTTTGGCATGATACATATTAATTTAATAATAATTATAATCCAATTATAAATAAGAAAATACTTTCTCTTTCTATCCTCTTGCAAGATAATGGGACGTTAAATTTAAGAATGATTTCTCATTCCTGCTTAGTTTAATTAATGAAACATAGAAAAGATAACGAAGCTCAATATTAATTAAATAATAATGTTTTATTTTAACACCATCGATCTTGATAATATGTAACACACACACACACACACACACACACACATATATATATATATATTAAAATGTCATAAATTGTCATATTATATTAAAATATTAGTCTTCAGTCCAATAATTATATATTCTCATAATTACACAACACAAACTAATATATAAGATGAAAATCACCGGAAAATAATAAAAAATAAATAAAAATACGAATAAAAACATGACCAATCAATGCCTTAATTCCAAAAATTTATTTTGATTCATTCAATGCTGCCAAGCTCCAACCAGCAACCAAAAATTAATGTAGAAAAAGAAAAAAAAGGTACTGTGGAGTTAATATTGAATATTAGTTTATAATAAACTTTAAATTCTCTAGCCACCCTTTCTGTCCAAATTATTGAAGAATTTGAATTATAATTTTGTGTGATGTGATGGCAGAGGTTTGGTGAAATATAATTAGAGGCCAGTCCATAATATTTTAATTGCTCATTAATATTTGTAGCTCTTTGCATTTGTTATTTTTTGTTGCACTATTAATTTAATTAAATGTAGAGTTTTTATGTTGGGCGAGTGCTGTTAATGTGCAACACAACGCATTCACTGTAAGGCTTTTGTGAAAACACGTGTGTCTCGTAAGTAAACAGATATGAAAATTAAATAATGTGAGTATTACCACACAACAACCATTAGTACTATGTCAATGCAGATAGTAATTGATATTTACTTAGGTAAATTTATTCATGGATTGAATTTATTTATCATGAAAATATTATTCTTTTTTTTTCTTTTTGGTCTTAACCATCCGGTTCCGACTCATTGGTCGATTAATTCAAATCGAGTACTGCAGAGGCCCATTATGGGGTTGACCCTCCCAACTCAGTTGCTCCATTTACAACACCAGAATTCGAACTTTTGACGTTGCTGAAGGGATCTAGCGCCTCATCCCGCTAGACTAACTAGTAGTTGGTGCATGAAAAAATTATTCGGTCTTTCATGAATAGTGCACTTTGAAATTTATATATATATATATAAAGTCGTGGAAAGAATATTATATCTGGGCCCAAAAGTTACATTACATCAAAAACCTTTAGTTCGAGCATAAGTAGGCCAGCCCGAATTCTATTTAGGGGTGTGCACATCTTGATAAATCAATCAAATTATGTCGGGAAAAAAAATCTATATAAATCCAAAATTTTGATTTAGTATTTGATATCCTTTTTCTCTTTTGGCATTTGATTCAATTTCAATTTTGGGATTCAGTATATAATACCGAATTAAATACCCAATTTATTTATACATTATATATATATATATATATATTATACTTTATATATATATTTGCATATATAATTATATAAGATAATTGTTTATGCCCAAAATACATTTTCTTGTATATATTTTTAAAATTTTTAATTAAATTTTGATAATTCGACACAAAATCAAATCGTACTGAAAATTATTTCGATACATGCAGAATCAAAGGTTTTTTTTTCGCACACCCCAAATTATATTTCTCTAATGGGTGTTTCATCACCTAGCAGTCGACGGGTATTACTCAAATCCTATCTCGAACCTATACATATTAATACAAAACATAGATACTCAGATCCAAATTCTACCCGATTAAATACCCAATGGGTCTACTTCTGGGATAGAAAAGCTAGACCTTGTTTTATAGTGTACACTACATATTAAGTTTTGATGTGAAATATCAATTTTGAATTATAAGATCTGAAAAGCTGTTAATGTATGGTCTATCCTTGAAAGGATCAATGTTCCTTGCTTGAGCTTTTTAGACACAGGAAACATGAGATGGTGTACTCATAATCTCTTTTGCTTTGAAGGTGCTAATAATTCTAGATGACTATGGATTCTTGTTTGGCCCATCAAAATCTTTTACTGTAGTAGCTTTAGTCTTCTTTAATAATACAATTCATTCAATTACATCAATAATTCATGTATTACAATCAAACTATCAAGGTGCAAACGAACTATTTTGATATAATTGAACAATAAAACTATTATCAAAATAGAAATAATACCCACACATTTTGATGGGAAATCAAAATCAAACCCAAGATCTCATATTTTGGGGAATCAGCTTCGCCATCAAGTTAGGCCTCATAAGCCCTACTTGCTTTAGTTGCCTGCATAAATATTGTTAAGTTATTGCACTAGGGAAAAAGGAAATAAATTAAAGCTGTAAATGAATATTAAATGAAGCGGATATCTAATATCCGATTAAGTTTTATAATATTTGTATTTGTATTCGAATTTGACGGATATTTACAACCATATATCCGCATTTGAATCCGATCAATATTTAGCAAATTCAAATATATATATACGTTTAGTATTTTTGAAAATTGAACAAAATTATAGATATTCGAATATCTGTTTCCACTTACAAATATCTAAATACCTGAATCCACTTATCTGAATTTATTTATAAAAATAAAAATTTAAATAAAACTTATATAACTTACCTAATTGAATTTTCTATTTATATATATTAGTATACGCTCTGGTTGATATAAGTAAAATTAATATATATACCTATATTTTTATTTCATTGTAAATCATGGAGATATGAGGTGATTATATATATATATATATATTTTTTTTGCTTTATATTTTACTAAAATATATCTTATTATTATTGTAATCAACATAACATGTATTGCTTGTTTCTTGTTCTTATTGTAATAGTCAAATTAACATATTTGATTTAATATAAAATATAATAGTATATATAGAATTTGTATTACTCAAAAAATAGAGAAAATGAATTACTTTTTCAATATACTAATTAAGAAAATACTTGGCCTTTATATAGGCTTACAAATGAAGATAGTGGTCATCAAAATAGGAACATGACCCATACCACTAAGTATACTCATTTATCCATGACTCCAATAACAATCTAAAAATAGGAGATGCATTTCCACTAACCACATTCATTTATCCATGACTCCACTAACATTACTAAAAATAGAAGATAAAATATGTTAAATTAAATATTTAACATGATTAGTAAAAATTTAATTTTTCTTTAACATATCTATACTATTATATAAAGGAGAGTCTGTTTTAGTAACTAATTTTGGTCTGACAAATTTTTTGTCTGTCAATTTCTTTTTCTTTTTTCTTTATTTCTTCTCTCCCCTCTCTTCTCACATGCTTTTCTATTTCTCTCCTTCTTACTCCGCCCCTCTCTCTCCATCTTTTTTCATCTCTCAAGTCTCAATACTATTCAATATCATTTTGTTAACTTTATTTGTAATTATTTTTATTAGTTTTTTTATTTTAAATTAATTTATTTTTACTTATCATTAATTTTATAAATCTATTAAAAATAGTTAAAATATTTTAATAGTATAGATACTACGAAAAATTTAGTATATCATTAAGTTATATTATTTTTTATAATATACACACATCGAGTGTTCCAATATTACTAGTATAAATAATCTAATTAACGCACACAAAGAATAAGAAGAAATTAGTATATATATATACACATTACTACTGCTAATAATAATAATCATAATAATAATAATTTTTTAATATTATTTATCGGATACGGATAATAGATATATCCCACGAATATACATTTGGAATGAATATTAAACAAAGTGGATATCTTTTTTTTTTTGGTTACATCATAGTGGATATCTAATTACCATATATGTATCCATTTATTACTAAAATATATACGCACGACCGGATACAAATAATATTTATTTTAAATAGATATATACGAATATATACCCTATACACATATATGAATGCGAATGGACACAACCTTCAAATGAATTATGCATCCCCTTTTTAGGCTAGAAAATTGCCCTAAACGAACCTGTTTCTTTCTTTCTCCCATTTCATTTGTGCGTGTGTGTGTGTGTGTGTGTGTGTGTGTGTGTGTGAAGAAGTGGTGGTGTCTGTCTCTGTGGACAAATATATTCAAAAGTAACAAAAAATCTATATTCAGCGAGGCCTCGTTTGATTCCTGTTTGAATATAGTGGCGTTTGTTTGGCCCACAGAGCATTGGGCCAACCAAAAAAAGTCTGTTTCACTTCAAAATTATTCTATATATACATATTATATTTTTTAATTTTTAATAACGAGTGTATCCATTGAGTGTTTTTTTTTTTATTACACATTCTTACCCAAGTGCTCTATGGAAGAGAGGCGGATCTTCATGGTGACATAGAAAAGTGATGGCTCCTCTAAGGTGCAATTTTTATTATTTTTATTATATATATAATTGAAATAAAATATTAATTACAATAGTCCAAGCCCATTAATCAAAAAAATTTAATTACATTTTAAAAAACTTAGTCAATTAGCATAGCTCAACATTCATTTCAATTAAAAACTCAATTAAAATTGAAAATCCAAGCCCGCTAAGCACTGATTATTTATTATAGCCAATCTATGTATAAAAGTAAGAAAGTGATTGTAAATTGTGACTGGAATTGCAAAATGAAAATTTTATTACAAAATCAAACACAAACACCCCCTAACTGAGAGCTCATTTGAATGATTTTTTTTAGAGGAGAAATACTTTTTTTTTTTAAAAAGCACTATAAAGCAAAAAAAAAAAATATATATTTGGATGATTTTTTAAAAAAAGAAAAAATCAGAAAAAAAACCAAAAAGAGGCATTTTTTTTAAATAAAAGAACTTTTTATTATTGAAACAAAATACAAAAATGTTTGATTTTAAAAAAAAATGATACTATAAAAAATACTACTCAAGAAGCACTTTTTAAAAAATACATCCAAACGGCCCTTGAATCTCTTTCACCCATTAGCACCTGCTATACTCTTTTGTTTTTTTTGATCTGTGAGTGGACCAACTGATAGTTTACTATATATATATATATATATATATATATGTATTTATACTTTATTTGTGTGTGCTTTTTGTTTATATTTCTTTTATATTTTTTGTACTTTTATTGTGTGTGTGTGTGTTTTTTTTTTTAAATATTAGTTTTCAAAAAAATATTCGTTTCTTGAAACTCAGACACATAATTTCTCAAACAAAAAGGAAGTTCCCTTTTTCCAATATCATCGCGGCGGTCTTGTTCATATTATCTATGTAGGTATAGTCTAATTAATATTTTTAATCATTAAATATAAATATAATAATACAAAAAAATATTTTAAAAAATAAAATATTAGATCATAATACTTAATTCAATAATTAAAAATTCAATTAAATACTGCTCACATGGATAACATCTACCGTGTCCCCATGGCGACATAGTTCCTGGTTCCCACAAATATGTCGACATTTTAACAAGAATCCTTAACTAAAACAACCAGCGAGAGCTCAAATTCATTTGCCATTACTAAAATTCCTCCGAAAGATGAGCTCATGCAGTCGCCATGCATTTGCCATTCTCTCCTCATTCCCCGCAAATTCCTTGCCCTCAATGGCGGCATTATATTTCCACTCACCGGAGGCGCTATCTGCTGTGTTTCTTTCAGAGGCATTTTCACAAACACATTTGGTGTTTCTCCTATAATTCTTGCTTCCTTTTTTCAGAGTTCCAGCTATGAGGTTTGACAAGCGTCTGGAGTACCCTGTGGCTCGCCGGGATGAGTCTGTGGTTGATAACTATCACGGCGTTAAGATCCCGGACCCTTATCGATGGTAATGATTTGGGTGTAGTTTAAATTTTCAGAACTTTATTGTTGATAATGGTTTAGTTTTGGGAATCAAGAACTATGAAGTTCTGAGTAGATTTGCATTTGTTTCTATTGTTTAGGGATATTTTTAATGGTTTGAGTTAATGTGATTAGGCTTGAGGATCCTGATTCGGCGGAAACGAAAGAGTTTGTAGAAAAGCAGATGAAATCGACAGAGTCTGTGCTTAAAACATGCGAAACACGCGAAAAGCTTCGCGAAGAGCTTACTAAATTATTTGATTTCCCCAAATATAGTGCTCCATTTAGGACTGCTGACAAGTACTTCTACACCCATAACACTGGTCTACAGCCACAACGAGTCCTATATGTTCAGGTTGCTCATCAAGATGTTAACCTTTATTAAATTTCATTCAGCATCTGGTTTTCTCATGATTGTAAATCATGTTCGATTTTGAAAGTTTTCGTCTTTTCATGATATAGGATGGTTTGGATGGTAAACCTGAGGTTCTGCTTGATCCAAACGCGTTAAGTGAGGACGGTACGGTGGCATTGACTGCATATGCGGTTAGTGAGGACACAAAGTACTTAGCATATGGCATTAGTTCTAGTGGAAGTGATTGGGCTACCATCAAAGTTATGCGTATTAAGGACAAGAAGAACGAGCCAGATATCATTTCATGGGTAAATTCTCTAGATTTCTTATTGTACAGACTTATTCCAAGAACTAGTAACTCAATCTTTTTTGTTTTTTTTTTCCATTTTTCAGGTTAAGGTTTCCAAAATCAGTTGGACGCATGACAGCAAAGGTTTTTTCTACAGCACTTATCCAGCTCCTAAGTAAGTGATAATTCATTGTGACAAACATGTTAAGATTTTCACGGGCTTAATATTCCACTTGTATTCTATTCTCAGCGGAAAGATTAATTTTTTTGCAATAGAGAATTACGTATCGACATTTAATACAATTTTGAGCTACTGCTTCTTGCATAAGTTATACAGAATACACACAGTTCTTCTGCACTCTTTTCAGTGGTTTAATTGTGATCTAAGTGTTAGATGATTTATTCTGAAGGGATGGTGAGAAGTTAGATGCCGGTACAGAGACTCAAGCCAATCTAAACCATCAACTGTGTTATCACCTTTTGGGTAGTGATCAGTCTGAAGATATACTATGTTGGAGAGATCCCGAGAATCCTAAATATATATTTTCCGCCTCAGTTACAGAAGATGGGAAGGTACTAAATTCTGAGTACTTTTAGACAAGAAATGAAGTTTTGCTACTTGGTTCGGTATTAAGTTGGTTGTCCGTGAGGAACAAATGTGGATGCCAAAAAATTGGTTCCCCATAAATGATTGCATAATTAATTTTTGGGTTAATTACAAGAAATCCGTTGACGTTAGGCCCATCTTCAGAGTATCCCTTGTGGTATAAAAAAATTACAAATACCCCCCTGATTATAATCCTATGTTACAGATTTCCCTAACTGCGGGTGGGATTTGTAATAAAAAACCAAACATTAGGTGGGTGTTTGTGATTTCATACAAGAGGGTTTTTTTTTGTGAAAAATGGCCAAACCTTAGGGTCCTTTTGTAATTAGCCCTAGACTTTTTAAACAAAAGGAAAAGAAAGAAAGTTATATTATGACTTTTGGACAATGAAAATATGTGTCATCTTTTAGCATTTGACAAGGTCTTTTGGTTTCTAATACCGTATGAAAACACTTATGTAATTTATTTGATTTATCAATTGACTGGTTTTCCCTATTCTTTTTTGAATATACAGTATGTTCTTTTGTATACCATTGAAAATTGCGATCCTGCAAACAAGATTTACTACTGCGACATGTCAGCGCTCCCCAAAGGACTTCGAGGTTATAAAGGCACTAAGGAGTTGCTTCCTTTTGTGAAGCTTGTTGATAATTTCGATGCTTTATATGACTATATTGCAAATGATGACACAATTTTCACATTCCTTACTAATAAGGATGCTCCAAGAAACAAGCTAGTTCGTGTTGATCTGAGGGAACCTACTTCTTGGACTGAAGTGCTTCAAGAAGATAAGAAAGATGTGCTTGAGTCTGCTGTCGCTGTAAATGGAAATAAAATTGTAGTGAATTATTTGAGTGATGTGAAAAATGTTTTGCAGCTAAGGGACTTGAGAACAGGTGCCCTTTTGCACCAGTTACCTATTGATATTGGAACAGTGTCTGAGATTTCATGTAGACGCAATGACAAAGTCGTCTTTGTTGGGTTCACAAGCTTCCTTATACCTGGCATTATATATATGTGCAATGTTGAATCTGGGGTACCAGTTATGAGAATCTTCAGAGAAATTGATGTCCCTGGTTTTGACAGGACTGATTTTGAAGTCAGTCAGGTAAATACTACTTAAGCTTTGCAGTTAACCACTGGAGAACATAATATTACAACTTAGATGAAAATATGTTTGCACTTGTTATTTATTTACTTTATTTTTTTTCAGCATATCAACAATGTAGAGAACAAATTCCTTTTGCTAGTTATGGAAGCTGGAATTCAAATAAATGGATTGTCCATATTTTTGTCTATGCATTCAAGAATCTTTTATCCTTTCCCGCCTTTTCAGGTTTTTGTGCCCAGTAAAGATGGTACTAAAATCCCAATGTTTATAGTGGCTAGAAAGGAAATTTCTCTGGATGGATCGCACCCCTGTTTACTCCACGGATATGGAGGATTTAGTATCAGCGTTACCCCAAGTTTTAATGTGAGTCGCATTTTGCTTTCAAAGCATTTAGATGTCGTCTTTTGCATTGCAAACATACGTGGAGGCGGAGAGTATGGGGAAGGATGGCATAAAGCCGGAGCCCTTTCAAAGAAGCAGAACTGTTTTGATGACTTCATATCAGCTGCTGAATATCTTGTCTCTGCTGGTTACACTCAGTCGAAGAAGCTGTGTATCGAAGGTAGGAGCAATGGCGGGCTTCTTATTGGGGCTTGTATTAATGAGGTATCTCTTCCCCATTTTCTTCTCCGGCACTTCTATCTCTATATTTTTAAGGGCTATTATGAACAAAACTGTAAGAAAAATTGCAAATAACCTCCTAATGTTTGGTTTCGGTATTGCAAATACCACCAGCAGTTAGGGGGTATCTGTGATACGAAACTGAACAGTAGAGGGGTATTTGTAATTTTTCGTATTACAGGGGGTTTTGTGAAAATGGGTCATACCTCCGGGAGTCTTTTTGTAATGAGCCCTATGTTTTATCTAAAATCTTCAATCAGAAAATTGGAAAAATCTTGTGGTTACAGAGACCTGATCTTTTTGGCTGTGCTCTTGCTCATGTTGGTGTTATGGATATGCTAAGGTTTCACAAGTTTACCATTGGTAAGGGGAAATTGTTTTAGGCTTTGTTTGGTTCTAAGATTTTAGGAAGAAAAGAAAATGTTAAGGAAAGGAAAAGAAATTGTAAAAATTTTAAAATTCTCTATTTTGTTTGGTTGTTAAAGAAAATAAGAAGGAAAATGACTATTCTAGAGAATTAGCTTCCATTTCATTTGGTTATTATTGTAAATTAAAGGGAAAATGTAAAAGCACATTTATAAAAAATCCAAACAATTAATTAATTGTATAAAAAAATAAAAAAGATTTGCATGAAGTATATTCAAATAATTAATTAGTTTGAGCAACAAAAATGAGATGAGAGCTTGAAAAGTGAGAGAGTGTTGGAGAGAGTAACATAAGATTATAAAACAAGTTTTTCCTTCATTTTCCTCACCTAATTGGGAGGAAAATATTTTTTCTCAATTTATGTTATATTTTCTTTTTATTTTCCTTTCCTTATCATTTCCTTTCTTTTTCCCTAGTAACCAAACATTGAAAATTAATTTTCCTTCCTATTTTCTTTTCCTTTCCCTCCTAAAATCCTAGAACCAAACATAATGTTAGTTTTTGTAATGGAGGATTGTTTCTCTACTAAGCTTCATTTGTAAGGTGCTTATTCTCTCTTCCGTTTTTTTTTTTGGGTAATTCTCTGTCTAAACCAGGCCATGCATGGACCTCGGATTTTGGCAGTTCAGACAAGGAGGAAGAGTTCTGGTGGCTAATCAAGTGAGCTATCTTATAATAAACATTTTGTCACGCGTTTGATGTTAGGCTAGGTGATGCTAGATGGGCTGCTTAATTGATATTTAACGATTGTCCGGAAAATTAAATAAGGCTAGAATGATCAAAAGAAAGATTAAGGAAGGCGGTGATGCAGTTTAGGGAAAAAAGATATGAATATTGAACCATTTAAAATTACGAAAACACCCCTGAAATCGGTAGCCAACTCAGTGCTTGGCTAAGTTATAAGCTCCCTGTTTCTGTCAGGTACTCACCGTTGCATAACGTTAGGAGGCCCTGGGAAAGGCCTTCTGATAAGGGCACTCAGTATCCACCCATCATGTTGTTGACAGCTGATCATGATGATCGGGTTGTGCCGCTGCACTCGCTTAAGTTATTGGCGGTGGGTATTTTATAAATTTCAAGATTTTTAACGTGAAATAGTATTGTCTTCATCAAAATTAACAAAAAATGGGGAATAAACTTCTTCATGATTATTGTTTGTGCTGGTTGACAATGCAGTTGCCATTAGCCTTATTGCTTATTGCTTATGACTCAATTTGTTTGGTTATAGACCTTGCAGCATGTGTTGTGCACAAGCCTGGAGAAAAGTCCTCAAACCAATCCTATCCTCGGACGCATTGAACGTAAGGCAGGACATGGCTGTGGAATGCCAACACAAAAGATGGTAAATAATATAATGATACAAAAATAAGAACGATATATCAGGATATTTTTCCATACGACAGGTTTTAAAACACCAAATGGTGAGGAGTAAGCCACATCAGCAGCAAAGTTTATATCATGCCGGCGTGGCTTAATCCTTACCTTTTGGCGTTTTACAACCTGGGGTGGAATAAATTTTGCTTCATATTCCTCCCGGTGATGGTTGATGTTTTATTGACTGAATCAGTTTTGAAATGTGTATCCCAGATTGATGAAGCTGCAGATAAGTACAGCTTCATGGCAAAGATGGTTGGTGCATCCTGGATTGACTAGACGTGCTGACTGTGTCTATATATGCGTGCGCCCACACACACAGACAGATGTATATATTTTATCATCCTGAGAACAATTTTTGTAATTTAAAACTGCGGTTAATTATTAACAGGTTTGAATTTTGATTTTTCTGTGTTGGATCTGTACAAAACTGCTTGTATAAATGTGAACTATTTATATGTACTTCTTAACTGCGTTTAGGCATGCTAATATGTATGCTAATTACTATTAATTTTCATTTGCAATGGACATTTAAAAACATAGAAGGTGGGTAATTTTAGAGTTTTTGATAAATTAAAGATCAAGTCGGAAGATCCGATGTGGCTTCCTCAATTAAGGAACTTAACCGTCACAAAATATTTCTTTCGTCAAAATTTATTGAGGCTAAAACTAATTTGATCATTGTAGCCCCAAGACTAGATTGGGGGAATAGATAATTCTCCTTTGTTTGGAGCAATGTAACAATAAAAATATGTTAAACAAATGAATCCCTTTTTAAACTAGCTGGAAATATCTTATTCAATTTGGAAACTTGAATTTCTTTTTGTGGGTGCTACTTTGGCCAGTGTAGCATTTGCCATTTGTTGTAACACATGATTGTCTTTTGAAGTGCAAATAAGTGCTCTCAGGTTTAGTAGCATTTCCCCAAGGAGTGGGATTCTCAAAATCTTCAAATCACTATGTTTACCAAATTCCCTGGAAAAAGAAATAGAGAGTATACCTTGTGATTGTGAAAAATAATCAAGTTCGTATACGTGTTTATATGACTGGCGAAGACCACGATTTTTTCATAATATTGTAATGTGGCTGAAACAGTAGTGCCCATTTCGTTCACTTCGATTGTTCTAATGAACCATGCAAGTTTCTTGACAACTTCTGATATAATCATAAGTTTTCCTAGAAATGTCCAGAAAAAGGTAGGTATTAAGAGCAAAACATTCGAAAGTGCTTATTCGAACTTGTACAAACATCCCTAACTTAAGTATAGAACACCTAATCGCTTCTATCATATAATACATCTCTCATATATATTCATATGAACTCAATATCTATATGTGTGTGTATATATTTATGTTAGGGCGAATTACACTGACTACCCCTGAAATTTGGCTAATTTACGAAAACCCCCCTACTTTTTCAAAAATGACCAAAAACCCCCTAAGGTTTCAAAAATATTACAAACTTATTCGAATTTTCGAAAATACCCCTTCCTTTTTTTTGGGTGATTTACACTAACCACCCTGAGATTGAGTTAATTTACAAGAAACCCCCTATGGTTTCAAAAATTATCAAAACCCCCCCGAAATTATACTAATATTACAACTAGCACCTACTTAGGTTGACTTATTAACAATATTAAATCTTTTTTTCCCCTCTGTAATATTGTTATCATAAAATTTTCATGTAATAGATTTGAAAAAAAAAATGTGATTATTTATTCAAATAAATATTCTGAATTTAATGCATTAAAGGTATCTATCAACACATCAAGTATGTTATATTATCGCTAATACAGAGTAAGTTTTAAGAGAAATGAGTTAGAGTCCTCAAGCTAAATAAAGTTTTCAAGTGCATTATTTAATTTCAATTTTTTATTTCAATCAATGTTTATATTTCTCATTTCACATAATGGATATATACGATGCATATAATTATATTTTTCTCAAATATAAATTTAGCACATATTACGTATATTTAGTATAAATTCATAACATTAAATTCGAAATATTTATTTGAATAAGTAATCACATTTTTTTTTCCAAATCTATTAAATGAAAATTTTATGATAACAATATTACAGAGGGAAAAAAAAAAGAATTAATATTGTTGATAAGTCAACCTAAGTAGGTGCTAGTTGTAATATTAGTATAACCTCAGGGAGTTTTTGGTAATTTTTGAAACCACAGGGGGTTTCTCGTAAATTAGCCTAATTTCAGGGTGGTCATTGTAAATCACCCAAAAAAGGGGAAGGGGTATTTTCGGAAATTCGAATAAGTTTGTAATATTTTTGAAACCTTAGGGGGTTTTTGGTAATTTTTGAAAAAGTAAGGGATTTTTCGTAAATCAACCAAACCTTAGGGGTGGTCAGTGTAATTTTTCCTTGATTATCGAATTCAACAATTACACCGATAATAATCAATTATTCATAGGGTACAAAGTCGAACCTTCAGAATAATAAAATCCTCCGGCCATCTTCTACTATTAGGTCAAAAAGATTGGGATACTTTGTTCGTATTTGAAGAAATTTCCTGGATCAACCCTGGTCTTCACTTGAACCAACCTTCTAAAATTTTTCTCAAAATACTTAATGCCCCAAACACTTGCGTGAGCATAGCTTGTGTTGCCTTCAATATCATTCACTCCCAAATCCAAGTCCCTATAGTTCAACTAAGCACCTCTAGGATTTTTAGACACATATGGAGTCATATAATTGTAAACCCTCCTAATCCATTCAGTATACCTTTCACCCTCTTTATCCCAATACGCCAAATATTGGATATCATATATGTTACCATTTCTACGAGGAAATGGCATTTCTGATTGAGAAATTTCACTCATTCTCCCACCATATGGTGCAAAAATCACTTGTGCATCCTTAGCTTCATCGTCATAAAATAATTTCCAAACACCTTTCAACGCATATTTGGGAACTGGATACGTGACATAATCCGATTTAGCCTTGTAATTCCTCCTGGGATTAGGGTTTCTTCTCAGTAAATCCCCTAGTGTTGATCTGTACGAAAGTTCGGAAAAATACAGGACCGATTCAATCCAACTCATTTCGATACAACCTTCCCTCGCCAATCCCAGCTCTGGAAAACTTTCTTGCATCATCAATAGCATTTCGTCATTAGCATCAATAATCCTCGCATCGAGAATATTATCAGCTGCCAGGCCGTATTTTCTCAAAATTGTACCAAAACCTCCTCCACTATAATGCCCACCAACACGCACAGTGGGACAAAGCCTAGCTGAAAATCCAAGGTTTTGACTTTTTTCGGCAATTTTGTAATATAATCACCTAAAAGAACCCCTCCTCCAACCCATGCAATGCGGTTTTCAACATCAACTTGGACAGATGAAATGTTTCTCATATCAACTTACACAAATGGGACCTTAGATTTGGAAGAATAACACAAGCCCTCGTAGTCGTGGCCCCCGCATCGGGTGCAAATCCGGTAGCCATTGGATTTCAAGCATATAACAACGGCCTGGATTTGAGATTTGGTTAACCGGGTGACGATGAATGAAGGTTTTGTTGTGGAGGGCGATATGAAACGTATGTTTTGTATAGAGAAGAGAAGTGTTGATGTGTATGATGAGTTTTTCGTGGTGAAAATCAGTTCAGGGATTGAATTTGAGCCATGAGAATCTAAACATTGGAGAAATTTATCAGGGTTTTGAGCCTGGATAATGCATGATAACGAAAAAGAAAGGCAGAAGTAGAGTACTAGTGAGAGCAATGGACTTGTCTTGGAACCTCCATGTGTGTGTTTGGAAGGATTTTGACTTGGCTTTAGTTTGGAGTTCATTTGTGTGACTATTTATATTGAGAAATGTTGAGAAGTATTGAATTTCATATGTGTTTTTTGTCTACCTTTAGTATATATCTGTCTTCAGGAGCAAGGGAAATGTGCCTGCCTCATAAAAACACGAATTCATGATTTTCGCTGGAAACGTGATAATAATTGATTAAGATATGAGAATATATATGTGGTTGTCCAATTTGACCTTTAAATCCTTGAATCAGCAAAGTAATAGATATTGTACCAAATCACGACGAAATTAATGTTTTGACACATCAAAATGATCACTAAAACAAAAACAATCACTAAGTTTGACATTTGATTTACGTGAATAAGCCTCCTTGACTATTTAATATGTCACTGCTCAACTCAAATAGTGAAATTGAAGTCCAAATTGTAAAATTAAAACCTTAAGATGCCATATGTCGGACAATTAAAGGATGGCATTGGGTCGAGTTTGGTTAAATTTGAGACCCGACCTGTGAAGATCTTATTGGACCTGGACCCAACTCGAACCCGTTAGGTTCGGGTTGAACCTGTTAAATTTGTTAGATTCGTTTTATATTTTTAAAAAACTCAAAAAAAAAAAAAAATAGTAATATCACCATAACTTTCCAAAATGAAGAAAGTGGTAGTATTATAGAAAACTAGTTCTTTATAATTGTGTTGATCTTATTTGAAATTTAAAAAGTTAAAAATTTAAAATACATATTTAATTATATATATATATTGAAAGTATAATTTAATTACTAATAATATAATTATTTAACATACATGAATGTTATTATTATTTCTATATGTAACTATATATGCATTTATGTATAAATTATAAGTACATACATCATATAAATATATATATATATATATACACATATATATAACTTCTAAGGGACTGGGCCCTAATTTTAAATCTAAAACCCGAGAGACATCTTAAATCCGATTTTAACAGATCGAGTTCGGGGTCGGACCAATCACCCAACCCAGACCATCCCACAGTTTACACAAAAAGTCCCTCCTGTTTCTTTACAATCTATAAAGGCTGTTTGTTCAAGTTTCATTTATATATATTTGAGATCTTTCATATCACTTTAAGAGAACATATAATGAATAAAATACCAATTTTCTACTTCTTTACTTAATAATGGTTAATCTGTTGATCTACTCGAGTTAATTGGTGATTGTTACATTACAAGAATACACACTACATGAATACACTTCCTCTAGTGACAAATTAATACATTATAAATTTAGTCTCTACGACGGATTTCATTTATAACAATTCTATTAGTAAATACCTTATCACTGATTTTTTTTTTTTAAATTTTACACAAATTTTCCACCAATAAAGGGGATATTTTATTGTAGCGATAGTTGTTGAGAGCTATTCATTATGTAGTGATGTTATAAATGATTTATGTAAAATTATCTGAGCGATTTCTGCATATGCTAATTGTTTACTAAAATGAGTAAGTATATGATCATTAGATCGAGAAACTAGTAACTAAATATATAACCAGCCAACCTATTAATTACAACAAATAATGAAACATTAACAATGTTTACATCATTATTAGGTAAGGTATATCTATCCCATGTTTCACCTATTAGGCTTTACAAAAAAACTACGCCGTTTGCATTTGAGGAAAAATTAAAAACAAAGAGTGAAAATAAATAATACCGAATATTCAAACTAAATCAAAAATAAATAATCTTGTGAGCATTGAAAATGGTTCACATATTTGACTTAGATGCACTTTACAAAGGCATAAGCTATACTTTGCACAGGAAAACCAGGGAGTAAAACGATGCCTCAATTAGAGGTGTTTGCAAAAGCTGAAAAAAGAAAGTGATTATGTGCTTTTGGCTCAAAAAAGCAACTAAAAAGTGTTATATTTCACTGTTTCTGCTTCTGAAGTGCTTAGAAATGACTAAAAAAAGTACAAAATCTTAAAAGAGTACCTCCACCCTTGCTTTTGCTTCTACTAATTCCCAAGAAGTTTGAAGCTTTTGCAAACACCCGTTACACCCCCTTACTCCTGGAAGCAATCCATCTTCACATCCGTCACGTCAAGTTGCAATATTTCTGCCCTGCATCCCAGAATTGAACCCACACTGAAAAAAAAGACAGCATGTATAACAGAGGTCAATAAAACTAAAAAGTACCCTAAAAAGATCTGTCATATGAATCTTGGCCAGACATAAAAAGGTAATGCATCCCCAGAACAAGTCAAAGAAACATTTTCGACATCACGTGTGCAGAAATGATCATCACCAGTGCACTTGACATTCACGGAAGATTTATCAAAATTCAAATGAGAAACTTGTTGTATCCAATGGCTTTAAGCTTCAATCAGCCGTTATATATTCTTGAAAAACTATGTCAAGTTTTTCCAGTTATTCTTTCTTCTAATGGATAACAATTGTAAAACAAAGGCGAATGGATCAAGGAGAAATAAAACCAGAACTGAACCCAGCTACTAAGATGCAAGACATCCCAAGTCACAAAATAGCACTCTGCTTCAAATATCAGTAAGAAACATGTAGTGGAATTTCATACCTAGGACGTGTGCGTCCAAGATCACCATGAACAAATTCCTTGATGTATGTGCCAGCCTGTTTGAGACACAGTTGCCATCGTCAAATTTTATCCCAAATCTTAAGAAAATACATAGTGCAAGTAATAATGCAATTTCACCCTAATTGCAATTCATGAAGTGAAAGAAGTTAGCCATTTCCTTTTTGGTAGATCAGTGAGGGCTTTCAATTACATATATTAAGTTCCTTCAACTTGAGAACTCTGAGGTTTAAGAAGAAGAAATGTTCAGGGAGACAGAACAAGTATAGAACTCTGCAAAGGTTTGCTAAGGCACACCATTGTCACACGAGAACCACTTCTCTTTCATGCTACTGACTTCTAAGTTATGAGGGGATGTAAATGCCCGGATTTTTTAAGTATGAAAACAACTATCTAACCAATATATTCAATATTTCTAAAACCCTAGCTTGAGAGCTATACTAAGAACTCCTAAGCTCGTGATATTTCATTAATTCACATTCAATTGTTTCAACAAGAATTTAATCATGTTTTGAACATTTACACGTGTTTCCTGATAAATAAACAGTAGTATAAAACACTACATAAAAGTTTCATTTAAAAAAAAGTTGAATCAGTCATACACCAGGAACCAAAATACTTCACCTGTGTGCACAAGTGCAACAGGAAATATTGGGAACTTCCAGCTATCCTCTCAATTCTCATCCTGAAATATCAGGCACAAGTTAACAAAACTGAAAAGGCATGAGACAGTATGACTCATTAATCTGAAATTTTCATACCAATGTATGGTTTTTTCACGCTCTAATGGACTTCGACGGTGGAGAACCCTTATTGGTGTTTTCTGCGAAATTTGCTGCCAAGAAAATGGAACCATATATAAAGTAAAAGATTGTGTAACGTTATATTTTGAAGGAGCGATCAAGCTATACATTTTAGCACAATCGAAAACTATTCTCTTCGTCGACAAAGAACACTTATTCAGAATCAGAAATATAAAGCTCAAAAATCCTCAAATATGAGCATCTTTTTCAAACTTTAGGCACACAATAACTAAAACGAAATGTAAACTCAAAGAAATAACATCATCATTTCAGAATGGAGTGAAATTGGAATAAAACCCCAATCCCACCAACATTGGTAGATCTTTTGAAAGTTCACCATACATTTAGTTGCAACCAAAAAACAAACTCAAGCACAAAATCATGACAACAGAGATGGTGATAAAAAGTAATCCATTAGAGCATGTGGGGGTGGAGAGAAAACGATGGCATAATAGTTTACCATGTCCTTGAGAGACGATAATGTCTGCACATCATCATTGTCAAGGGGACGAGAAATCCACACGAGTGCAGCATACTGTTTCTGCACAAAATGCATTGAAAGTCTGAGCATGATTGCTTATTACATTGAGATTTGAGATCTATCCTAACAACAAAGACAGCAATTCATGACATAATAGCAAACTCACCTGCTTCTCTGCTTCTCCTTCACGCATCAGCTCCCAACCATGATTACCTAAAAACTTAAGATTCTTTACTCTTACCTGCACATGCAAGCGTCTAACATATTCCATCACAAATCAATCCGAAAATGATAACTGCAACAAAATAGTCAAACTTGGACTCACAAAATTGCTTTCCAGGCTATTTATTTTCATTTCCATATCTTTTATTAACACGTCAGAAGGGAATCCCCGAGCATTTTGAACCTCAACCAGGAAAGGTCGCCCAGTACCTAGCATCCGGACCTGCGCAGAGAGAGAGAGAGAGAGTCAAATCAGAATATGGTAATCATCCACTACCAAAAGTGATTAAAACATCAAATTTTCTACATCAATATCTTCTCTGCCAGCAGCATGAAACTTGTAACTGTCGCCCTTACAAATGGGAAGGATATTGCCACCAACTATTTCCTGCAAAAGTGATCCAAGATTTATCACAATGTTTTATTGTTGTTCCATATCATTACCCAGACAACCAATCACTACAGGTCTGAAGAAATTTCTTTACCTCGACAGATGCTTCACCCATTCGCTCATCATCAATGATCCAGCGTGTCTGGCTCACATTTCTAGAGAACTGCATTAGAAAGGGTAACAAATCAATCCAACATTGAGTTGGTTGGCCTTTCACAAAAAATCTTTACGAAAGACATGAATTGCAGAAAGAAGAAAACCAATGAAAGTGAATCTCCTTAACACAAAATATGTTACAAGGACAAGTTCGTAAGTGAACTCTCGTAAATAGAAGCAATTAGTTTCATGCTCATGAGAGTTCATAATCATGGCTAGAGAAACATGCATCATGCAAACAGATTCATGCTTATTCATGAAATTGAAGTTGCAAAGACGTCAAATACAGAGATAGTGTACAATCCAGCAGTTGACGCCATTACTAGCATTACATGAGGAACACTGCTATTGCAAGGGAAAAGTTATTGTACCTTAAGGTATCTCCCACCAACGTAGATAGATGTCTTGTAGCATTGAAAAACAAAGGAGCAGCACTCATTGACCTGAAAACAACTCAAAGCAATCATGTAAAGTGTCAAATCTAAAAGTAATTGAGGTTCCATGGAAATTATAATGGATAAGATTTGAGTGTTGAGGCTCCTTGTTGCTAATTATTAAAAAGAAAAATGAGACCCAAAAAAAGTACAAAGAATATACCTTCACTAGTGGGAATGTTAACAAACCATTCCCATCATCTTGCTGCTCAATTGAAGAATTTCTACTGAGTTCTTGTACTCTGTGAGAGCCCGCAGAGGTCTTGAAGACATGGTTGTCATCTGTTCAATACACACTTCATTAAGAAATACAAAAAATGCAGCATACAAGACCAATCAACCACAAATTTATCACGTGTCTTCAACGTTGTTCTGACTACTATTATGAGAGAATTTCCATAATAGAGGAATTTATAATCATCTATTGGATCTAAATATGGACTCAAGTCATAGTACAATTTCAATGG
The DNA here is from genome assembly GCA_026212405.1 of Petrea volubilis. Taxonomy (NCBI): domain Eukaryota; kingdom Viridiplantae; phylum Streptophyta; class Magnoliopsida; order Lamiales; family Verbenaceae; genus Petrea; species Petrea volubilis. Next base: position 13,059,689 of record CM047884.1, read on the forward strand.
TATGACTTTGCTAAGCATACCACATATTGCACTCTCTTTAGGTGAATATCATCATACAACACATTCTCATAGAAACAACGAAAGCGACACACAGAAAATCAGATATGCCTAAGATGTTGCTCACAGCATATCACCCTTTGAAGAGATTTGTGAAAACATATGCCTGAGATGTTGCTCACAGCATCCTCTCATAGCAGATTTTCCAATTTTCAGCAAATCTTAACAAGACGATTTCTTTCTCCCTCAAGGACAAACTAACTGCAGTTTTGACATCAATTCAGGATGTTCTTTCAATACACAAGTTCTAATTTATCAAACTCCACTATTGTTCCATTTACATTTATCCATCAAATAAATGATCCCAGGAAAGAAATAAAGTTTTGGCAAAAAAACAAGGGTAAAAGAAAAAGATAAAAACTTGCCTATTTTCCTCCTCTTATGGCATCCATTCTTCTCATTAGTAGGGTGGTCCTTCACTGATGCATCAGAAAGCGTGTATGTCAAACGAATTCGGAAAGAACTTTCACTAGATTTTACAACCTGCAAAACTTCAAATATTTCAAAGAGATTCATTCAAGGAAATGAAAAAGGAAACTCAGAGAACCAGCACCCAACCCCTCATAACTTTTGCATCACGCCATCACTGCCCCATTGTACAAAGCACAATGCAACAAATAAATAAAACTAAAACTCTGCAGAATGGTATGTAACAGACTCAAAAATTACCAACAACTTTTCCAAAGGATTCGCCACAGACAATTTCAGGAAATCTTTCACAGCAACAATTTCAGATGGGAACTTCTCCACGAACCAAGATTCAGAACTATACTTCTTTTTCAGATATGACCTGAAACAAACATAATAGTAAACAAGCCATAACTATAATTACTATCTCAAAATGCTTCTCATATAAACAGATACAGAAAACCTACAGGGTTGTCAAAATCAGTGTTATTACCAATGCATTGGTATAAAACAAATTAAAAGCATAAATTTTTTCCATCCAACAACATTGTGTAACCAAAGCAAATTCACGACTATACAAACAAATCACTAACCAAACTGCCTGTTCATTTTCGATGATAGTTTGGGGCAGCGAAACTTCGAGAGCAAAGCCATCAATTTGATGGCCCTCTTTCTTTACAGCATCTCCTATTGCTGCAGCAAAATCGCTGGCTTGATTGTGTTTCACCAATTTTCCCTTGTCATCACTGTATGCGAACTGCAAAATACCTAGGCAGACAGGGCAAACTTTAAACTTCTCTTGCAATTCCTGAACGTACTCTACATCAGTCAAATCTTTAGTTTCTTGGACACCACTATTAGCTCCATCTCCATCACTTTCCGTTGATTCACGAAAAAATGCACTCAGAGTCGGTGTTGCCAGGGAAGGACGAGAACAGATTTCCTCATGAAGAAAAACTAGCCTGAATATACATCGTGCACAAACCTGTACCAGTAGTGAGAGCTTCATTGTATCGAACATCAAGCTATATAGAGTTTGCTTTAAAAATCTGCTTTAACATATATAACTGCATTCACACAGTAACAATTCGAGACAAATCTATTTAAATTTCAACCCAAATACTTCCTATTCCCAATCTAAGACCTCAATCCTCCACAAAAAAATCACGTAAACGCCGTTAATTAACATTGAACAACTGGTTAAACTCGATTAACTGAAAAAAGAAACTGGAATAGAACTTCAAATCAAACAGCTACTGGCTCCTATGCTTCAGTAAATAATCAGAATTAATAGCGAGTATCGAACTAACGTCGTTGGAGAGCAAGTCTTTCAGTGGCCGTGGCGGCAGCGAGCGGACGGCGTCGCGGAGGAATTTGAGGTCTCCGGCGGCGGAGCTGCTAACGTGCTCCGCTTCAATTTCGGTGTTAACCGGCGCAGCACCGTTGGCCATTGTTCAAATTGAAGTCTCTACGTTCAATTCGCAAACGGCGGCGAATTTGCGGGAATATGTCGCGCAACTGAAGGAACTTAAAAGAGCTTTTCTGAAAAATTAGAAACCAGAGAAAGCGCTTAAAATGGATTTTTTTTTTAAAAAAAAATTATTTAGAGTAATTAGAATTATCGCATCCAAAAGTAAAAATTAATTGACTTAAAAAATAAAAATAAAAATAAAACTCTGCTATAAAATTACGGCTCCAAAACGGGCCTAAGATCACTGCAGAAATCTAAATTTCGAAAAAATCAGTAGAATAAAACTATAAAGATACAATAAATTTAAATCAATTAAGGGGAAAACTAAGTAAATAAAAATAAGCAGGTTGCATGGCTTTGGCCTGGGCTTTAGGAATAAAATATAGCGCTGAAGTTGGGCTCAAAACTAAACCTCGACACAACCACGGCCCAACGAATCTTTTTACCAAGCCCTGTTTGTCGGTTCTCACATTTCATTTGTTCGAGATGCGCACATAGCCCATTGAGCCGTAAGGGAGTTTTCTTTTTTGGTTTTTTCCTTAGCAAGCAATCCAATTCCGATTCATTGACGGACTAATCTGAATCCAAACACTGCATATACCCAAACGACTCTCCCAACATAATTATTCTTTTGTAAAAGAGAAGCAATCACTATTTTTAATTTCTTTGAAAGAAGGGAGAAAAAGAAAAGTATTCAGATGGATCTTATTAAAAAGCAATCACCACCGAAGAGCGAAAGCTCAAGTATCCACCACCTTTCAAAGAATTTTCAAATTATAGCATCTAAACCCGAAACATTTTTGACTTTAAAGAAAACTCTACCATGACAGGCATCAACAGACAAGTACTTTTCTTTCTTAAATTTATCCAAACGGGCCATAATTTCTGCTAATGAAAAAAGTCTAGACAGCAAATAAACACACACGAGGCAAAATATTACAGAAAAAAACACAGCCATCCTCAAATGCAAAGCGAATCGGGACGAAAACTATTGTTTCAATTTAAACAAAAATGAAATGCCGATATGCCGTGACATTTTCTCAAACTAGAAGGCATTGACCAGTTCCATAGATATTCAGAAGTTTTCCATGATTAGCAAACACAATCATTTCACACATTAAGTTTCCATTCATCCACCAAACAATCGTTAAAAATGCCGTCACATTCTGTCTTCTCTCCGTCGCGGGGCACACGTGATTATCTCATCAACCCTTAGAATCATCTCAGCAGCTTCGGTCGCTGAGAGCAGTACGGCTTGTTTTACTTTGAACGACTCAGATATCCCCAGCTCGGCCATATCTCCGACCTGCATGAAAATTAAACCAAAGATAATGGTTAGGGATCGTTCCATGGTCGAAAATTTCAGATCCCAAAACGTCTTGCAGTAAAATGAAATCTTGGATAAGAGGCCATTCTCACCCCGCAGTTTCTTTTTTTTCAGGATATCGACGCACATGTTTGCATCAGTAAAAGAAAGTTTTTTGCTAAATAATCCACAAACTTAATTTTCTATGCATCCTCGTGTCAAGAAAACACAGATGGGGCTATGCTATATAGCCAAACATGCGATTATTAGATAAATTGCAAGTGTTCAATAACATGTTTTCCTGCAACTGATCTTTTATCACACTTAAACTCCACTGAAATTAGAATGAAGTGAAAGAGTGTAACAGTGCCACATGTGCATTCCACAATTGTGAACCAACCTAAGACAGCATATTGATGTATCATTGTTCACATGCACGGCGTGGATAAAAACATGTGAATGCCCAACTGATTTAACCACGAGGGTGCAAGTCAAATTAAGAAATGAAATTCAACGATATAAACAACACAAGAACAAGTTTACTTCCACAATTTAATAGAGTTACTTACAGATCCAGAGATGACATCAATCCCTGCATTGCTTCCCTCCTTGTAGTGCTCTGCACGAAGTTGAGCAACCAATTCAGCACTATCCAGACCAGCATTGTCCGCAATGATAGTTGGAATGGCCACAAGTGCCCGTGAAAAAGCTTCAATGGCATGAGATTTTTTCCCAGGCGTCTTCCTGGCCAGTTCATCAACTGCCTTTGCCATTACCAACTCAGGCCATCCACCTCCAAACAGAACCCTGCTGTCATTTACTGTTTGTGATAGAACGCACAAGGCATCGTGCAACGATCTTTCAGCTTCATCCAACATATGAGGGCTGCCAATTGAACAGAATATTTATACATAAATTTGAGATATCCAACCCTTTATCGGGAAAAATTGTAAACCTATAATTCATTATTGAAAAAAGATGTTGTACAGATCATGATAATCAAGGGGGAAAAAAAGAATTAGTTAGAACAACTATTGACAAGATACCTTGCACCTCTCAACACGATTGTACATGCTTGACCCATTTCAACCCCAGAAAAGTGGAATCAACTTGTCCTCTCCAATCATGATTTCTTCAATGAGCTTGCAGTGCCCAAGTTTAACCGACTCTGGATTATCAAACGTTGATGCAATCTCACCACCAGTAACAAGAGCAAGCCGCTCAATACCATCAAAATCAGCATGCTCTATTGCGAGTACTCCAGCATCAGCAAATAGTTCCTCGGGGAAATTGTAGATCAACTGTCGGTTAACAAAGCAGTTTATCCCGTGATTGATAATCTTTTGCACCTTTTCCCTCATCTTTTCCTTTTCAGCCCCTTCTATCTCAGCAACCTTAGCCATTGAATCAACTCGAACACGGGCCCCATAAATCTTCACTTTATCTGTGTCCATTGCAGTATTTGCCACCAAAATCTTTGCATTCTCGATGCGCTTTGGTTGGCCAACACCAATCTTTTTGTCTAAAATAAATCTGCTTGGAGATAAATGTCAGATAAACAGGGAAAAAGTAAATGCACAGCTAAAATAGACTGAAAATAAGCACGAGGACAACTGAACTTTTTTTCCAAAATACATATAACCAGTCAGATGAATTGGCCAGATTCATTTTACATACCCAATTAAGCGAGATAAAAAGAAGAGGAACTCAAGGAAAAGAAAAAGGCAAAAATGCAAAAACCACATCCAGCTCAAAATGGCTTCAAAATGCTTTGATATTTTTTTCAGCATTTACGGCTTTCCCGAATTGATCTTTCCCTAGCTAACACCACAGTAGAATACTTAAGAAGATTCAAATATTCCAATATGTTGCTAAAGAGAATGTGGCACAAGATTTAGTAGGTACATTATACATTTCCATGAGAAAATTGATGTTTTATGCCATGTATTTCTGTCAGGAGATATCTACAAGCTAGCAGCAATTATATAAATGAAGATTCCACAGAGAATAAATCAGAAATCTGCAAAAAAAATAAAAAAACAGATTCCCTGGTTTTTAAATTATAAAGGAAGACTTGCACCTCTTAGAGACGCATCATAAAACCACCAAGGAGTGTAAAAACAATGAATTATAGTAGATAAAAGCACTTAGGTATTATGAATGTTCAGCTGGCTCACCCCTCATCTAAAAATGAATCTTTCAGTGAACCTCCAGGCTTCTTTATGATTTGAATGGCTTCCAAATTAGTACTTCCCTGTCACATTTCCAAGGTTATTAACTAGATCAACCAAAGACATTTCGACAGTGAAAGAACTACTTTGATAAGCGGTCAAAATAATTTTAAAAACTAATTACAACAGTAAAATTTCAAGATCACGTTATTACTGAAGATGGACATAAAAGAGAGATATGGGCCCACACTTGTTCAACGTCATACACAAGATGATATCAAACTAACAAATGCAAAATCAGAGCATTTCTCGCAGAGAAATACAGATCATAGCTAAGACCAAGTTGAATCCTGAGGAGACAAATCGAAGTGAATTCCAAAAGCTCCCTCTTTAACAACTTCCACATGGAGTTCACAAACTAGCAAGTCAAATAGGATCATACCTTTAGCCTCATAACTGCATCAACAGCTAGTTTTGCAAAATGTTCTTTGTCCTGAGATAGAATTTTGGAACTCAATGTAGTCATTGCAATCTTCATCAAGTCAACTTTGAATTTCTCTGGAAATACAAGATAAGAATTAAACCCAACAATTATGTGAAGTCAACGACCCATTCTGCCGAACAGGGAAAGATGAAATTCCATGCACTCCAACTCCTCGATTTAGACTCGTGAACTATTTTCATAAAAAGTGAACTAGTAGTATTTTCATAAACACAATTATGTCTATAATGAGTGCAAAATTATCGATTCTTTGATTTTTGGTTTCCCTGGAGTGCCAGTGGGAAAACTACAGACAATGAGCTGTCACTAGGCACAAATACCAGTGGATAAACAGAAGAAATTTTTCTTTAAGTAGAACAATGGTACAGAATTATGCACATAAAGGAGTTCCCCATAATGGAGAATGATAGGAAACTTCCCCTGGGAGACATAAAGCATCCTAAATTGAGAAGCAAAGGTTAAAAGATAATCACCTGCATCCTGTTTATTATCGACAACCTTCTCCAGCAATGCAATTCTAGCACATTCAGCTGCCATACGATACCCTGATGAACGAAGAGTAGATATGTTTAATATTAAGAAAAGGAATCCAAATGGAGCTACCTTTGTACAATCAATCCATTAACAAGAGTATCAGCATGGCTATAATAATAAGCAGCAGCCAATCAGTAACGCACTTAAATATACTTTTCTGGAAAACTTAGTCTCAACAACTGAAACTAACTAGTTCCTTAAGGCATTGCAAAAGCATAAGAGAACTCAACAGAACATACAATAGATAAACAAGGAAAACTCAAGAGAATGATAGCTACCAAATCATCTTTGCATTTATGTTTATTTCTTATTCCATGTCAACAGGATGTCAAAAGAATTTGAAGTGCATTTTAACATTCAGGTAGAGCATATATGATGTATTGAATAAAAGAAAAATCAAATTGAATTAGAAACATAAGACAAACCTGAAATGATAGTCATTGGATGAATTTTGGCATTTACCAACTTCTCTGCCTCCCTCAAAAGCTCCCCAGCTAAAACAACAACTGAAGTTGTACCATCACCAACTTCATCATCTTGAACTTTTGAGATATCTAACAATGAATTAAAGGATTGACAAAGATTGTAATGAAAGATTATTTCACTATACTTTTTATATCTAAGAAGAATCATACCTTCAGAAGAACTTAATTCTTAAGCTAAATCATCTAGGCTCATCCACAGCTCCAACTAAAGGAATTACTTAGACCTTTTGGTGTTCAAGTATAGTTGGAGCAGTTCCGGTAACTCAACCACTTTAGGATAAAGTGGGTAACAAAAATACAAAAAATAAAATACTCAGGCATAACATCCACCATTACCTGATAGCAAATAGCATCTAAATTAAGTAGCCAATAAGACCAACAAAACAAAACCTCAACCAACATGTAATAGCAAAGCTGCTAAAACCAAACCAGAGCAACACGAAGTCAACTTAACATTAAGGATACCAATCAGGACTTTGGCAGCAGGATTGTCAATGTGTAGGGACTTTAAGATGGTTGCCCCATCATTTGTAACGGTGACACTATGTCCTCTGCCAGTGGATTGCAAAATTTTATCCTACACAAAAAGTTATGCAACAATTAAACAACAAAAGGATAAACAGAATTTCCTGGACCTGCTGCATTTAAAATCTAGAGAAGAGAATACACTGTTTTACCATCCCCTTAGGTCCCAAGGTTGTCTTAACCAAGTCCGCGATGGCCACAGCTCCAACAAAGGAGGCCTGACATAGAAAGACAGAACCTAGTTGTGAGTAGAAAAACAACTTGATCAACTGAATATTACATCTGGTTTATCCTACTTACAAAATGTGAGCAGAATACAAACACAATGCTTTAAAATAACACTATCCAAAAGTGATCCTAAATTCTTGACCATGAATGTTACAAGACTTACCATTCTGGCGCGCTCACCCTTTTCTTCGGTAGCTTCATCCTTAAGAAGCTTTTCTACCTATAACTCAAAACCCGATGAATCTTTAGGAAATCAGAAACTCAACTGTAACAAATATAAGCTTACTATTCCATAGTAGTAACCAAATGACATACCGCCATGGGATCGAAAGCTGAGAGCGAAGATGGAGAAGCAGACGCTCAAAGTAAATGATTCTCTGAAAAAATAAAAAAAGGGAAGAAAAAGAAAGAAAGAAAAGGAAAACCAGGAAAACCGTTACTCCATCATGAATCCACAAAGTTAACACTAAAACTGGCAATTGAAGCTCAGACATTTCGATCAATACTCAATCTAAGATGCATAGAGTATACACCTAAAATTTAAATCTTTAAACAAAAAAGGAAATAGTGACTGAACTCCATTGCCGTTTACCTAAAGCATATTTCTGCCAAAGATGCAACCTTTCTCAAACCTATAATCAGTACTTTATAAACCCAGATGCAATTCGCAGGAACCCATACACTTAAACCCTAGGACAATCCCGAAAAATCCACCCAACTAAAAGAAAAATAAAAACATGCAGAAGTTAAGCTAAAAATCGATCAAAACAACAAACTTAACAGTTCCGAAGACCCCAACAAGCATCCAAGAACGCGATTAAATAGCACTACTAGAAACACTTCAAGCGTCAAAAATTCGAGGATCCAACACTAGAACGAATACAAATTACAGGAGAAAGAACATTATATTATGGAGAAGAAATCAGTGTTCAGTAAATACATACCTTTAGCTTTAGCAATGGAGAGAGAGAGAGAGAGCTGGAGAGACTGCGGAAAGAGGAAAAGAGTTTTAACTGAGATTTGGGGTTTTTGAAATTCTAGAAGTGTTCCTACTGGAGGTTCTAGCTCTTCTTAATCGACGGCTCTAGTTTCGCGAAAGGGAAAAATGAACGGTTCGATTTCACAATATCATGGCCCCACAGATTTTTGTAACTGCTCCCTTTGGGGAGTATAGTTTTTGATTTTCAAAATAATAAAACAAAGTTTCTTCCAAACCTTATTTTTTTTCTAAATTAATATTAAAATATATCATTTTAAATCGTTATTTTTGTAATATATATATAAATACATATTATTTAATTATTATACTCCTATATAATAACATAAATAACACAACAGGCGCGGCGTTTAGTATAAAATAAAATTAAAAAAAAACCTAGCAACTGTGAAATTGCAAATTGTGTGTATGAAGTATAAAACAAAGTAGTAAAACTTGGCATCTTAGCATGTGCTATCAATCCTTCATTAACTACTGATGGATGCAATAAATCAATCAATAAACATATATTTAGAAACGGATTTTATTAATATTTACTTTGGGCAAGGGTTCACTTGAAAAACAAACATCGATTTACCTTGTTTATGTGCACATCTATACAAACTAGCACAATTAAATACTTTATTTAAAAAACAATATTGAATCTTTTTTTCCATTTTCTTATTCCACTAATTAAATGCACGGCACATGTGTGCCTTAGCTATGTGCCAGTGCATATCCAACTAGTGGAATGTAGACTAAATACGAACAGTAAAATAAAGGATTCGATCCAAAAAAAACGAAAAAAGAGAAGAAAACAGCAGACTGAATAAGGAAAAAACACTTCATTAATTGTACTATAACAGTTGTATATAAATTGATATATAAAATCAAACAACATACAACAACCAGTGGAAACTGAAAGAATGTGACCTTGAGCTAAGGTCATTTTAACTTAGTAACCAAACAAGTACTAGAATTACATGGTCCTAAATTTGCATAGGGTGCTGATCTAGCACCCAAGAATGATTGAAACAATCTAAATATAATATTACAACAACCACTCCCTTGGTTCAAAACTCTCAAATCCATCTAGCCATGGATATATATATATATATATATATGATCTCATTGGCTAGCTTAAAGGGGACGAGTGCGTCTACCAGCCGCCCGGCCACAAAGAAGTGCATTCTTTGGGATAGGGTACTCGTCTCTCAACGAGGTGGATGATGTGTAAACTCTCAAATAAAGTTGTTGTCCCAGGTATTGTCGAGCCCAGAACTCGGATCTCAAGTTCCACATTCCCACATTGTCGAGCGCCAGATAAATGGCGGTCCAGGACTTGGGGTACACCTGCAAATACAGGAGATTGAGATTTTCAGGCCATATGTTTTTCATTTCAAGACATTCTACGCAAGTGCGAACAAAAACTTGCGATAGACACTTTTGAGCTTTGTACTTTCTGTTTAGAAGCTGAAATTGCAATGTATGCTTTTAGTTTTTCAAAATAAACAGAAGCTAGAAGCATGTCATACCCAACTTTCAACAGCTTTCGGGTGTTTTCTTGAAACTTCTGGCAACTTTTTAGAAAACCCTATTTTCAAACACTCCGAGCTTTTACCCTTAAACGCTATTCTTAAAATCTCTAAAATTAAGCACTTCAAGAAAGCCAAAAAGGGTTCGTTCTCACCTGAACTGTGCACCTAGAGACTGCATCCCGAAGATTGTATTGGCTCCTACTAGCCGAACTCCATTGCGTTCCATCCATTCTGTAACATTGATCACATTTCAGCGCGCAAACACAAAGCAAAGAAAAGATATCATCTCACAAACTATTTAATATATAGAAATTCATGCAGGCTCAAGATTGTATCTTTTTCGTTTATGTAGTTTAAGCACTCACCCCACTACAAAGAAGGAGTAGCCACTGAGGTGATAGCTCTGCACAATATCTTCATCATTCTCAAAAACAATTTCAACGAATGCTCTGTATTCGGCCCCCAACACCGACGTGTCAAGGTATACTCCGCCGCCGGTGGGAGCATCGGAAATGCTCCCAACACGGAAAACTCCACCTATATTGAAGTAATCGGCAAGTTTCAAAGGAGTGTCAGCCGGGGTGAATGATACACTGTTGAGGGCATATCTTTGCTTGTTGTCAACCTGACCAGCAGAGCTTGCGAGCCTAATGGTCCTTGTGGTGTTTATCATACCATAGTGGTAAGAACCTTGCGGGTTTGGTCTCGGTCCACTCGCCGTAAGATTAGTCCTGAAAATGCATAACAATTTTGTCATGACATATTTAATAAGCCTCTCACCTAAAAACCTTAAGTTGTTAAACAGAAGATTCATTAAACACTTGATATTCTAACAGATAATGTACCTGATGGAACGAGCCTGGTTCAGGGACCAGTCGATCTCCTGTGGTTGGCCCACCAGGCAGCGGTCCAGAGGCAGGCTTATTCGAGTTTGCATAACGAAGAAAACCAGTGGTCATGAGGACCGGAGTGGTGAACCGGCTGGACACAACAATGTAGTAGTCCTGAGGCTGCTGATCACCCGTCACAAGAACCGACATGCACTGACCAGTGTGGATATCGAGCGATGAGTAGCTAATCTGCATAGTGTGTGTGCCTTCCACTTCAACCACTTTCATCTTGTGCCCTTGAATACGGAAGTTGAGTGAGCTTTGCAATCCCACGTTGCATATCCTGAACCGGTATGTTTTTCCTGTTACGCACGGGGGCGATCATGTTGTTAGGTTTTAGAGAATGATCGATATAAAATATGATCAGATTATGAATGTGTAGATATGTCAATGAATCAAAAACCTTGTTGAATGGTGAATGAGGTGACATTAGGACCTCGCCCGTTGATAAGAATCCCATCGGGGAACGGCAACTTGTTGCCCCGGTCGAGGATCGCCCTCAAGTCCTGTGTTCATGAAGATCATCAAATGAGTATCGTAGAATATCAAAGTGATGGTCATCTTGAAGGGAAAGCTTTTAGTAAAATTTATGCCACGTTCATAAGATAGATAATGAGAAGAAGTACAAGAAATTATTTTGGCGCATTTTTTTTTAAATACTAAAAATAGAGAACCTTGCAGTTTTGACTGCTTTGTACATCAGGAGCATTTGAAATAATGGAACTCAAGATTTTCATGTTCAAATTGGGAATATAAACTAAATGTCAAACATCTTTCACTTATTTATTTATTTATTTTTCTGGTAATATGATCATCAATGTTGTGCTAACAGGTTTCTGCTTTTTTCTAAAGTGCTTAGCTTTAAAAATTGTGGCAATGGCTAGTAGTAACAATTTGAAGTGCTTTAAAATATAGAAATTACTGAAACCTATTAAAAAGAAAACTATAAAAGGATAAAGTTGAGTATGAAACTATTTCTAACTCTTTATATTTTCCTTTAAAAAACAAGGGCCCCTTCTGATAAATTTAAACAATAAGAAAGTGCTTTTCAAACCATGATTTTTGTAGTAGAGCCTTTTTCTAAAAAAAAACTAAGAATTTAAAATTAAAAGAACTACTCTGAATAGCTTTCAAAGAATGCACTTTTGGGCTTTTTTGTCTTTTTTTTTTTTTTTTTTCCAAAAAGCCCAAATGAATACTATTTTTCATGATGAAATGCTTTTTTTTTAAAAAAAATAAATGATTATCTTTTAACAAAAGCCCATCCAATCGGGCTATAAATCTTTTTTTTTTTTTTTGTCTTAACTACTTGATTGCGATTCATTGGCCAACTAATTCAAATCGAGTACTGCATAGGCCATCATAGAGGTGACCCTCCCAATCCAGTTGCTCCATTACACAACATCAAAATTCGAATTCTGAATCCTATTTAAAGGACCTAACGCCTCATCCCGCTAGACCAACTGATAGTTGGGTTCGGGCTATAAATCACATGTTCGATATATCTGTCAAAAAAAAAAAACAAAAGAAAAACTAAAAAAAAGCTTAAATATAGCGCAGTAGCAGCTGGACTAGAGGGGGCTTTGAGTTCATTGGACAAAAAATCAAGCAGATTTAATAAAAAGTTACGGTTCGATTTATTCTTCATGGGCCCAACATCATAGATGAAACAGCTGGCCCAAATAGGAGAAAGCCATGGTCAAAGTACTAGACAAGTTTTAATATGTAATGGGCCCACTAATTTGCCGACACTTCATATAAAGACCAAAAAGCCCATGGCCCCAAAGATTAATATTTTTGCTTGTAGTCTGTCTCCATGACTGCCAATCTGACCATCAACACTAGCACATGCTCATATCCACAATACAAAATATATATATGTATATATGCAATAATTATTTATACTTTATAATTCCAAAACATTAAATATAGTAACTAAAAATGTATACGGCCAAGAAAGAAGTCGTGAATTAAGCCCATTTGGATAGGTCTAAAAACAATTGTGTTTCTCAAACTATTTAGAGTTTTTTTTTTCAAATCAAATAATTTTTGTGTTTATATATAATAATTAAAAGTGCATTAAAAATTATTTTTATTTGAAATTAGTCTAGATAGCTTCTTAAAAAATAGTGACTTTCAAAACATAAATACTTCCTTCTAAAAAAAAGCTCATCCAAAAGGACTTTGAATCTTGGGATAGGCATTAAATTTTGACTAAATATGAAATGCCATTTCATTAATTTTAAGGGGTCAAATAGTTATAAAGTTTAAAAAGTTACAAAGTATTATTATATAAATTTCAAGGGAACGATACCTCCTATCATCCCGTCTCACTCTAACCCTATGCTCGACTTACTCATAAAATATAATATATATAAATATTAATCTCAAACTAAGTTTTCTTTAAAAAATAAAAATAAAATAAAGATGAATAGACTCACCGTGTGATTTGTCGTATACCAATCTCCGATTAAGATGGTAAAATCGTCGGTAGGGGTGGCAAAAGGGACGGGGATTAGGGGCCTGCTGAGTATCCTAATCCCTCCAAAACCACCAGCAGCCTTGTGAAATCCCAATGATGGGAAGTAAAAAAAGCTCCCAATTTGATCCTTCATTTGAAGAATGTATGTGAAGTTCTTGCCAGGAGGGATTGGGCATGTTGTCCCATACACTCCATCTTCATATGAGTTCCTCCTATTTTGGATCCCATTCCTGAAATAATAATTTTCGAAAACATACCATGTCGATAAATTGATGAAAAATAATCACTTGTCACACGATTAATTTTAAAAAAAAAACAATAAAAATTATCTTGCCGCAAAATAATACTATTGACGTTTGTTATTTCATTTGTACTAATCCTAGAAATGAAAATTAATTGTGGGTTGAAAAGGGGGTTTTGGCAAATGACGAGGACTGCAAATAGTATATCTGAAAAGTTTCAGCACGTTTTCAGCCTATAATTATGTATGGCACCTGTCACTGGTCCAGTCAGGTTTCCCCATACACAGCAAATCCAATGCAATTATTGACGAATCCAAATCCCTGTCTTTTTATCAAATAATTACACTAAAAATATAAAAATGTATATATTTTTATAAAAGTAAGGATAACTATCCTCACTTTCTATGAATTTAAGTAAAATTATAAATAAATTCTTCTTACTTTAAAAATTACTAATATCCCCCTAAATTTTATTTTTTTATTGCTAAATCAAATAAAAAGATTATAATACTATTTTTTTTTCTCCTAAATACTTGTAAGGAAGATTTACTCTCACTTTTCCCTAAATTTTATCAAAATTACAAATAACCCCCTCTTATTTTGAACGTGAATAATACCTCACCTCACCGTCATATCGTCACTATTTGAATGGTAAAGCTACACACCAATTTTTTTGTCTCCTTAAATCCATCAAATCCCCTTAATAAATTTTGTTAACGCTCCATTCATTTGAATTTAATTGAACAAAAACTATATCAAATCCTAATTCGCCATTACATCTCTTTTGTCTAATTCCTCTACCACTATTGGCCCTATCCCAAAATAAAATTCACCAATGTGTTGCTCATTACAATTAACTCAAGACTCTTTCAGATCCCGCCGAAAAAAAACACATCGGAGAGCGACCCTTCAGTTGCGTGTCTTTTTTCAAAAATATTACAGATATACCCTTATATAATTCAAAAAATTACAATAAACACCCTTCAAGTTTCAAAGCCTTACAATAAATAAAGATATGTTGGTCCTCAAAAAGTGATGGAAAAATTGATCGAGGGACATTTTCGGTAATTCACTAATAACAGAGTGATTTTTGTAAACGTTGATATATGTCAAGAAGGTATTGATAATTTTCGAAATAAGAGGTGGTTATTAGTAATTTTGCTTAAACTCAAGAGAGGTGAGAGTAATTATCTCTAAAAGTAATATTATATCTTATGCTTAATAAAAATTCAAAACTCACATTAGTTTGTTTACTTTTATCATTAAAATTTAAGTGATTTAGTTATCCATAGGTTTGAATAAGTGGCAAAATTTTATATAACTTGGGGATGCACGTGCCTCCCTTGACTTCAAAATTAAATCATATATATATGATCAAATTTTAATGAATAATCTAATTGTTTCTTAGTACACTATCTGATCATCTTTTAATGCACTCCCTAATATTTTTGTAACTTAATTCTTTATATTTTCGATAACTTTTCCGGTGGTTAAGTGCACTCCATGACACCAAGATCCTGGCTCCACTAGTGATTTGAATATGAATTTTACTTTTAAAGTTCATGTTGAAACCATCAATACTTATCAATAAATAAATAAAACTTAAATTTTCAATAATCAAAATACTCAAATTTTAATCATAAAAATGAACGAGCCCATCTGGGCTTAATATGAATAATACTACTCACAAAAACAAATAAGCATTATCACAAAAACAAGAAGAGGGGACAGAAACAGGGGATCTACAGGCTTTCCAGTTGTGTTACAGCTGCAGCCCATTTAGCAAGAACAGGAATATATATACTTTTGTTTTTTGTGTCTATTTTTCAGAAATTGTATTTTGTATTTACTTAGACCAACTTGATTGATTATATTATTGCTTTCTATCTGTACATGTCATTGATATGTTTAGCTGGGAATCAAAACTTAAAGTGCTTATTGACAAACTTGCATGATACGCCACGATCCCATGTGACTTACTCTCATTTTCCTGAGAAATCCATGCATGTCCTTGTGGTTTCTCACTATATTTTCCCAATTAGTGGTCTTAAATAGTTGAAAATATATTTTCATTTTTATTTAGAATAGAAAAAGAAAAAAAAAAACCAAAAGCTATTGAGTCCTGAACTGTTTATTTGTGAAAATATACATATAGCCAAAAACGCACCACACTTATAATCGGGTCAAGCTATACTTATTCAAATTCACTCTGTAGTAATACGATGAGCCAAGTCTTATTTGGCCACTCCAAGAGCAACTATCCATGGCCATTATAGAGAAATCCTACTTTAATTACATTTATATATGAAAAATCAAGATATAGTGATATAACTTAGGGACTTCCGAAAGTAGAACAATGAAACCTATTACTTTATTTAGGAAATGTAAATAGTTTTATTGTCTGTATGGGAGGGGTGGGGGTGGGGGGGGGGGTGGAGGGGGCGATTACGCAAACCCCCCCTTGAGCTTTCTCTACATGTGAAATTTCTAATATAAAAATCAAAAATTAGGTGGACATTTATATGTTTTTTCGTTGTAAGGGATTTCATGAAAATGAGCCTAAGTTGGTGGTTTAATGCAATTAATCATCCCTAAATAAATAAAAGAAAAAAAGTAGCGAAACTTTTGAGAGAATTAAATGAGATAGATCTACGTTCGAACTACCTACGCGGGGGTGGTGCGATATTATTTTCACTATTTATATCAGCATATCTTAGCAGGTGGAATATTTATTGTTGTTTTTTAATTGTTTCTAATAATAAATGAACCCACAATTTGTCAAACCGAATTTTTAAAAAAATGTATATATACATTAAATATCGAATAAAATAAGGTACATGAGGGTTATTTATGTAAAAATAATTTTTTTTAAAAAAAAAGGTATTACATTGCATTCTTTTTATAAAATGACAATATCTTGAAACAAAACTAAAGGCCTATTTAAATGGATTTATAAAAAAATATTTCTCAAGCAGTATTTTTTAAAATAGATCTTTGTTTCGAACTAATTAATTTTGCGTTTGTATATAGTAGTTGAAAACATTTTGAAATATACTTTTATTTGAACATACTCTGAATAATTTTCAAAAAAAACCTATTTTTGACCTTTTCTAGTTTCTTTTTTTTTTAAAAAAAAAATGCATCTAAATACAATTTTTTTATTCTGAATTTATTCTTCAAAATATAAATACTTCTCAAAAATAGTCTATTCAAATAGATTCTAAAATATCAAAACCATAAATATCGTAAAATAGAGATAGTAATAATAATAAAAGAACCCTCCCTCGATCTTTGTATTATTGGATTTTGTACCCCCAACTTGTTAAATTCAGGACCCCATGTTTGCGTTACAGCACACGTGTCTGCTTTCACTTCTCAATGAACGCGGAGAAATACATTTTCCTAAAAATGCACGTGACCTACTACTATATGTTTCACCAAAAAATTTATTCTACATAATTTTGACAACAACTCATTCTCAGAAAATTTTTGTTCGAATCAGATTTAATCGTATTCAATAAATCACATTCATACCATCATTCATATCATAAATCTAGATGTGATTATATATTTGGGCTGAAATATTTATATTAAAATATATTTATCTATTAAAATTGGAGATAAAATACCATGGACATATTTGATATCATCTTATGTGGCATTTGCACTGTAGAAAATTACTTTATAAGCATATTTGATTTGATTTTGGATTTCTTATTAGCCATATGAGCCGCGTGGCTTGAAATTTGGTTTGAATTTGAAATTCTATAATATGGTGAATAACAATCTCACCTATGAAATGAATTTCGCGAATTTCGATTAATAAAATTTTTATTTCAAAACAAACACACTTAATAAATACTTAAAATGTGGAGTCCAATAATTTAAAAAAATTTAGCATCTTATATTTATAAGGTAATATCAAACGTGTCCCATTTGTATTAAAGAATTTCGTGTGATAATATTTGTGATTGTTACTCTTTCCTAAATCACTTGCCACAAGCTTTTTTTTTTGGCCAAAAAACATTGCCATCGCATTCCAGTTCGAATCAGATTTGGCCAAATCATATTAATCGCAAATGAGCATAATATATTTGTGATGTGCCTAAGATTTAGTTCAAGAGCTACATAAATTGCATATCTTAACATTTTACTTTTGAGAAATGATAAAACTTTAATCTTTTTAATATTTTCAAGAATATAATTTCGTCAATGTGAATGCAATGTGCGCAAGGTTTGTTCTTACCAGTGAATGAGGAAAGGCTCGTCCAAGCTGTTAAACACATTAACTACGATATTGTCGTTGGTGACTGAGTAAATATCAGGACCGGGGAACTGCCCATTTATCAAAATACCCTGAAATTTTGAGAGAGAGAGAGAGAGAGAGAGAGAAAGAGAGAGAGAGATTACAGATCAAAATCTTGAAAATGGGTTGCTTCAGATCACACAAACCAACAAGAAAACAAAAATAAATAAACAAGAACCTGTTGGGGAACACCAAGAGGGTAAATGGTGCCATAAGTGACATTCCAGCTGAAGAATCTGTAAGGATCTTCAGCTGCAACAATGGCGAAAAGAACAAACACAACCGCTAATCTCAGCGGCATTTTGTCGAACATGTACAAGGGTTAAAAGAACACTTTTCTTGCTTTCAGTGTTTTTTGTGTGGGGGATAAGGAATTGCTTGTTTTGAGAGAGGCTTTTTTGGGGAAGGTTAGATTGGTGTTAGGAGGAAAGTGTGTGAGGAGAGTGGGGACTGGTGTATTTAAACTTTGAAATGCGGTTCAGGAAAAAGAAAAAAAAAAAGAGTCAATTGCGCGCGCGCGCGCGTGTGTGTGTGTGTGTGAGAGAGAGAGAGAGAGAGAGAGTAGCTGTGACAAAAGAGGGAAGGTTTTAAAGAGGTTTCGGAAAGCGGCAAAGGTGAATTCAATGGGGTAGTGGATTTATAGGGAGGAGTAAGAAGAGGCAATAAAATGGTGATCTTTAATACAAGATGAGAGTATATGGCATTGTGAATTGAGACTCCAAATATTTAGTATAAAAGAGTTACTCCTGTAGGGTTTAATATGTGTCTAAATAATGTATTAATATGATGCTAGTTCGTCACGTATTTCATATATTGTTTATCATGCTCATAAGTTGAATCGAGATACAAGAATTTTGATATTGAAATCAATGACGTACCGAATATGTTGTCAGCTACCTGTTCGATGCCTTTCGGATATGCGAAAACTTTTATTAATTCTTTATGTACTTAAAGATTATCAAAATCAACTCAAAGCAAACAAAATGAAATATGAACAAGATTTCGCAAGTAAAGATGCATAATCTTGATAAATAAAGCTATTTTAAGGGACAAATAAGAAATTTGATTTAGGGGAGGTGTCGGTGGTGGGCCCCACGAGTAGCAATTTACCAAATGCTGGGCCCAACTTTTCTGAAGAACTTACCTTTTGTTTTTGTTTTGTTGGTTGGTTTTGTTTTTTTCACTTTTCAAACTATTTATTAATAATTAATTAATGTATTATTAAATTTAACTTATGATGATAATTTGAAGTGGGAATTTGCATGTGAGACTCTGTGCAAACCGCGTCCCTCAGGCGGGCCCCACGACCACACCTCTGTTCTAGCTATATGCCTATAATAGACTCGTTTTCCATGTCCTTTCACATTGGCAACCCTTTTCTTTTTTTTCTTTTTTCTTTTTTTTTTTGGAGGACACCAAATAAAAATTTGCTTTTTCAACGTACTTTAATTAGAACAAAAGACAATTATTTGAAAAAATATATATTTTAGTTAATAAAAATTATGTTTGGTTAGATTTTTTTAAAAAAATAAAAATAAAAAAAGCCCCTATCAAAACACACGAAAAATACTATGTCACATAATGTTTCACTACTATAAAACATTAATTTAAGCATTAGAGAATTTTTATTGAACAAAACTCCGGAACCTATCTTGTGCAACCCTAAATTGATTCTTGTTTGCGAGGATCAGCTCATTCCGGCTGTAGATGATCGCTCTTGTCGAGTGGCCCATGTTTTAGCTAGTAACGTGATCTCTTCAAGGAAAGAGGCATCAAATATTCTTGTTAATTCATGTGTAGTAGATTTATCCAAGTGAATAAAAGTGCCACGTTTTCCCTTAGAAAAAAAGAATGTCTCGAGCTTTGAATAAAATTAATCAACTGAAAGTTTTGTAGGACTTGATTTTAGTTAAATAAGTCCAAAACAAAGCTGGAGTGAGAAGTTTAATTTGACTTTATTGTATTAAAAAAAGATTATAGTTACATAGGATAGAGAAAAATATATGCTCTCAGGTTTACGAGAAAAATTTTATATGAACTAGATATATAAACCCTATATACAAATTAAATAATTGAGATTTTATTTTATTTTGTTCGTTGGCATTCTTTTTTTTCTTTTTTTTGTAAATGAATTAATGATGTGTTGCAAATATAAACACATGAAACACAAATCGAGTAAATAAAAAAATTTCCCGATTTCATGTGCAGGAACCAACCTCCATGACAAAAATTTTCCAATACAACGAAAAAATAAATATGTTGCTTGATATTTTAAGAATCTGTTTCAATTTCGATATTTTATATATGTGACATTTAATTTCGCCATTCCATTTTCTAGATTTGTTTTATTTAGAAAACTAAATAAAATAACTATTGTAAATTGTGATGTGTGCTTTGGATGCCATACTTTGATTGCGAAAGACGTGAAGTATTGGCAATGTAGCGGAGTTTACACTACACCTCTCTTTTTTCATATTTATTTATTTATATTTTGGTTTTCGTAATTTTCCAATGCATGTGTCCTGACTGCAGTTGCTATGATTCAATCATTTCATTCAATAATTAAATAATGCAAATTGGCAATTGCTAGTATGCATTTTAATTGGACTAAATTCAAATTGTGGAGCCACCCAACGCGGCAATACCACTATTTATTAATTATTTGTAAAATGCATTTGACAGAAAAAATATGTCGATTTTGGTAGGTACTAGAAGCAATTTACAACGGATTACAACTAGGACCCAAAACAATAATCATAATTGCTATTAATACGGATGTCACGCAAAAACTTTACATTAAAACCTAACTTTACATTAAACATTCATTCACATATAGAGACCCACTGGTGTATTTATCTTTTAGCATTCATATTAGCTCATAATTTAAGAGAGATTGCGGAGATATTTGTACATTCTTTTACTTTTGGAGAAGTTAAAATAGTAGAAAAAATTATAAAAAATTATAGTAAAAATGAGTGGTGGTGTTTGGAAAGAAAAAGTTAGAAAAAATAACTAGAAGTTGACGAAAATAGGAAAAAAAATACCTTCATTATCTACTTTTTTTCCTAGAAGCTACAAGCATTAGCAGAAAATACACAAACTCAACGTTTGCTTTTCTTATTTTTTTTTTAGCAAAAACAAGAAAAGCACTTTTTTGTTGTGACTGCAACCACCTCCTAAGTTTCCAATAAATTATACCACACTTGACATGTATAAATTGCATGTGATAGCGGATTTTCTTATGATTAGCATAATAATGGAAATGTGACATGAAAGCTTCCTGTCGAACTGGCTCCTATTTCAATTCAGATTCAATCAGGCATTGGACAAAATAGAGTGGCTGAAGTGAAGACCAGCTCGCGGACATTTATGCTAAACCTCTCAGGTTTTCTTTCTTTCAAAATCTAAGGAGGTTGATGGACATTGGAACATTAAAAGAGTTCAAGCAACATGCCTTAAACTGAAACTTGAGAGCTTTCAGTTTAAGGGAGGGATTGTTAGATATTTAATATAACATATTTTATCTTCTATTTTTAGGTTGTTAGTGGAGTTATGAAGAAATGGATGTGGTAAGTAAAAATTCATCTCCTATTTTTAGATTGTTAGTGGAGTCATGGATAAATAGATCTACTTAGTGGTATGGATCATGTTCATATTTTGATGACTACTATCTTTATTTGTAAGTCTATATAAAAGCAAAGTGTTTTCTCACTTAGTGCATCAAAAAGCAATTCATTTTCTCTATCTCTTGAGTAATACATATTCTATATTTTCTATTATATTTTACAATAGTGGCATCAAGAGCCAGGTTAGATCATAGAGAGAAAAACAGTGTGAGGGAGTGTACCACAAAAAAAAAAAAAAAGTCATGTCTTCAGAAATCAACTTTGTGCAAGTTGCGATTCCTCAATTTGATGGTCACTATGACCATTGGAGCATGCTAATAGAGAATTTCCTACAGTCACAGGTCTATTGGCCAATTGTCAAATATGGCATCGGCGCACCGACGGAAGGCGAAACTTGGACAGATGCTTAGAAAGTGGAGTTCGAAGCTAGAAAGCTGAAGGATATGAAGGCGAAGAATTATCTATGTCAGGCTATTGAGCGTCCCATCTTGGAAACTATTTTTTGCAAAGATACTTCCAAAGCTACAGGGATTCTATGAAGAAGAAGTATCAAAGCTCTGCTAGAATGAAGCGAGCACAAATTTAAGCCTTGAGAACGGACTTCGAAACTTTGCACAGGAAGGAAGGAGAATCTGTCACTAGCTATTATGTTAGAACCATATTGATCAGCAACAAGATGCGCTTCCAAGGCGAGAAGATTGAAGATGTCACCATTGTGGAGAAGATTATCCGCTCCTTGACGGCAAAGTTTGATTATGTCGTTTGCTCGAGTGAGGAGTCAAAAGACATAGATGCACTCTCTCTTGATGAATTGCAGAGCTCCCTGTTAGTGCATGAGCAGAAGATGAACCGTAGTTCAAATTCCGAGAAGCAAGCTTTGAAGGCAACAGAGGAAATGGTAAAGGTAGAGATAGAAGAAGAGGAGATAGAGGAAGAGGAGATCGAGGAAACAGAAATGGATACAACAACGATGGCAACAAAAATTTCAGAATAAATGATAACCAAGGCAAAAGCAAAGCAAAGGACTTTGATAATTCCAAGGTAGAATGCCATCGTTGTCATAAATTTGGTCATTATCGCAATGAATGTTATACTGGACTGCCAAATAATAAGGAAGAGAAGTCAAACTTTGTTGAGAACAAATAAGAAGAAACCTTGTTGATAGCGGTTCACGCTGAAACGGAGCATGATCAAGATGTTTGGTATGTGGATACAGACTACAGTAATCACATGAGTGGAAGTAAATGAAGGCTTTCGTTCTACTGTTAGTTTTGGTGATTTGTCTATTGGGGATATGATGGGGAAAGAAGCTTGATGACAAAGACGAAAAATGTATCTTTCTTGGTGTTAGCGAGACAACCAAAGCATATAAGCTATTCAATCCACTGACTAAGAAGATTGTGACCAGTACAGATCTTGTCTTTGATAAAGAGAGCACTTGGGATTTGAATTAACAGTTGCCTTCTCAAATGTTGTGTGATGATGAAGTTGAATCTGTAGCTCGAGTGCTCGAGAATGCTACTCCACCAGCCGTTGAAATTATACCAACACAAGGAGAGCACACTAGTTCAAAAGTTAAAGTACTTCGCCGTGTTTGACAGAGGCCCATACGGATGCAAGATTATGAGATAACCGAAATTAGTGCAAATAACGATGCAATTTTTGCAGATTGTGACCCAACAAGTTTTGAAAGTGTCATCAAAGAAGTAAAGTAGAAGAAGGCAATAGATGCTAAAATTGAAGGAATTGAAAGGAATGATACTTGGAAGTTGATTACTCTTCTTGAGGGGCACAAAATCATTGGGTCAAGTGGGTCTACAAGGCGAAACTGAAGGAAAATGGTGAAATTAACAAGTATAAGGCATGGTTGATAGCTAAAGGGTACAAGCAAGAGTATGGTGTGGACTACACTGAAGTTTTTGCTCCAGTTGCAAGACAAAACACCATCAGATTGGCGACTACATTGGCGACATAGAATTCTTGGCCTATTTTTCAGCTAGACGTCAAATCAACATTCTTGCATGGCTACTTGGAGGAAGAGGTATTTGTCGAGCAACCCTCTGATTATATTAAGATTGAAAATGAACATAAAGTTTACAGATTGAAAAAGGCTCTTTATGGACTAAAACAAGCTTCGAATGCTTGGTATAGTCGCATTGAGGCTTATTTTTTGAAAGCGGGCTTTCAGAAGTGTCCATATGAGCACACTTTTTATTAAGACTGGAGTTGATGGAAAAATGCTTATTGTGTGCTTATATGTTGATGATCTTATTTTTACTAGGAATAATTGTACCATGTTTGATGACTTTCAAAAGTCTATGATGGATGAAATTGAGATGTCTAATTTTGAAAAAAAGCACTATTTTCTTGGCTTAGAGGTGATGTAATCTGATGATGAGATTTTTGTTTCCCAAAAGAAATATGTGCAAGAAATTTTGGACATGCTCAAGATGAAGAATTGCAATCCTTCCAACACTCCAACTGAGTTTGGCTTGTAGCTAAACAAAGAAGGAAGAGGAAAGAAAGTGGACCACACATTTTATAAGCAAATTGTAGACAGTTTGATGTATCTAACTGCTATAAGACCAAACATTATGTATTCTGTGAGTCTTATTAGCAAGTATATAAAGAACCCAACTAAGATGAACATGCTAACTGCGAAGATAATCCTTTGTTACTTGCAAGGAACCAAGTATTTTGGAATTTTTTACAAGATAGGAGAAAAGTCAAATTTAATTGGCATTACTGATAGTGATTATTAGAGACCAAGACAATCGAAGGAGCACTTCAGGTTATGTCTTCATGCTTGGGACATGAGCCATTTCATGGTCTTCCAAGAAGCAATCCATTGCCACATTGTCAAGTACTGAAACTGAATTTGTTGTTGTTACAGCTTGTGCTTGCCAAGTTATTTGTCTTAGGCAAATCCTTGAAGAGTTACATTTGAAGCAAGGAAGAGCCTCTACAATATTTTGTGACAACAATTCTGCCATCAAGATGTCAAAGAACCCAATGCTACATGTAAGAAGTAAGTATATTGATGTGAAATATTACTTTCTACTAGACCTTAGCAGTGAAGGAACAATTGCGCTAGAATATTGCAAAAGTGAAGATTAACCAACTGAACATTTTTACGTAACCTCTCAGGTTTTCTTTTTAGCAAAATTTGAGGAAGGTTGATGGGCATTGTAACCTTAGAAGAGTTCAAGAAACTGACTTTAAATTGAAACTTGAGAGCTTTCAGTTTAAGGGAGGGATTGTTAGATATTTAATATAACATATTTTATCTTCTAGTTTTAAGTTGTGGGTGGAGTCATGGAAAAATTGATATGGTTAGTGAAATCCATCTCCTATTTTTAGATTGTTAGTGGAGTCGTGAATAAATGGGTCTACTTAGTGGTATGGATCATGTTCCTATTTTGATGACCACTATCTTTATTTGTAAGCCTATATAAAGGCTAAGATAGTGGTCATCAAAATAGAAACATGACCCATACCACTAAATAGACCCATTTAACTATGACTCCACTAACAATCTAAAAATAAGAGATGAATTTTCACTAACCACATTCATTTTTCCATGACCGCACCAACAACCTAAAAATAGAAGATAAAATATATTATATTAAATATCAAACAGTTCTTAACGTGGTGTTTAAGCAAAAAACCTAGGCACATCACACAAGATATTTAGATACGATCATTAAAAATTTAGAATTTTGATTTTTACTCTCGAAATGTAAACGATTCCTTCTCTTCTCCTTCATCTTCTTCCTATTATATTGCCCATCACGGCTGGCAGGGCTATGCATTCAACGCAATATATGGGTAGAAAAAATGTGCAACTATTGGGTTATGTACCGCGAAGGAAAAGAGAGAATTCGATATCTTAAACAACTACAAAAGAGTATCAATCATATAAGTTTCTATATATTTTCTTAATGTAAAACCAAGGGATTGTTATATTTTCTGCAAATTGATGAACGTATACAAATCTAACCGATTGACACAGAATATAGAGAAACGTACCTATAGCCAAATAAATACATTTTTGAAAATAGGGACTTTGTCAAAAACCTTGCCACCACCTTCAGCTTCAAATAAGAAAGGGGCTTCTCAGGCCGGTAAGGACCTGTAGATCTTGTACCAATTGCAAACGACAGAACAATTAAACTCACCGGGCATTATGCCCAAAGTATTGTGAAGCTACCAATCATGCCTCTATGAGCACTTAGGCGTTCTTCAAATGAGAGGATTCAATTCTTTCGCTACTACCTGCTGAATTGTACAATTAGATCAAAAGTTGAGTGTCCCACATTGCTTGCTCTGTAAACTTTTTGTTCCATTAGCTTCTTTTGTATCCTTATGGTGTTCATTGTCGAGACCTCGGCTGCGCCCAATACCCATCTTAGGCAATCCCCGATTAAGTCCATCCAGCAAAACACATGCTTTACACCATTTCTGTAGATATTGGACATACATAAGGGATAGATGGTCTTTAACAAATGAGAAAACACAGCAGTCTGAATCATTGTCGTGTATGATACAAGACAATAAATAAATCCCTTTTGTTGTTTTTACAAGTTTAATTGGTGATATTAAAGAATCATCGAATAGTCCATTGGAAGATATGTTCTGTAATGCCCAAAAAAAATGACCTTCGTGCCACGTTTCCAACAACCAACCAGTTCTTAAAACTTGCAACCCTATAAAAGAGCTCTATTGGTACTTCTTCAATAACTCTCTAAGGAAATGAAAACCAGATGGTGAAATGTTGCGATGGCTGTGGTCACTACTCATTAGGGCACTGGTGACAAGCAGAGATGATTGAAAAGCAAAGATAGAGTCCTAACTTATTTTGTCAGGTAATACATCAAAGAAGTAAGCCTTGAAGGAGGGGAATATACATTATTGTTCAAGTTACAAGAACGGGATGACGATTACAGGGATTCTACAAATAATAATTTCAAGTAAAATCTGTGAGGAAGCGCAGATAAACAACCATTTAGATAGTAATCAGTCAGATGATTTTGAGGAGCATTCCTACCTGGCTGGAAATGTAACCACATCTTTCGCAATTTCCCTGCTCTGGCATTTTAGTAGTAGTAGAGATCCTAAAGTCTTCTCCTGATTTTATGATGTCAAGTATAGCTCTGGGCCTACATGCAATTTTAGATTGAATTAAAAGACTTGAAGAAAGACATCATAAAAATATGGAAACAGATTATCTAACCTGATCCTCTCCAAATCCTTAATGAATTCTCGAGCAAAGCCACGATAAGCATTCGGGGAGTAAATGCCTGCATTTGAAGGGGCAATAAAACTTCAGGCATACAAGCAACAAGCAATATTAATTGGGAAATTCAAGATTAGTAAAATATCCACCAGCTACTAGGATTAGACAGAGTCTGCTTTCACAAAAAGAAAAAAGCACATATATCAGATAAAAGAGAACCAACAGCTAAAAGGGAAGCTAGAATAAGTCTAGGGATAAAAACCTAAAAAAGGTCTACAAAAATTGAAATAACTTAAACTGCAATACTTACACTCAGTAGAGAAGTAGTCCAGCCTTTTGAAGTATGCATACGTGAGGATAGGTTAAGGGCTTCACTTCAGTGCTATCAATTAACAAGGAAAGTACATATAGATTGATACTAAAATAGCATTTAAAGATACAGATATAATAAAGAATAGAAACTATAAAAGCCTGTAATTCAACAAGGATATATCACGATTTCCTTCTCATAGGTGTACTTAAAAGGCTTGCATCTTGGAATAGGTCCATCTTCACCAGTGGTTATTGAGGTGCATCTACTCAGTCTGGCATGTTAACAGTGAGGTTTGACTGATCAAGAAAACTCGTACCAAAAACATGAAACACGAAAGGAAAAGATCGATCTATTCCAATGACTATCCAAGCTCTCTCACCTATTATTTTCAAGACCGTAACATAGGACATTACCTGGCAATGTCACCTCTTAGTATGTTTAAGAGGACTGTTTCAGCCATATCATCTGCATTATGCCCAGTAACTATCTTGTCTACTTTCAAAAGTGCAGCACCTCGATCAAGGGCCTTAAATACAAGCAGCATTACCACTGTTAAGTTTGCATCACTAAGTTTCCTATATGAAGATTTAAAATCCAGAAACCTTCATAAAATAGTTTGCTTAATAATAGAACTTATGATCAGAAGAAATAAACAAACAACAACCGACAATAATGACGTGCTAGCCATTTTTCCGTTATTGTCCGAAGTCACTTGCATTATGAGAAAGATATTAGTTTAAAGGCAGAAGCTTAAAGGGTACTTGTAAACAAGTAAAGTCGGGATAGAAATCAATGTGGAACATTGGAATGTATTAATAAGTTATTGCAAGACGCTGGGAAACAAAAAAAGAAAAGAAAGAAAGAAAAAAAGAAAACCAGAAATGCTAAAACACATCTTGAAACGTACTTAATAACAAGGAACTTTAGTACCTGGCGACGAAAAACACCACAAAATGTGCAGTTATTCTTTAATCCAATTAGCTTCACAATCTCATCCATTGTCCACCCATATAATTCTTTATATGAAACGACTTTAAGAGGGAGTCCATACTGAACAGACATAAAAGACAAAAGACCCATTAGATTTGACCAGAATTTTAAAAAATTAAAAAATTACAAAAAAGCTCATGTATGAAGCATAGTGCATTACGACTTCGAAAGTAACAAGCAGTCG
Source organism: Petrea volubilis (assembly GCA_026212405.1). NCBI lineage: Eukaryota > Viridiplantae > Streptophyta > Magnoliopsida > Lamiales > Verbenaceae > Petrea > Petrea volubilis. The sequence goes on from CM047884.1 coordinate 13,088,159, forward strand.
ACTTTGAAAATGTAAAGTGTGTGGTAGTAACAAATTAGTATCGGTTTCAATACGGAAAATATGTATTTGAGACATAATACCATGTGAAAACAAATTGCAATGAAGGAAATGACACCATTTCGAAGGTAACACCAGACAAGAAAGACTGTAATTGTTCGGTAACGTGTAAACCACCAGTTATGTACCAAAAAGAAAAATGTAAATCTTGAATTTCTATGGTACAAGCGCTATATAAAGCAGGTCACTGCATATGCAAAAACATGCGTAATACCATTACATAGTTGTTCACTTTGCAGATACTACATGTACGTCCCTGACAGCAATCTAGTCACTGATATTGCACCAAGCTAACTAATCAGTAGCTTTGAACCACGCAAATACTAATGCTCAACGAAGCAAAGCCAAATGCTATACCTGGATTTCATTTCGTTTAACAGTTTCAAGCGAGTCATCCCTGTAACCCGTGATGCCTTCATCAACTGAAAGCAGGAAAAGATCCAGGCCGTAATTGTGCCTACGATTCAATTCGGACATCACATAAGCAAGCACGGTAGAATCTGCAAAGGACCATTTAATTTTAAATTATAATTATGTTGCTGATAAACCTACAATTAACGAAGAGAATTTCAACCATTTTTCAGTAAATTACGCAATAACACGAATTGTTCCCACCTTTTCCTCCAGAAGCTCCAATAGCGATACGTTCGCCCGGCTTGAAGAGATGATTATCAACGATTACACAGTGAATTTCATCTTCGAAAACCGCGTAGAAGCACTCCTTGCATATCTTTTACAAAGAAATCAAAAAAAGCAGAAATAAAACAATATTCTTTTCAGCAAAGGCTTTCAAGAACAAAAACACGAAAATTAAACTAAGAAATGAAGCAAAGACGTACTTGTTCGAGGGTTTTGGGACGCTTGAGAGCAGCGCGTCTGGCTTTGCAGATGGTGCAATACCTACCGCCTCTTGGCTTCGTCGCCGCCGCCGCCGCCGCGTCCGCCGCCATCTCAGTGAAAATTTAGTTTCCTTTCCGTTTGATTTTGCGGCTTTTCAGAAATTTCACAAGAATCGCGTTTTGTATCAACCTAAGTTAAAGTCGCTGTCTGCTTTTCTTTTTAATCTCCTTTATTCAATTATCCGAATATGGGGTTAAAAAGAAAAAAATAATAAAATAATGCCTTTAAGCTGCAAAACTTTCCCTTTATATTTATTTAAAGCCAATTTTAAATAAAATACAACAGAGAAGTATCTATTTTTTTTAGTAGATCGATTACATTTTAATTACATCAATATATTAACTATTGTCAAATATCAATTAACATATGCAACTATTACAATTATCAACGAATCCATTATTATGAAAACAGAATAAAGATTTATACGTGTTGATGGAATATCGATAGTTTTGGAATTTCAAGCTCGCCAATTGAGTTAATTAAACCTCATCAAAAGTATCTAATTTTTATAACAATTATTAAGATTTGTCCCTAAATGAAGTATCACCTTATAGTTGAACTATAGGCTAATGATTATGGCTCGTTGACTTCAAATGATGTATTTATATGTCATAAATATAATAATCACTAAATTTTTTTGTCCTTTGGAGCAGCGTGATATAAATTATATTTAATTGGCAAATATTTTCCATCAACATGTCCAAAAAGATGCGAGAGAATAAAAAAATCTAGAAAAATCTAGATGGTAAAAAAATTGAGAAAGAGATCAAATGAATCATTCATTTTACACCGATAGCATTGCTTGGCATATAAATTCATTAAAAAAAAGGATCACTAAGGTCTAGGAAAACAGATAGAAATTTAAAGTGGCAAAAAGAGTTGAGATAAGAGGAGCACAATATCGATGATAAACAGGGATGCCAACTAAAGAACCTTTTTTCCTAAAATCCCATTTTATGTGCTAATTCTTCCTAGGACACATGCGAAACTAACAATTCTCAAATCTCCGAGTTATATCACGTTTGAGCATCTCCATGAACTCCTGCAAATTACCAAGTAGTAAGTAAAAAACACGAGTAAATTTTATGATGCCGTAGCCATTATATTAGTTTAAGCCTTTAAGGTATATAGTGATAAGTTAACCTGTGCAAGCCCCCACTGACTGCACAATTCATTTACAACACTTTGGTCTTCATTACTAGAGAATTCTGCTGCCGTCTCGACCAGAGATCGGAAAATTTCCTCGGTTGAACTTCGGATCTTCGAGCCTTTGAATCACTTGTTGGAGATTGATCTGCTTATCGAAATTTAATCAAAACCGAAAAGATTTATTTAGAAATTTCAATAGCATCATTCATACTGATAAGAAAATTTAACTGTAACACAAGGGGGTAGTTGTCGGGTGGAAATACGTTATAGGGGAGGTGTGAGTAATTTTTAAAACAGAAAGAGAATTTTTGTGTGATTGTGAGCCCGTTTGACTGAACCCAGAGATTGAAAAAGTTTAGATTGACTACAAACCTGAGAAGCATCATTCATTGGTGTCATAACTCTTCTTGAACTGCTTTGTGAGCGTGCCCGTTCCGAGGGAGGATTTAGTTGAGACATAGGTGGAAGACCTCCTAAAGTTTGAGAAACAATGGGCATCATTTGTTGCATCATTGCAGACAGATCAATGCCCCCGCCTTGGCCCGTACGGTCCAAACCAGCAAACATGCTTCCAAGGTCATGGCTGTCAATATGCTGGGCGAGCTGATTCACCGTGCTCCTCATTTCGGGATTTTCAGTGAATTCTTGCAACATGCTTCTCAACATATCTGGGGAACCGACCCCTGTTTGCTGTGAAACTCCAGCCAGTAGACCGTCTAGAGAAGGACTACGCAGAACTTGAGACATTTCGTTCGTTACATCAATGTTGCTGTCGGTGTTTTGCCCTTTTACTGGAGGCACTGGTCCAGATTTCAGGCTCTGGCTGCTGGAACTAGCAGCATCACTTTTCCTGGGTTGTGATCTAGGCAGCCCACCTCGCTTCTACCCATGCAATTATACAAGAAATGTTATATAAATTGTTTGACAATAGAGAGCACATAAGAGCCAAAATATTAACATAACAGCAGCCTTGTAACAATTCCCATTGAGTAGTCTGCTGGGGTGCGATTGTTGAACATGAGTCTTCATTGAAGATGCAGAAATAGTTTCACGTAACATCATTTGGGAAATCACCAAATGCATTAAAATTTCCCAAAGGTGTGTATAAATAAGTATAAAAGAATTCATTTTGAAAACTTATGCATGATGATGGATGCAAACCATATTTTCATTTTGTATTTTCAGAATTCTTAACCAACTCAGGTATGCTGTAGTTAAAATCGTGTTCTGTGTACCTTTTAATTTTTTTTTAAAGAAAAAAAAGAGAGAGAGAAAGAAAAAGGAAAAGAAGAAACAACAACAACAACAAACAAACAAATCTAGATGGGCAAAATAAAACTAACAACTTACCTTAGGTTGAAGGCCTCCTAGTCCCAATCCAAGAGGAGTGGCTGAAGATCCACCTGAATTATCATTTCCATGACCGGATCTTGCCAACCCCTTGAGACTTACCAGCGTGCTCAGATGTACTTGACTGATTATGAGGACCTTTCCCAGAACTGGTAGTAGGTTCACTTCGTGACTGGCAATTCAAGGTTTAGTTAGTAAGACGACCATTAGGATGACAAGCAAACGAACCAAATTGATACCCTCTTTCACCTTCTGATCCTCCACTACAGCTGGATGAGCTAAAGTTTGAGTGGTTTCATCAACAGGAGGAGGCTCTTGATTGACTGAACCAGATTCAGTTCCGCTGACTGGTGGTCCTTGCATTTCTTCTCCAGTAGGCATTCTATTACCCACAGTTGTAACAATAGGCTCAAGTGTTGCCCCTGTTTGAAGTAGATTACACTGAGATAGTAAAAAATCATACGACTATGCAGAAAACGCAAGAAACATGCAATGTCCAAGTACAATTTACCAGTGTGAATATGAATATTTACATTCCTTGGAATGCTACCAACACTAGCTGGAGTCATAGCCACAGGATTCGGTGTGACACCAAATGAATCACCAAAAAGGGAGCTGGTCTGAAGGGGAAACGGCTACCAAATCAAGTATGAAAATCATGTTAAAAACATTCACCATCAGAAAATGGCAAAAAAATAACATGATAGATGACAAAAACAAGGTATATCACAAGAATCAACATGTGTCAACAGAGAAATTCTTGGTGGCCGGAAAACTCTAGATGAAATCTGGAGAGTCAGTTCTACCAACCAAGACAACAATCAATGAGCATGCGTTACCCCAAAACAACAGAAAATGCCAATAAAATCAGAAAGGCCCAAGCTGTTTCAACTGAAACATTCATTTTATCAAGACATACTTAAACCATAATCCCACTTCCTGAAGGCCCTATTTTTTCAGTTTGACCAGCGGAATTGTAAGCAAGGCCCAGTATATTTCAGACAGTAAGCAGAAACTTGGAACAAATCAGAAACACTTAAGAGAGTGATAGTAATCAGGATTAGAATTAAAAACCTGAACCATAATTGGATTAGGCCCGGATGGAGATATATAAACAGCAGGGCCAGCATTCACAAAACCTTCGCCCTGAAAAAGCACCAGAAGATGGGACTTGCAGCTGGGAGATGGCTGGTCACTAAAGTGTCAGGGAAAACAACTTACAGGAGATTGACCCATGCGAAGAGTCAATATTGTCCTTCCCAACTCCAGAAGAAGTGCACCTAAGTGCTGCATGGTGACACCTAACTGCATAGATTCTGTCTGGACTTGCCCCCTGACTCTAGGGTCAATTGAACTTCCCATTTCATTTAAACGGGACTGCAGTGCACTACCAAATCACAGCAGATTATAGATGGAATCAGAAACTTAAAACAGAAGTGAGAGAGAGAGAGAGAGAGAGAGAGAGAGAGGCTTACAGATAATGCTCTAACAGCATGGTCACGAAGAAGACGTTCGGCATGTTGTAGAACAATTGTCAGAGCCTGGAGTGTTGGATAACCAAGGGAATCCCTGGGCAGTTCAGCGGTAGGTACATTGCTGCTAGTAGTCAGTGGTTGGTTTTCTTGAGTATCTTAAATTTGAAAACAATGGAAGCCTAGTCAAATAATTGGTCATAACAACCAGGTAAACTCATAAAGCCAGAGTCACTACCATTTTGGGAGAAAGCCAATTCCATTCGGTTCATAAACTCAGTAAGTGTGCTCAGTGATTCAGGAATCGGCTGATTGTAGGCAAAATGAAATATCGGGCAAAACCAAAAGTAAACGTTAAGGCAATATAAAAATAAAAAAGAGAAAATGAGAAAACAATTCTACCGTGTTGAGTGTTGGAAGATCAATTGCTGCCCCAGTAGGGGTTTGCATAGGATATGATGCAGATTGACTGCCAGCATTATTAGCCTGTGATCCTTCTGTTTCATTCCCAAGGGAAGACTGAACACAAGAAGGTGACAGGTCACTAATCGCGTAATTTTAAAAAACTCAACAGAAAAAAAAAGGTGAATTCTAACTAGGATGGTGTGGCCACAAGAGAGGAAGAAAAGGGATATCACCAAAACTATTTTACTTGACAGTCTTAAGTATATTCAACAAACACAATGAAATTTGTACCCACAAAAATATATAAATCGAACACAATGTAATAACTCGTTAAAAGCAAGAAAACTACTTAAGAAGCGAGACAGGCCACTACCTGAACACCAGGTTGCATGCCTCCTGCGGTGTTACCAACTCCTATGGAGTTCAGTACTGCCCCAATGACCTAAACAGGCAAATATAATGACTTGCTGTGGAATAAACTAGATTACATAGTTCCATCATCAAATGAATCAATTAGACTATAGCATAACTAAACACACACCCGACTTAAATCTGGTATAACAGCATCCCCTTGATCTCCAACATTTAAGGCCCCTAGTATTACACTATGGGCAATTTGCCCAACAAGATTGCGTGGGACACCAGCATTAGAATCTAGTCCCGCAACTGCAAAAGTGAAAATGATAAAGGAGTTAACTCTTGAACTGGATTGGACCATGTACATCTGTAGCAAAACCTAGAATGGATATGCAACTCATCATGTAGTACCCCCGACGTTACCATTACTTGAAGCTGCTTGATCTCCAGGAGAAGGCTGTGGTTGCCTTTCAACTAAATGTAATGTATCCCCATTTTCCAAATCTGTTATGCTATTAAGGCAGCCCCCAGGCCCACCACAAAGATTACAAAATATCGGTAACTTGCCAGCAAAGACAAAAAAAAAACCAAGATATCCAATGAAAAGTTGTCAATCATATCTGTCACAAGAAAGTTATCAAGTAAGACTAGGCATCCCACAAATAACAAGCAGATTAACCACAGCTAGACAGTGATAATGATCGATGAGCATATATTTTTTTCAAATTGGGGGTATGAAAATGTCTATTCTCGAATATCTGAGAAGGGCATAGATAAGTAATACTCAACGAAAAGTCACCTTTAGTCCTCCTCTATGGTATATTTCTAAGAACCCAAGTCAATACATGAAGCTTTTATCATATTCTGAAAGACACAAGTGCAATCTCATGCTTACCATTGGAGATCAAGCAGTTCTAGTATATAAGCACACACATGAGCGAGCTAATTAATGGAAACTAAATTCTGAAGCTCATATCAGATTTAACTAAGAGTAAAGTTCTAAATGAGGTAAAACAAATCAATTGGTAGGATACTATATTCAGAAAGAAGGTGATCATCTGTCAAGACCTTGCCCCTGAAGATGAGACGTTGCTGCCCAGCGGGAACACCAATTTCACCAGCTATTTTATCCTTGAATGCCGAGACAACAGTCTGAAATGTCCGGATCCAGTTAGCATTCCATAGTACTTTACAGATCAATGTAAGTCAATTCCGGTGCAAAATACAATACCATACATTCTTATCGACACTGAAACTGCAAATCCGGGAATCGAGGGTCTTGACGTTGAGTTGAAGAGTTGACTCAGAATTTTCACCAGAGGCATGCTCACTTGCGCTTGAACCTTCACCTGGCTGCGTATCCGCCATGGAAAGCGTATCTAGATACCACGAACCAACATCATAACCAAAATGTGGAATTAACACGACTTTCATGATTAATTGTGAAACAGAAGTAAAAAGTGCAGACCTACAAAATTCATCAAATCCTAATAAACGTCATGGCAAATATATTGTTTGAGTTTATGCCTACAGGATATTTATTTGACACGATACGCAAAGCCAGTGCAACAATTCAATTTGAGTTTCAGCAAAACTAATAGCCACACAAAATTGCCATACAAAAACACTTCGGATTCAGTCATGAACGCAGAAAATAAAATCACAGAGGCCATTCTGGAAAGAAGAAAAAATAAAGGATAAGCATTTGAAAAAAAACTAATCATAAGACACGAGTTTTAAAGAAAAATATATCAAATTTTACACAACATTACACAGGATAAACCAAACAAATGCGATAAAACACCGGAGCCTAATTTTCACAAATGACAATGAAAAACAGAAATAAAGCTATCCCAAGGGTTTCCGACACAAAAACTGCAAATAGGAAACTGATATTCTATTCATCAGACAATAAATAAATAAATAAAATACAATGCAAACTCTACGAAATGGCACCTTGGAGCTCTGGGAAGCAAAATCGGCGAACGACCACAAGCGAAAAGAACAGGTCCAATTTGAGCTTGGATTTGAAGAAATCAAAAGAAAAAGAATCTGCAAAAGGCTACTGTGTAATCAATCGCGAAACGAATCGCATTTGTTCCAGAAGGATCTAGATCACGCTTCTGTTTATCTGCCCTAAACTCCCGCGCTTTTCAATTGCTCCGCAACGGGAATGCGACCGCTGGAGAGCGATTCTGGTTCTGGAAACGAGATTAATCAGAAAATTTTCGTCTTAAATTTGATACAAAAAAAGTGTTCGATTTGATGCAACATAGAGAGAAAAAAAAATGCAGAAACACGATATCAAACATGCATTCTGGCATATCTCAAAATATTCGTCGCCTATGCCGTTACTCATGCACAAAGTATTGAAAAATGGTGTACTATTGCAGTCCCATATTATACTCGTTATATATTATAGGGGAAATTACACTTAGACCCTTTTGGTCAAATTACAAGCAAATCCCTTCAGGTATGGCAAATTACACAAATACCTTTGGGCCCGGCTAACATTTAAGAATAAGATAATGAAATAACTTTATTATCTTTGTCGGAATGTTAAGAAAAAATAAGAAAAAAACCCACAATTTAGATTAAATGTAAAATTATAAGTATATTTATTTCTTTGATGATAATTCTCAATTCCAATAAGAGTATTATTTTATATTAAAAAAATTAAATTTTTGAGAAAAGGGTAAAATTGGAGTTCCGTTATAATTTTTTATTTATATAAGCAAATCACAAGTGTATCAGTGATCGAAATGCTCTACCTGTTAGCCAAACTCAAACTTTAAGGGAGATATGTGTAATATCCATATACAAGGGAATCTAGCTATAATTTAACCGAATATTAGGGGGGCTAAGTGTAATTTTTCCTATAATATATATATCAATGAAAGTTACAAAATATTTAATTAAAATAACATATTAGCATATTACAACATTTTAATGTAATAAGAGCATGATTTAATATTCTTAAGAGTGGAGGTCAAGGGGATAGTTAATTTTTTTTTTTTCACAACCAAACTAAATTCAAAATATTTATCGTAGTTAAGTTAAACTTAAATGATAATTAAATGACACCTTTAGGTTAAATACAATTTGTCCCTTTTAATTATACTATTTATATCATTTACCCCTTAAACTATAAAATGTAACACTTATTCTCTCAATTAAATATTTGGACAAAACTGCTCTCGTGCCATGTCAACTCATATATTTTTCTTCTTCTTTTTATTTTGTATTAACTATAAAATATATTTTCAAAATATTCTGATTAAAAAACGTATTCCTAACTTAACTAAATCAGTTAGAAATTAAATTTAATTGATTAGTTTTGTAATACTTGCGAATATTAAATATGAAAAGAACTACTCTAATTATTTGAACTTAATACTTATTAACTACTTATTCAAAACGAAGTTGAACTAATTTGGATAAAAAGAGAAAATTATATCTTTGTTAACTATAAATTAAATATGTTCTCTTGTTAACCATAATAATTTATTAATTCAATTTTTATCCTCTGTATGAGATGCCTATATGCCTAACAAACTACAAAAATAACAATATAAAAGTTCTTATCAATAATTTTATTTAATGACAATTTTATCACTAATTAAGTTTGTTAGGGACACTAGCTTCACTAAGTTTTTACCATGGATGTCACTTGTCAATTTTACCACCTCAAATACTATGTTGTCGCGTTGAAAAAATGGCAGCATAAAAATTGTTACCAATAATTTTATTAAGTGATCTTATCACTAATTAAATTTTATTAGTGACACAAACTTCACTAAGTTGTTATTATAAATATTTCACTAATTATGAATATTAGATGTCACTTCACTAAGTTATTATGAATGCTACCATAATCAAACACTGTGTTGTCACTTTTAATGACATTGTGTTAATTATTCTCATGACAAAATAAAACTTTTTGTCTTTAAATTTATATAATTAGGACAATTTTTTTATTCACACAAAAATGCTAATGATTTTTTATTTTTATTTTTTATGTTACATCTTCCATCAATGTAGTGTCTTCGGATTTATCCATTTACGTAATTCCTAATTGATAATTAATTTTTCAGGTTGCGTTTGGTAGAGATTTATAAGTGAGATTATATGTGTATCCAACCTATAACTATATTTGGTAGTTTTTTTCTGACCATTTATAAGGCATTGGCCCGACTTCTTATCAATCGATTTATGGGATATCATAGGCCATTTATTATGTTTAGTAGATTTTTTTGGGGGGGCCCTTTATAAAGCATATGTCCCGGATTTTTATTCATTGATTTATGAGATAATCCATCCCACCATGGGGGTGGAATGTGTAATTCACTTGATTGAGATTAAGTTGATAAGAACTGTAATTTATTGTATTACCCTTAAATGTATATGATGGGGCTTAAATTAAAAGGATTTTTGTAATTTGCTTCAAATTCATATGGAAAAAATAATACTGTCAAACATAGTTTGAACGATATCTCATAAAAAATACTTGCTACCAAATATATTATTACAATGAATTGATAACAAATTTATAGCAGATATATCTAATGAGTTCACTATTACACACAATTATATATTGCTACAAAAAACAACCTTAATGTAATAATCAGTAACCCAATATTGATGTGTTCAATGCAATGACTTTCTATATATGTGTGTATATATATATATATAGAGAGAGAGAGAGAGAGAATCTTATTAAAACAAAGTGAATGGTTCTTTCTGATAGAAGGCAATAATTGCATCACTAAATTTCATCAATCAATTAATACATTCATCAATAATAAAAGAGTAATTTATTACAAGAAAGATAACACCACCACTTAACACCGAGTTAATTTTCATTGTATATGATCGAATCTAATTTGAGGACATGATCATCTCATGCAACAATTTTGCCAGTACTACAGGCCACTCCTCTTCCCACTTTTGTATTTTCGAACTCTTGGAACTTTCACTTGTTATATAATCACTAATTATTTCTTTTTCCTTTTGATATTCAAGAATCCTACTTATAAGTACAGCGAAACAAAAAATTAAAATCCAAAATGACACTAAACATATTGATACGGAGTCTCCATTTAGTCTGTCTCCAAGCAAGTTCCCTAAATAATTCCAAAACTCCGAGTCGTTGGTCATTCCTGTTTCTCGCTGCAAGAACTTGATCTTCATTTTTATCCACGGCTTTATGGTGATCACCACTCTGCTACCAAATTCCTCTTGTATTATGTCAATTTTCTTTCGAGTTTTTCGAATAACAGCTAATTGATCTAGGCATCAACGAATTGCGTGCTTCTTTTGATCAGCCAAAACGACGCCGTACGGCCTAGTTGATAACACACTCATGTACATAGCTGATTTTTTCTCAAATCGGTGTCCACGTCGCCTTGAACTAGTGCAAACCCGAAGTGCAAAGGAATTACGTAATGATAATTAACGGCATAATGATTTGTTTTCTATCTTCCTTTTTTTTTTTTTTTTGTCACGAAATTAAGCTTGACAACACCTAAAGTTAATGTGTATTTATATATATCTTTGATAGCGATGATTTGGAAAGAATAATTTAAATGAAAATAATAAAATCACAATCACCAAAGTTAGGTAAAAATAAGTTACAATCCCACAATTAAAAGACAAGAAAAGAATGAAAAGGTTACGTACATTAATCAAAATCAGTTTGGATATTCTGTTATATAATCGTGTCATATCTTCTATTGCACTCATTAATACTCATCAGTTTTTTTCTTTTCTTATCTCGACTGTTCACCAATACACGAAGCGTGTATTGATGAGTGCAATAGAAGATGTAATACGATTATATAACAAAAGATTCGAACTGAATCAAAAATAAAAAAAAAATTATGGGAATTATGATAAATTAAAAGGGAAATAAAAATATCACGAAGAAATTAAATCTTCGTTATATATACTTAAATCATTCTTTGTTTTTTTTTTATGATAAACTAAGAGGGTGTTTGGCTAAGCTTATTTAAAACATCTTATAAGCTCCTACATCTTATAAGATGTT